>BSBN01001564.1:1200000-1539262 GCA_027924645.1 Cunninghamia lanceolata
ATGTTTGTGATCATCAGGGTGATTGGTTGTGTCGGCAAGCTTCATTCTTGTTATGCCGATGGTCTATGTCATGGCAACGAGTGTGTTTTGCCTAGCCATCGGAAGTGACTTGTATGATCGGGTGGACTATGGAGTGCTTGGCCAATGTGATTTTCTTGCTGATCAAGGGACATCGCTGTGACATGGTCTTTCTCTGGCCGATGATGGAGTTGATGGTGGTCTTCGATGTGATTTGTGCTATCGGCGGAGTAGTTTCTTGTTCGACCAACTGTGGATGTTTGGCCGATGAGCTGGTCATCGGCGTGTGTTTGGCCGACGGAGATGGGAGGCCGATGTCTGTCGGCGAGGCTAGTAAGATCAGCCAGAGGAATTTCAGGTTGGTCGATGGCGTGGGTCTGGCCGACGAAGGGGTAGGGCCTAGCCTATTGATGTATAAGTGAGAGTTGGCCTGTCAGTGAAGGAGCTTTTGGCTAGGCCGATGGTTCTTCTCTGCTGATGGGGATGTTGGAGGCTTTCAGGAGTTGTTCATCAGCGTGATTGGCTGTGTCGGCCGAGGGGTTTTTTCCTTGGCCAACGATATTGGTCTGGCTGATGGTGGTAGGATGGTAACTGCTAACAGGGTGCAAGTTGGTCATCGGAGAGACTCATACTATCGGTGGAGATCTGAAGAGTTGGCCCGATGGTGCATCTCTGGCCGATGGAGGGGAATGCGAAGGTAGCGGTCGGTGAGACCGTTGAGATCGGAAGGAGAATTCTAGGGTGTGCCGATGGCTTAAGTTTTGGTGATGGGCTTTTGGAGAAGGCTTATGCGTCGAGCGCGGTAAAAGGCGCTTGACAACTATTATACTCGCGACCATGTTTTTAAAGTATTGAGGAAGTCTCCATGGCACCAATGTGGGACTATTCTTCCTGCACATTTGAAACTTCAGTAAAATGCATTTTGGCGGGAACTTCTGCTTGAACACAACGACAGTTTCCAGGTAGGCCGCGGGTGGTTGAGCCATCAATGGCGACTGTAGCAGGGGCATGGGCGAGTTGTTGAACAGTTATGTACCCAATTTTTGGCATGAGGACTTCCAGATGGTGGCACAGGGCTCGAGGCCACCATTGTCTACTTTCTGTCTCTGCAGCGATAAATTTTGGGCGCCATTCCTTTGAAGGATCTGTATCTGGCGGATTTTTGTAAAAGCCTTGTAATTAATTGCTGTGGTACACTTTCTGGCTGATATAAGCAGACTGTGTTACCATTGTTCTGGTTGTTGAAAGTTGAACATTTGGCTCTGTAATACAATACAGCTGATTTGGTTGCTCTGTACAACAAAACATGTGAGTTTATGTATCTCTTGTTGTACGTTTTTGCATGAATCCACTGATTTCATGGTTAATTTTATATGAGAAATGCTATGTTAGCATGTGTTTTGTTAATTCTGTCTCCAGTATTGCATGTATCTTTCTTCTGAGTCTGGATATTTAAGCAATGTTTGAGACTCTAGAACATAGAATTCCTGTGTTGAATGTCTGATCTCTTAACTTCTGCTCAAGGGGTAGATTAAATTGTTCTCAGATTGAACATTGGGAAGGGTATACTGCAGTAGGGATGCCATAAGTATAGATAGCTTAACACTCTGTATTGGGAGATATCTGTAAGGCAGGTATCATATGTATCCCCCTGAAATCCAGTTTTAGTTGTTCATGCATATCATTCACAGGTGTATGTCTACTGACTCCAGGCCCTGGATAGGCACCGATCTAGCTTTGTCTTTGTGTTATATACCATGTCCAGCTTTGCATCCAAATATAAAATCAAAACCAAACTCTAAAACAACCATTAGGACATTAGAATTAGTTTTAGGATCCTCAGTCCTCTATCTACAACTGCAAATAGGCCCAAAGCTAGCCCCTTTGCTCTTATCTTACAGTTTTGGTCTACTTACAGGAGGACTTATCTGCTTTCTGTCAGCATCCCAGCCTTGTATGTATATCCTCATGGATGTTGAGTAGGGAATACCCCCCTAGGTTTTGCAGAGCCTGAAGAAGAAGAGGAGATAAAATATAGAGTCTATCTCCTACACTGTTGGCCCCTGACCTAGAGATCCTTTTGATCATTGATGGCTACCTTGTAGGGAAATCTGGGAATAAGCATCTAGTCCGGGAAAAAACCAACAGAAATTGGCGACTCCGCTGGGGAGTTTGTGAAAGAACCCTGATTTTTGAAAGAAAACAGTTCCTAGTAATAGGTAGCGACTCCGAAGTAATCTCCCAACTGGTCAAAGTAAAACTTATATGCAGGGGAGAAGATCTTAACAAAATCCTTTATTTGAAGAGTTACCAGTAACAAAAAGAATGATGTACAGAAGAAAGGGAGCTGTCTCAGTCAGTCATGAGGGTTCCCCCCAGAAAAAATGATGATATGCAAGATAACCCTAGGCCATCAGGACAGCATGTGCCTTACTTTTCAAATGCAGAAGCTGATATTCAGGGTGCATATGAGAGGCAACAGGGTGGTAGCATGAGAATGAGGTCAGAGGTGTTCCAAGAACGCCCATTTCTAGACCCTAGTGAAAGGTTTGAAGAGGCAGAGTCTCTGAGGGATGATGAAGATGAAGATCAGAATATGGTAAAACCATCCTCCTCTAGGCCTAGCGAGGAAGAACTAGCTGATGAAATTAGGAGCTTAAGGGCCGAGTTCGAATATCAGTAGGCAATAACAATCAGAGATGACCTGAGGAAGAAAGTGCAAGCTTTAAGGGCTGCCCAAAATAATTCAATTCCTACCCTTGAGAATGCAAATGTGCAGAGACATCAACAAAGAAATGAAGTGCAACATCAGCATAATGATGAGAAACAAAATGTGAATGATGCTAGGATACCACTGAACAATGTAGGAAACCAGAATGCAAACAGAAATATTAATATTAATCAGTTTGACAGACAGCCCATGCAGTTAGATAGATTCAGGCAGCTGGTGTTTGATGGTATTCCTGGGTATCCTAATCCCATTGATAAGCATCTAAGGCTGCAAGTGCCTAAATTTTCAGGAAACAACACAGTGTCAGGAGAAGATCATCTAAAGGCCTTTCAAAATGTCATGGATAACTTTGAGGTAGAGCATGAGGATGTTTTCATGAAGTCATTCATGCAATCCTTAGTTGATGAAGCCAAGGAATGGTATAAGAATCTGCCTGATCGGAGTATTTCATCATGGGATGATTTTAAAAGGATGTTCAAGGAGCAATATGGTGACAAAATTGACCCTAGCTTTTTTGTAAATGAGTTTACCAGTATCACTAAAGGGTCAAATGAGTAGGTTGTAGATTTTAATGCAAGATTTACTAAAGTGTTAAACAAATTGCCACATCACATGAGGCCAAATGAACCTATGTGCATAATATTGTATATCAATGCCTTTGATGCAAAAATTGCATATGGATTAAGAGATAAAAGTCCTGCTACTATCAGGGATGCTTTCAGAATTGCAGTAAATATTGAGAACAATAGGAAAGCATCAGGCAAGACTAACAGAAGGGATGATGTGAAAATTCTGCAGAATCCAAACAAGCCTCAGAACACTCAAGGTAATACATCTGCCCCTGAAGATAAGATAGACAAATTGGCAAATGTTGTTAAGGACCTAAGCTACAGACTAGCTAGAAGTGAAAAAGGGATAGGTCCTAATAGGCAAGTCTATCAAAGGCAGGAAAAGAGGCCATCATTGCATGATATGCCTTATAATACCAATTGGCATAATGGTAAGCCTATATTCCCACATAACAACACAAATCAGAGAGCTCAATATGTCAAAGAAACTCTTGATCCTCTAAAGAAAGCTGTAAATATTGTTGATGATACTCCATGGTGTATAATTTGTCAGATGCCACATTCACAGTCACAGTGTATGATTGCTCAGTCCTTGTGTGATAATACTGCATCTTGTAATGAATGCAATGAGCCACATTATGTGCAAGATGATGATGTTAATATGATGTCCACAAACAATGGATACCCTCTTTATGATGCTGATGAGAGTACAGATAATGGAATTCAGGCCTGCCAACAGTTCCCATATGATGAAGATGATGAAGATAACTATGTATATGCTCAGAGCTCACATAATTTTTTGAGTAACTTACAACGACCTTCTGATGAGGAAATTAGGGCCTTCACAGCTGCAGCAGTTGCTCAAGTCAAGAGTAACTACAATCTTAGAGGTAAAGCTCAGATAAGCAGCTTGCGTCAACCAGAAGATGTTTCTGCAGGTCAGCCAGTGCATGGTCATAAAGGAATTGAACCACAAAAAAGGTAGTGGGGTAATAATAAACAGAATTTTAGACATAGAACAGGTCATGAATCCCAATGACCAGAAAATAGAATTCCTCACGCTGAAGATCAAAGTAAAGGTTCCCAAGACAAGAATGATGATCAGGGAACTATGAAAGTAAAAGCTAAATCAGTTCAGGATAAAAACAAGATTGTGGAGCAAGCTACAACTGTTATACAAAATTATGCTCCATTTGATATAGCTCAAGTCCTCTCCCAGGTAAAAGTCTCTGTTCCACTTATGGAACTGATGAAGGTTGAAGAGATCAAGAATAGGACAGTATCCCTAATTTCAGGGGTGCCTCTTCAACCTAAACAAAATGTTCAGACCCAGGGTGAGAAACATGTCATGTATAATGAAGAAGATGAGGCTCCTGAAGTCTATTTAGGAGTGACTATGACAAAGTGTCCTTCACAAGTGGAACCATTTTATGTATCCCTGGTTATAAATGGAAAAATGATCAGAAATTGTATGCTTGATTCTGGAGCATCTACAAATGTCATGCCTTTGGCCATCATGCAACAAGCTGGATTGAAAATTGACAAGGCATGTGGAAAATGTTATGCTATGGATGCCAGAGAGGTACCAGTTATTGGAATCATGAAGGATGTAGATTTCAAACTGGCAGCATTTCCTGAAAAGAGATATAAAATGAATGTAATGGTGGTTGACATCAAGCCACAGTATGGCATGTTGCTGTCAAGAAGATGGGCTACACTAATTGGTGGAAGTATGCAGCTCGACCTGTCATATGCCATGATTCCAATGAATGGCAGGGATGTTAAGCTAATCAGAGAATAGAGATCATCAGAGATAGTGGAAGACCAAGAAGCGGAGGAATAGATATGCTTTGTAAACACTGACTGTGATAACTTCAAGGTTGTCTCAGATGATAGAGAAGATAAAAAGAAAAATGTCTGCATTAAAGAGCTGGACCAGCAAGGTTTATGGACCATGTATTTTGATGGAGCTTGTGCAAAAGAAGGCTCTGGAGCTGGAGTTGTTTTCCTGTCTCCAACTGGTAAGCTCCTTAAATTCTCCTTCTTGCTGAGGTTTGTTTGCACAAACAACATTGCAGAATATGAGGCTTTGCTTTTAGGCCTAAATATTGCTCTCAAACATGGAATCAAAATGCTAAGAGTATTTGGGGATTCTGAGCTGATTGTATCCCAAATTAGAGATAGGTATGCTTCAAAAAATAAAAGATTGAAACAATATAAGCATGTTGTTTGGGATACCATTGAACTCTTTGATGCATTTTCAATAGGCTGGTTAAAGAGATCAAAGAATGTTATGGCTGATTTCTTAGCTAATGTTGCAATAAGGCCAGATGACATCACTCTGTCAGATGTTACAAATGTAGAAGTTAAAATCAGGCCTGTAGTACCAGAAAATATATGCAGTTGGCAAGTGTTTGATGATGATAGGGACTTATTAAAATTTTTGCACTGCATAGATGAATATGAGAATCAAGAAATTGATTTCCAAGCCTTTGTAGAGACTATAGATGGAAAAGAAACTCTTGTGGGAAAAGAGATAATTCAATTGAAGACTAATAAAATCCCTAGAGGGTTAGTAGCTTTGGAAAGAGCTTTTGACAATAGAGACAAATTGGTCACAAGGACATCTCCCACAAATAAGGAAGATTTAGAAGACATAAATTTGGGGACATCTCAGGCCCCCAATAAGGTATATATTGGTAAACAGCTCAAACCACACATCAGGAGTATGCTGATTGCATTACTGAAAAGGTATAAACATGTTTTTGCTTGGTCATATGAGGACCTAAAAGCCTATAGGGAAGATCTATTCTAGCATGAGATCCCATTGAAGCCTGGAGCTAAGCCATTCAGACAGAGGCAAAGACCTATTAATCCTACCTTAGCTCCAAAGATGCAAGAAGAACTTAAAAAGCTTAGGGAAGCTGGAATAATTGTGCCGATCAGACATTCAACTTGGGTGTCTAACCTTGTCCCAGTCAGAAAAAAGAACGGTGATATTAGGCTTTGTGTTGATTTCAGGAACTTGAATGTATCCTCTTTAAAGGATAACTATCCACTGCCTAATATGGAAGCTATGTTGCAGAGAGTGACTGGTTGTGAACTCTTATCCATGATGGATGGATTTTTAGGTTATAATCAGGTGAAGGTAAAGGAATCAGAACAGTATAAGACTGCCTTCACCACTCCATGGGGAACTTATGTGTATGTTAGAATGCCCTTCGGACTAACAAATGCAGGTGCTACATTTCAAAGAGCAATGGATGTTGCTTTTGCAGGGTTGATTGATTCAATCCTGGCTGTATATGAGGATGACTTGACTGCATATTCAAAGAAGGAAGAGCAGCATTGTTTGCATCTAGAGAAGATTTTCATAAGAGCACTAGAGTATGGTATTTCTTTAAATCCAAAGAAGTGTGCCTTTGGGGTAGTTAAAGGAAAGCTCCTGGGACACATTGTTTCTAGGGATGGAGTTAGGATAGATCTAGAGAGAGTGGTTGCTATTGACAGAATTCAAATGCCAAAAACTGTAAAAGGAGTTCAGTCCTTCTTTGGACAGATAAATTTTGTTAGGAGATTTGTTCCCAACTTTGTAGAAACTACAAGGAACATTTCTAAGATGATGAAGAAAGATGCAACTGTCAACTGGGAAAGTGAAGCAATAGAATCATTTCAGAGTATCAAAGAGGCAATCAAGATGGCCCCTGTTCTTAAATCTCCTGATTTTTCTAGGCCATTCCAAGTATTTTCATTTGCTTCCTTTCACACTGTTGCTGCATGTTTGCTATAGAAAAATGAAGATGGTTTTGAACAGCCCATAGCTTTCTTCAGTATGTCCTTGCAGGCTTCTGAGTTGAAGTATGATATTATGGAAAAACAGGCATATGCACTAGTCAGATCCATCAAAAGTTTCAGACCATACCTGGTAGGATCACATGTAATTGCATATGTACCCCATGCAGCAGTCAAAGACATATTCACTCAGCAGGAGGTGACTGGAAGAAGGTGTAGATGGATAAACAAACTGCAAGAGTTCAACATAGACATACAAATTACCAAGTTGGTAAGAGGACAAGGATTAGCCAAGATGATGGCACAGTCAAACTTGGAAGCATGCCAAGTTAATGCAGTCCAAAATGAGAATGTAAATGTATCAAAATCTGAATGGTACAAGGATATTATCTACTACTTGCAAAATCTAAATTGTCCTTCCCATTTCAGTGATAGTCAAAAGAGGACTTTAAAGTTACATGCAATCAGGTATGTTATTGTTCAAGGTGAGCTATACTGGAAAAACCCTTATGGTGTGCTGCTGAGATGTGTGGATGAGGATATGGCTAACAATGTTTTGATTGATATGCATAAAGGATTGTGTGGTGGACATTATACTGCTCAAACAACAGCTCATAAGACTCTCAGAGCAGGATATTGGTGGCCCACCCTCTTTTCAGATGCACAAAGGTTAGTGAGGAAGTGTGACCCTTGCCAAAGATTCTCAGGAAAATTGAGATATGATGGTGCTTTACCCCTCAGAACTGTAACTATGGATGCTCCATTTCAGCAATAGGGAATTGACTTCATAGGTGAAATTGTAGACAAGTCAAGTGGGGGACACAGTTGGATTTTGGTGGCAACTGACTACTTTACCAAATGGATTGAGGCCATTCCAATTAAGAGAGCTACAAGTATGGTGGTGATGGATTTCATACTGGAAAATGTTATCATCAGGTTTGGAGTACCATTCAAGATAGTCACTGATAATGCTATGTGCTTCAGATCAGGTGAATTTGTTGATTTTTGCAACAGGTATGGGATAAATCTATCATATGCATCACCATACCACCCACAAGGAAATGGTCAAGCAGAATCAAGCAATAAAAGCATCATGAAAATTATCAAGAGGATACTGGACAAGAACAAGAGAGCTTGGGACTCAAAATTAAAGTTAGCAATATGGGCTGACAGAGTGACAGTAAAAAAGGCTATTGGACTGTCACCCTTTGAGCTTGTATATGGTGCATCAGCCAGGTTGCCCATAAATAATCTCCTACCAGTTTACAGATTCATCCAGGAGAATGATGAGGAGATTGAAGACTCCATGACAGAAAGAGTGAATTAGCCGGTTGCATTGGATTAGAATAGAAGGAAAGCACACTAGATTAACCTCAAGAGACAACAAGATATGAAATATCAGTTTGACAGGAGAGCTACAAAAAGGAAGTTTCAAGTCAATGATCTGGTGCTCATATGGAATGCAAAAGGTCAAGAAAAGGGTAAACATGGTAAATTTGAACCCTTATGGATGGGCCCATATCAGATTTGCAGCACTCATGGGGAGGACTCTTATTTCCTCCAGGTCCTGGATGGTGAAGTTCTGGAATTGCCTGTGCATGGCCAATTCCTTAAGTTCTATTTTGCATAGATCACTTGTCGCTGTGCACATTTGTAAAAATATGTATATAGTGTAAATGTCTTGTACATGTTCGTGCCTTTTTGGTTTTTTCCTGGTCTGCCCAGAGATCTGGTTCTCGCTGCAGGTTTTCACCTACACATCCCCATTCGGAGCCAGTGTTGGTACTCATTTTGACCTGGAGGTTGATTTTTCATGTTTAGAGGGCTTCTTCATTTAAACCCTATATTTTCTTGCCCATCGGCATGACCTCGCAGGTGTTTTGGCGATCAGGTTGATGGCAGGGATGGTGTCATCACTGAGACTTTGCCTATCGGGAGGGAAGCTTATTGTTATTCCGATAGTTTTGATCTCACCGATGGGGATTGTGGTGTGTTCTTTGTATGTCGCTGGGACTTTGTGCTATCGGCGGAGGTAATTTTTGTCCCACCGAAGGAGATGGTCAGGCTGATGACAGTTTTTTAGGTGTTCATCGGCAAGAGTTTGCTTATCGGCCAGGTAGATAGGTGATTCACTGATGCATTGGGTGTTCCCGATGGAGTTTGGATTGATGTGCCATCGGCACGACATAGACTATCGGGTGAGCGGGCAGGTGTTGGGCCGATGGCATTTGTTTGGCCGTTGGTGTATCGGTGAGAGTATGGTCTATCGGCGAGGGATCTTTTTCTTGCTCCGATGACTTAGGTCTCACCGATGCGGGATGCAGGGTTATTTGAAGGTATGTTTGTGATCATCGGGGTGATCGGTTGTGTCGGCGAGCTTCATTCTTGTTGTGCCGATGGTCTATGTCTTGGTGACGAGTGTGTTTTGCCTAGCCATCGGAAGTGACTTGTATGATCGGGTGGACTGTGGAGTGCTTGGCCGATGTGATTTTCTTGCCGATCAAGGGACATCGCTATGACATGGTCTTTCTCTGGCCGATGATGGAGTTGATGGTGGTCTTCGGTGTGATTTATGCTATCGGCGGAGCCGTTTCTTGTTCAGCCGACTGTGGATGTTTGGCCGATGAGCTGGTCATCGGCGTGTGTTTGGCCGACGAAGATGGGAGGTCGATGTCTGTCGGCGAGGCTAGTAAGATCGGCCAGAGGAATTTCAGGTTGGCCGATGGCGTGGGTCTGGCCGACGAAGGGGCAGGGCCTAGCCTGTTGATGTATCGGTGAGAGTTGGCATATCGGTGAAGGAACTTTTGGCTAGGCCGATGGTTCTTCTCTGGCCGATGGGGATGTTGGAGGCTTTCAGGAGTTGTTCATCGGCGTGATTGGCTGTGTCAGCCGAGGGGTTTTTTGCTTGGCCGACGATATTGGTCTGGCCAATGGTGGTAGGATGGTAACTGCTAACGGGGTGCAAGCTGGTCATCGGAGAGACTCATACTATCGGTGGAGATCTGAAGAGTTGGCCCGATGGTGCATCTCTGGCCGATGGAGGGGAATGCGAAGGTAGCGGTCGGCGAGACCGTTGAGATCAGAAGGAGAATTTTGGGGTGTACCGATGGCTTAAGTTTTGGCAATGGGCTTTTGGAGAAGGCTTATGCGTCGAGCGCAGCAAAAGGCGCTTGACAACTATTATACTCGCGACCATGTTTTTAAAGTATTGAGGAAGTCTCCGCAGCACCAATGTGGGACTATTCTTCCTGCACATTTGAAACTTCAGTAAAATGCATTTTGGCGGGAACTTCTGCTTGAACGCAGCGACGGTTTCCAAGTAGGCCGTGGGTGGTTGAGCCATCAATGGCGACTGTAGCAGGGGCATGGGCGAGTTGTTGAATAGTCATGTACCTGATTTTTGGCATGAGGACTTCCAGATGGTGGCACAGGGCTCGAGGCCACCATTGTCTACTTTCTATCTCTGCAGCGATAAATTTTGGGCGCCATTCCTTTGAAGGATCTATATCTGGCAGATTTTTGTAAAAGCCTTGTAATTAATTGCTGTGGTACACTTTCTGGCTGATATAAGCAGACTGTGTTACCATTGTTCTGGTTGTTGAAAGTTGAACATTTAGCTCTGTAATACAATACAGCTGATTTGGTTGCTCTGTACAGCAAAACCTGTGAGTTTATGTATCTCTTGTTGTACGTTTTTGCATGAATCCACTGATTTCATGGTTAATTTTATATGAGAAATGCTATGTTAGCATGTGTTTTGTTAATTCTATCTCTAGTATTGCATGTATCTTTCTTCTGAGTCTGGATATTTAAGCAATGTTTGAGACTCTAGAACATAGAATTCCTGTGTTGAATGTCTGATCTCTTAACTTCTGCTCAAGGGGTAGATTAAATTGTTCTCAGATTGAACATTGGGAAGGGTATACTGTAGTAGGGATGCCATAAGTATAGATAGCTTAACACTCTGTATTGGGAGATATCTGTAAGGCAGGTATCATATGTATCCCCTTGAAATCCAGTTTTAGTTGTTCATGCATATCATTCATAGGTGTATGTCTACTGACTCCAGGCCCTGGATAGGCACCGATCTAGCTTTGTCTTTGTGTTATATACCATGTCTAGCTTTGCATCCAAATATAAAATCAAAACCAAACTCTAAAACAACCATTAGGACATTAGAATTAGTTTTAGGATCCTCAGTCCTCTATCTACAACTGCAAATAGGCCCAAAGCTAGCCCCTTTGCTCTTATCTTACAGTTTTGGTCTACTTACAGGAGGACTTATCTACTTTCTATCAACATCCCAGCCTTGTATGTATATCCTCATGGATGTTGAGTAGGGAATACCCCCCTAGGTTTTGCAGAGCCTGAAGAAGAAGAGGAGATAAAATATAGAGTCTATCTCCTACACTGTTGGCCCCTGACCTAGAGATCATGTTGATCATTGATGGCTACCTTGTAGGGAAATCTGGGAATAAGCATCCAGTCCAGGAAAAAACCAACAGGTAGGGTTGGAAACCATTTTTGGTAACACCATTTGTGGTATTGACAAGGTTGGGAACCATTTCTTAATCTCAAACTCTGTATTTCCCAAAATGTCAAACCATTACAGTTTCATAATAAATTTTGTCCTCATTGCTGATTACATGTAAATGTGAACATGTTGTTCCTTCCCTATTTTTGTTTTTCAATATGTGTGTAAACATGTCTATAATGAAACCTATTTTTAGAGGAGACCCAATAAATACCTTTGAATTGTAATTCAATGATGAAAATATGGATATTTTGAATGATGATAATTAATTTATACAAATGCTTCACAATTTGTCAAAACATTTTTGTTGGCTAATTATAGAATATGATTCTATGATACTATCTTCATTTTTACATTTATAATACTTAAATGTTGTATTCCTCTTCTAATTTCATACCTAGCAATTTCATTGAATACTTTTTATATCCCTAGAGATGATTATGGGGATTACATTTACTTTGACATCTAAACCATATCTAGGTTCTAAAGATGTAGGGAATTGTGAAATTCATTCTAAAATTAATAAATAAATAGTGATCATCATCACTCTCTCCTAACAATTCCTAATAATGTGGATCATCTTCATTATCTTCAAAGCCCAACAATGGCTGGTACATTCATCAACCAATGGTTTTAAATTTTTTCATCTGTTTTTGATTTGTAAATCTTCTTAATTGGAGGATAATACATCTACAGGAACAATAAATGAATGGAATTCTACCCTCCATATGGTTGTGTTTATGAACACAATTGTATTTGCCATTTTTAATCTTCTCTCCAACCATTACTTACAACAAGGATTGGGGAATAAGATTGTCGGTGGTGAAGTGGTGTTTCATATTTAATGTTGCATATTGCAACATTGCTTTGTATGTAGATGTCATCAAGTACATGCATGCACACAAGTAGACTTAGTAAATGTAGAGGCACGTGAGTTGAGTGTGGAGTGGTGATGAATAAATGTGACTGTATTTCATTGAAACATGTAAATTTGCATGGTGCGAACATGTTAGTGGGAACACGTCCTCAGTTCATGATGATCTACCATTGAGGGTCCACGTGCACCACCTTCAAACAACCATCAATTTGAGGGAAAAAATAGGGTGTCTACTTGTCATCCTCCTCCACGTGTATGATTAGTTAAACACCCCTAAAAACAAGAAAATTAAACTGTTCACCTCATTGCACGCGTGGCTAAATAAATTTTGTTAGCCTCCATCACATGTACAAGTCCACATGAAATGGATAGAGTGAAATGAAGAAATACCTTCTCAAGTAGTAAATAACAAATAAACAGTGGCCTAAACAACACAAAACAAAGAAGAAACGTGCAAACAAAAAAACTAGGTGGGTCATTTCCTTAATGAGGTATGATGACCTCTCCTTCCATTTACAAGCACACAGAGGAGTGAAATGAAGAAATGCCTTCTCAAACACTAAACAATGTAAAGGCCATGTGAAACTTGAAAGTTAGGGTGCACCACTATCATGCCCCCTTGCTTGTGATTATAAACAAACAACTTTTCTGTTCTACGTTTCGGATTCACATTTTCCTTGCATCATTATTAAATTATTTTTTTGTTGTACATTAAAAGAAACATTCCATTGAGGGATGGTAGACATAAAACTAAAATACCATTGTTAGTATTCACTACACATATCAAAACAAGAGTTACTTTTTGTATTCCCAACACATTTGAAAACAAGAGTTGCTTTTTGTATTCAGAACACATTTCAGACCGAGAGTTGCTTTTCTTTAGATTGACTAGATATGTTACCATACTTGTGAGCCAAATTACATAAATTATAATAGAGATAGTTACCATTGACAGATAAAATCCTGAAACATGCCTCTGTAGACTAGAATAAAACTTGATTGTGTACAATCATTATAGTCTAAAACTATAGAACCTGTTTCACTAAAACCATGGAGGAAAATACAATAGACTTGATGAACTTGGTGTTGTCTAGCTGCTTGGCAAAGTTATCCCACCCATGTTCTCCTCCCTTGTTGGTGAAATTGGAGTGCTAGTTATATGAGATGGGGTGAGACCTATAGAATTCATTGCAGTGGCATAGTGAGGGACATGAATGTTTATCATCTCCCTAGACAATGTATGTTGTTTAGGTAAAGGGTTGAAAAGATTTCTTAAATGCCTCTACTTGTCTAAAGTCCTCTTTGCCAACTCAAGTTCTTTTTCCTTTCTTTCTTTATCCCTTTGGATCCTCTCTTGCTCTTTTTTCTATTCATTTTTTTGCCTTTGTAAAATTTTGTGTTGTTCTCTTGCTTGTTTTTGGAGGTCTCTATCTAACTTTTCTTGCTCCTTCCTTTCTCTTGCAACAATTCTTGTTTCCTTTCTCTCATCTATTTGTTCTTTCTTTATTTCTTTCATCCCTTCAATTTCATTCTTTCTTTTCTCTTGCTCCATTAAAAGTTTCATATAATCATCTGATGTTAGGAATTCAGATGATCATCTCAATCGAATTCTATTGTCCCCTACAATCCTCAGTCTTTACTTCACAATGCAAACATGTAGTTTAAGGAATTGGTTGATGTTTGAGTTAGTTTGGGCACCTAATGACTGATTTAATTCTACATGACTTCCATGTTGACCATTGTTGCAATCTCCCTCATTATCCTAAGTTTCTCCCAAGTCGATAACATTATCTCCACCATCTCAACCTCCATAATCAACATAGTAATGTACCATTTTAGACACATTTAATGTTGGTGGAAAAGATGGCAAGGAAAGTGTGCCTTCTTCATGGGAATCTAAGTTAATTCCCAAATTCATAGCTCCCTCCATTAACCATGATGGTTGTCTTAGCTAAGCGGGAAGACTAAGTTTGTATTCTTGTTGATCATGTCAAGTTTCATCCATCCCAAAGCAGATTTTACCCTTCAAAGAAGTACTTTTAGTTGCATCATTGGATTCCTCTACCACTGGTGGAATTGTTTCAGGAAGTAATTCCTCCCTTGTAAGGCTTGATAGTAGGTTGTTTGTCACTTCTACTTGACATCAACTCCTAAAAGAATGAGAATGTTTTGCATTGCATAAGTGTTATCGTGTACACTAAACTAAAATATGTCATTAGGATGCATGTCCCCCATAAGTGCATCAGGGTGAAAGTTCAAACTTTCCTTGAAACTTTAGTGCATGGATTCATTTCTCACCCATTTTGATAAATATATACTTTTAAACAAATCTTATAAGTTGCATGTAATGAAAGCACAACTAATTTGATGGAATGCAACTTTTTATCTTAATTATTTATCCAAAATAGGAAAAAAAATCATCTTGACATGGAATCTCTCCTCTAGTGCATAATATTTTTCAATGAACTTTAGTTTTTTTTTTTTAAAGGACAATCAACATTATATTTTAGTGTTGATGACCTACTTTTAGTAAAAATTTAAAAAAATATAAACACTAATTGAAATATTAAAAAAATATATTTTTACAAACTACACTTATATATCTACAAAAGGCTATTTTTAGATTTTTTTAAAAAGAATTGTTTATGTGAGTAGGAGTTGTTAGAACATCAAGTTTTTCAAATAATTTTTTTTTTTGGGTAAATTTGCCCCAAAGTGATGCTACATATGTATTTAATAGACACTTCTAGTTGGAAAAGTTGTCGCCAAGATATGATTTAGCTAGAATGAATCCAACTAGAATATATGTTTCACAAAAAATGACTTTTAGCTAGAAATGATTAAATTCATTTATATTGATAAGTTGGCCCGAAGTGTGACATAACTTTGAACTTTTACCCATCAAGATTAAGTGGCCATATTTGTATCCTCTTGAATCTTGCTTTTATGTTTGCAATAGTCAATGCTTTTTGAAATGATTTGATGCTAAGTTCTACCAATTCCACCCTTTTAATTTTTATATTTGAAAATTTGGCTAGCCACACTGCTCTTTGAGATTTGAAAAATGATTTGAATGCAGAAAACATGTTGACATCAAGTGGCTAAAGTTTATGTGAAGGGTGAGATGACAATGTTAGCAAGTCAATCTTTATTGACCTTACCTATTGGATTGTTGTTACAACAACATAGCTTCCATGGCCATAAAAAATTAGCAAGTGTCTATTAGCTAGTGAAACACCACCTAGAACCGATCTTGCAAAGTGATACAACTAGTTTAGAAACAATTCTTTTATCATCCATGCTTAGGGCTGGGTGGCCATGCATGCACCTGGTTCACAACCAACAATATAATTTTTAGTTACTTTTTACCCTTGAACAAATAACACTTGGTATAATTTGTCTAGTAGCATTCACACAACATAATATAGTAAACCATTCTTGGTGCAGGAGCACCTAGAAAATCATGTTTTCTTTTGTAATAAGGTCTATTTGACCAATGCATTTTCATTTTAGTTTGTATCTAGGCTCATTTTGTAAGTCCCAAGTGACTTAGGACACGTTTGTCAAATTGTAACCGCATAATGCCAAAAATAGATGGTTGTCTCCCAGCCGCTTGGATTGATCTCCCAGCCGCTTGGAGTCAGTTCGGTACTACTCAGGGCGAGTTGATAAATGCCCAGAGGAATGAACCAAAGGATCATCAATTGTAATCTGATCAAAGAAGTAGTGTGATCGAATGTGATTGTATTGTGCTTAGGAGAAATAAAGCAATTCTGTTATGTCCATTTGATTTCTATTTCTTATAACTGTAAATCATGTAACTGTAGATTTCCATTCATTCTGCATTTTTCCATTGTTGCCATATGTCATCGTGAAGCATTCCAATGATGAGATTTCTGTCGAAATCAGTGGAATGGCTTCATTGTATAAATATTTGTTTTCATTTTCTATTTTGTTCCATTGTTCGGCAGTGCAGAGGGTCTAGACAGGGCATTTCGCATAGTAGGATGACCTAGCATCTCCATGTGCTAGGGTTCGTGGGAAGTAAACTATGCGACGACGTATTGGTGCATCGACCAAAGGTTACAAGTGTTCATTGACGAAACGAGTCTCACCAAGGGCAAAATGCCATCGGGGCATTGGCAGAAGGATGAGAGACTTGGCTGATGGAGTTGAATAGGTGGGTCATTTGTTAGTTTGTCGATCGTGAGAAATTAGGGCATCAATCTATGGTATCCGCTGTGTGCTCCCCATCATATTGGTATCAGAGCAGGAAAAAGATTTGGGCGGCAAGTCGAATTGAGGATTTGTAGGAGTGTTGGTGTTTGGGTGCTATTTGTGAATGTTTATGTCAGACAAAGAAAGCGAGATAGAGGTAGCGACGATGCCTCCCAAAAGTATTTCGCAGGACGCCGTTAGATGCTTGAATCCAAGTTGGGAGAGTTCAAGTAGTCCAAAAGCAAAGATAGGGAAGATGAAAGTGACAGCGATAAAGGCAATACGAAAATTGCTGAAACTAGTAAAAAGGTAGAGGAGATACCAGCAGACTAGTGGGCATTTTTAAATGCATTAAAGTCAGTCAATAGGGACACCATAGATGGGTTACCTATGTATAGTGGAAGTATGGAAATCGAAGAGGTGATTGACTGGATTGAGGCATTGAACAATCATTTTAAATACAAAGAAGTCCCTGATGATAAGAGGGTTAAGTTGGCAAAGGCAAGATTGAAGGGATCTGCTCTTGCATGGTGGAATTATGAGCAAGGAGAGAGAGTCAAGGAGGAGAAGAACATGATAATCTCCTAGGAAAGGATGAAGACTAAAATCAAGGCACAATTCTTACCTCTAGACTATAACGTGCAGATGTGTAAGAAATTGCAGAACCTCAGATAGAGAGACCTTGATGTGAATGCATACACACAAGAGTTTCATAAACTCAGTCTCAGATCAAAGAGACAAGAAGAAGAGTCAGAGAAGGTGGCCAGGTATTTGAATGGCCTAAGGATGAACATCCAAGATGAGATCAGCATCTTAGCACCAGAAATAGTGAACAAGTGTTTCCAAATGGCCTTAAGGGCTGAAGAGAAGATAAAGAGAAAGAGTGAGTAGAATAATAGAGGTAGAGGTGGAAGGAATTTTAGAGGCAGAGGCAGTTTTGGAGGAAGAAGTCCTGACCAAAGGCCTAGTGGTGAGTCTATCTGTTGTGTGGTTACACAACACGCCCCATTTTGACTTGGCAAAACAGGGACCCAGCTTTTGTTTTGGCTTGTGTTGTCTGTTTCTGGCGGTTTTGGTAAAAATTAAGTCAGGTGCATCATCATCATGAAGGTCAGGATGAGGTAGGTCATCATCATGAGGTTAGTTTGTCAAAGTTCATATTTTGTTTCCATAACTTCATGGTTAGAAAGAGCTTGAAATTCCATGCAGGTTTGCCTTTTGCATCACTTGAAAATTCGTCCATATGAAGGAGTGGTGAGCAGTCAAAGTTTTGGTCAAACCTGATAATTGCTGTATGATGGTCATCATCATGATATTTGAAAAGCCCCCCGATAATATCCTGAGGTCGAAATATCCAGACGTCAAGTTTAAGTCGTAGTAATCTTTTCCCGTCAGGCGGTCTTTTATATCGCCAAAGGTCATCATCATGATCTTACTCTATCACCTGATGAAAATCATGCAGTCCCGAAACATCCGGACGTCAATCTTAAGTGCTAGTGAACTTTTCCCGTCAAGCGACCCTGGAAACATCATCTTCATCATGATATTCTAGCATCATCAGCATCATGATTGTCCAACATTGCGAGCATCATGATATTCCAACATCACCCGATATTATAATATCATGCTGATATTATAATATCACCTTACTTAGAGAAATCTGCCATCTGCATAATTTGCGCGCGCACGACAGTCTTGGTGATCAACATCATCATGATATTCCGAGACCCGACATTTCTTAATATCCTCCTGACCTCCTTTTGCGTGATCATGATGATCACCTTATCTTTCGAAGCGGAGGGTGATTTTCATTTCTTAAGTCATGTTGAACAAGATCATCATGATCTTGTTCGTCTCTCCCAACAGTTCGTAATATCATCCTGCCGACAAGTATAACATTTTGCAAATATGATGATGACGATGACGTCATCATCACCTTCTCCTTCGGCAGGATATTTTTCCAAGGCATGATCCATTTCGCCAATATGATGATGACGATGACGTCATGTGCGAAGATTAACGAAGGCCCCGGATATCCTGATGACGTCATCAGGACTTTCAGCAGGATCATATTCTAGATCACCCAGTGCAAATATGATGATGATGATCATCATCATCTTGATCTTCCGCGGATTGCCTTAGCCGAAAAGGGTCATACTGCTTTCATGACCTGATCATCTTCCTTAGAGGGAACCCGATATTCCATTTACCTCCTGATCTTAACGAAACATGACGGTGACGTCATCCCTTTGCATTTTAACGAAGCCTGATGATGACGATGACGTCATCATGATTTTCCTCAGCGGCAGGATCATTTTCCAAGTCCTCCTGTTTGTCTTCATCATGATGATGATGACGATGTCTTTCTTTCCCGAATGTGCAAGAGCAAAACATCCTGATGTGCTTTTCATCAGAGCATTAGGAAAGGAGGATCATCATATTTTGTGATATCCTGCGGCCACCTTGAAGATATATAGTTGGTCATCATCATGATTTTTGGCGTCGGTATAACTGTTGCCGTCGGCCTAAGGTAAAATTGTCACCCTGATCATATGTAGTCACGCCGATGCAGATATGATGATGATGCAAAGCCGGTTTCTAAGGATGGTTGAAAGGCGATTATTTCTTTGTATAATTTGAGGTCATCATCATCATATTTTGAGCCCGATACACATGAATGGGCAAAAACATGAAGCGATAGAAATTTGAAAGCCTGACTGCCTGATTTTGGTCAACGAGGGTTGACCTGGTTGTTTTCATGCTGTTTATGCATTTAGTGCATATTTTTCACA
This sequence comes from Cunninghamia lanceolata, assembly GCA_027924645.1. Lineage (NCBI taxonomy): Eukaryota > Viridiplantae > Streptophyta > Pinopsida > Cupressales > Cupressaceae > Cunninghamia > Cunninghamia lanceolata. Next base: position 1,219,532 of record BSBN01001564.1, read on the forward strand.
GGTAAAGCCTGATTGCCTGTGGCTGCACATGGGGAGGTATGTTTAATAAAGTGTTTACTTCCTGTTGTTTATCATGATGATGATGAACTTAATGTTTGTCTGTTTACTTGCAGGAAATCGTCATGATGCTGCTGAAGCTGAACATTGAAGTCATGATGCTGCTGAAGCTGAGCGTTGAGATCATGATGATGCTGCTGAAGCTGAGCATTACAAAGTTGCGCATGGAGTCAACATGGGCCGGAAATGAGGAGGATATTGTCAAATATGCTGTTCGCCAGCTGGAGGCCGAATCAAGTTGAAGATGCTGGAATATTCTGTGCCAGCTGTACATTTGCTAACTGACGAAGCATGTGCTTTTCATCTGGGCCGTTGTTTGTTATGAGAGGATCCTGATCCTTGGATCATTGTAACCGTTTTCTGGCAGTTGTTCTATATAACATCCAGAGCTTGTCATTTTGGAGGGAGGAATACATTAGAATACATAGACGCATCTGGCGCAAAGAGTCAATTACTGTAGAATAAGTTAGGAGATCGGATTACTGAGACTAATGAGGATAGAATTGTTGAAATGTCAAGGTTCTTTCTTCAGATCACTGTAAATGTACCTGTTCTTGAGCATACTGAATGAATATGAAGTTCCAGATTACATCCTGATTGTAAATTTTACGTAATCTTCTGTTGATTTCTGGATATGTACTGGTGAATGCTGTGTTCGACTGGAAGCGCTTTCATTTCATTACATGTTGTTGTCAACTTTCCTTTGAAGCTTTGCACTAGATCATGCGGATTTGTGGAATGTCCTGGTGAAGTATGATTTCTAGTTTTCCTTCTTTTCATTGCAAGTATGGGAGCTTGTATGTGAATCAGTGATCTAAGTCCAGTAATTTTAGGAATCTCATTCTCTACCCTTTTCCTTTTTTCAATTTCATTAATTCATCACCATAACTGCAAATCATGATAAATAACAAGCAGAAACAGTGAAATATGCTGAAATCTCGTAGGTAACTGAAGATCCTTAGCATATTTGGTTAAATGCATGTAATATTGAAAATATCATGCAAAGAATCATAAATAATGGTAGAAATCATGCAAATATCAGCCTGTATGCACATTATTTGACTAGATTTACAGTGCAGAGGTAGAATTGTTGGAGACTTAATGCAGAGCGAACATCCAGAGCAGGATATTTGAAGATGATGATGATGAACAGTGCAGAAACACGTAAGGCCCCTGAATGGAAAACAGCAACACACATCAACCACTGAGTAACGTCAGTAGATTAAGACCTAATCAACGGAGACTTGGGATCATGAATTCTTTGAATTCATCGTATCTTTCAAGATGAGTAAAGGTTGTTGTGTAACTTTTATTCTATGTTTGCGAATGACTAACATCATGACCAACACTATCCAAGAAGAGCAAGTTGGAGACTCCAGTAGTAGAGGAGGCTACCGAGGAAGAAGGCCTAATGGAAGAGGTGGGACAAATGGATCAGGTAGAGGATCCAAATTCTCCAACCGAACCACTTTGATTTAAGAAGATGCAAGGAGTGTGACATCTCCTGAAGTGAATCTAGCATCAGAAACGGGAGAGAATCTGATGATCAAGAGGACGCTGCTCAAGGAACCAGTACAGACTGAACCATTACAAAGAAGGGCTTTGTTTAGAATCAACTGCAAGATCCAGGGTAAGGTTTGTAAAGTTATTATTGACTCTGGTTCTACTGATAACATTATATCTTTGGAAGCAGTGAATAAGTTGAAGTTAGAAAAGATACCCCATAGCAGTCCATATAAAGTCAGTTGGTTGAATAAGGGGCAGCACATACTCATCAATGAATAAGCATGGGTAGAATTCAGTATTAGGGGGTATAGAGATAAAATCTTGTGTGACATCCTTCCAATGGATGCTTGCCATCTTTTGTTAGGTAGACCATGGCAATTTGACAAAAAGGCTCATCATGATGGAGAAAAGAATGCTTACTCAGTCCAAAAGGATGGTGCAACTTATAGGATACAGTCATTGGTAGAAGAGGATCCACAACATGTAGGGTCTAGTGTAATGCTGGTAGGAGAAAAAGAATTCATGGATACACTAAAGGAAGGTGATGGAATAGGTTTTGCTTTGATTGTGAAGCCTAAGGGGGAAAAGAAGAAAAGTGTGAGAGAAGTAGGACCTAAGGAGGTCAAAGATTTGCTTGAGAGTTACAAAGGAGTGATTGCAAAGGATATACCTGATTCCCTACCACCAATCAGAGACATTAGCCATCAGATAGATCTCATACCAGGAGCAGTACTTCCTAATAAGGCAGCATATAAAATGACCCCACAGTAGAATGAAGAGATAGCAAATTAGATTCAAGAACTCCTAAACAAAGGGCTAATAAGGAAGAGCCTTAGCCCATGTGCAGTACCTACTGTTTTAGCCCCAAAGAAGGATGGGAAATGGAGACTATGTACTGATTCTAGGGCAATAAATAGGATAACCATCAAGTATAGGTTTCCTATTTCTAGAATAGAAGATCTAATGGATTGTTTGGGAGGTGCTACCTATTTCTCTAAGATAGACTTGAAGAGTGGGTACCATCAGATAAGGATAAAAGAAGGGGATGAGTGGAAGACAGATTTCAAAACCAATGAAGGGTTGTACGAGTGGCTTGTGATGTCGTTTGGTCTTTCAAACACCCCTAGCACCTTTATGAGATTGATGAATGAGGTGTTGCAGGAATTCATAGGAAAATTTGTGGTAGTCTACCTTGATGATATCTTGGTGTTCAGTAAGAGCAACGAAGAGCACTTGGAACATTTGGAGATAGTCTTGAAGAGGCTGCAAGATCAAAAGTTACTAATAAACTTGGAAAAGTGCGACTTCATGAAACAAGAATTGGTGTACCTTGGTTTTGTCATCTCTAAGGGTGATTTGAAAATGGATCCTTCCAAGGTAGAAGCTATTTTGAATTGGCCTACACCTAGGACAGCAGGAGAGGTTAGAAGTTTCCATGGTTTGGCCACATTTTATAGGAAATTCATTAAGAACTACAGTGACATTTGTGCACCTATGTTGGAAACCATCAAGGGTGGAGGAAAGATGAAGTTCATGTGGACGAGAGAAGCAGATAGGAGCTTTGAGAGTCTGAAACAGAAAGTTGCTAAATTCCCTGTTTTAGTGTTACTTAATTTCAATAAGGTTTTCACAATTGAATGTGATGCACGTGGACTAGCCATAGGAGCAGTCTTGAGCTAAGAAGGTAGACCAGTAGCCTTCTTCAGTGAAAAGTTAAATGAAGCCAAGAGGAAATACTCCTCTTATGATTTAGAGTTGTATGCTATGGTACAAGCTCTGAAAAAATGGAGGCACTACTTGCTTCCTAAGGAATTTATTGTATACACTGACAATCATGCTCTTAATTTTTTTAACGGACAAGAAAAGCTCAGTCATAGACACATGAAATGGGTGGAAAGTCTTCAAGCATACACCTTCATCATCAAACATTAGAAGGGAATAACCAATAAGGTTGTTGATGCTCTAAGCAGAAGGGTGTTGACAGTGCAAGAAGTGCAGTTACAAAGCGTGGGTGTTGAGTCACTCAAAGGATTGTATGAAGAGGACCAAGATTTCAAGGAGATTTACAAGGTATGTAGTGAGTTTGCCAATGCTTTCCATAGTGAATTTTTAGATTATACATTGCAGGATGGACTTTTGTTTAAAGGTAGTCAACTATGTATCCCTAAGTGTTCAATGAGGGATAATATTGTGAAGGAAAAACATAGTGGTGGTTTAGGAGGACATTTTGGGCTCAATAAGACTTTAGATCTTGTAAGAAGATTTTATTTATGGCCAAGGATGCAATCTGATATCCGAAGGTTTGTTGAGAGTTGTATGATTTGCCAGAAAGCAAAAGGGGTCTCAACCAATGCAGGACTGTACCAACCTTTGCCCATACGAAACAGACCTAGGGAAAGTTTGAGTATGGATTTTGTGATGGGATTGCCCAAGACAAGGACAGGTTATATAGTGTGTTTGTTGTGGTAGATAGATTCAGTAAAATGGCGCACTTTATTCCTTGTAAGACCACCAATGATGCTAGTTACATTGCAGGTTTGTTTTTTAAAGAAATTGTCAGGATTCATGGGTTACCTTTGAGTATTGTATCTGACAGAGACAACAAATTTGTGGGACATCTATGGAGAACCTTGTGGAAAAGATTGGGTACAAATTTGTCTTTTAGTTCATCCTATCATCCTTAGACTAATGGCCAAACTGAGGTTGTCAACAGGTCATTAGGCAATCTACTGAGATGTTTGACAAGAGAACATGGCAATAGTTGGGATGTGGTACTCCCACAAGCAGAGTATGCCTATAATGATTCTACAAATAGAAGTATAGGTCTAAGTCCTTTTGAAGTTGTTTATGGTAGTCATCCTAGAGGAATTTTTGAATTAAGAGATGTTCAAGGGTTAGACAAAAGAAGTGGACATGCTGATACATTTGCAGAGGCTATGAAAGAGATCCATCAACAAGTTAGAGATACTCTACACTAAAATAGTCAGAAGATCAAGGCTAGATTGGATCAAAGAAGAAGGGATGTGCAGTACCAAATAGGAGATATGGTCATGGTTCATCTCAACAAGAACAGACTGCCCATAGGAAAACACAAGCAAGTTGATGATGCAAAAAATTCGACCTTGTCAGATTCTGGAGAAATATGGTCCTAATGCTTACAAAATTGAACTCCCTGATGATATTGCTATTTCACCTATCTTCAATGTTCATGATCTGACATTATATAGGAGTCATGATATAGGAGAAGGGATAGTAGATTCTGTCCAAGACAATGCAGAGTGGGTGCAGTATTTACCACCTAAGGAACCACCGCATATGGAGTGTATCTTGGATAATAGGATAGCCAAGAAGACCAGAAATCAAACCTATTTTGAGCACTTAGTCAAATGGAAAGGACTTCTAGACTTAGAAGCCACATGGATGCTAGAAGCAGACATCAAGAAGTAGGGTGGTGATTTGCAACAGTTAGTCTCTAAGAGGACTTGAGACAACTTTCACTCGGGGAGTATGGTGCAGGAGCACCTAGAAAATCATGTTTTCTTTTGTAATAAGGTCTATTTGACCAATGCATTTTCATTTCAGTTTGTATCTAGGCTCATTTTGTAAGTCCCAAGTGACTTAGGACACGTTTGTCAAATTGTAACCGCATAATGCCAAAAATAGACGGTTGTCTCCCAGCCGCTTGGATTGATCTCCCAGTCACTTGGAGTCAGTTCGGTACTACTCAGGGTGAGTTGATAAATGCCCAGAGGAATGAACCAAAGGATCATCGATTGTAATCTGATCAAAGAAGTAGTGTGATCGAATGTGATTGTATTGTGCTCAGGAGAAATTGAGCAATTATGTTTTGTCCATTTGATTTCTGTTTCTTATAATTGTAAATCTTGTAACTGTATATTTCCATTCATTCTGCATTTTCCATTGTTGCCGTATGTCATTGTGAAGCATTCCACTGGTGAGATGTTTGTCAAAATCAGTGGAATGGCTTTGTTGTATAAATATTTGTTTTCATTTTCTATTTTGTTCCATTGTTCGGCAGTGCAGATGGTCTAGACAGGGCATTTTGCGTAGTAGGATGACCTAGCATCTCCATGTGCTAGGGTTCGCGGGAAGTAAATTGTGCGACGACGTATTGGCGCATCGGCCAAAGGTTACAAGTGTTCACTGACGAAACGAGCCTCACCAAGGGCAAAATGCCATCAGGGCATTGGCAGAAGGATGAGAGACTTGGCTGATGGAGTTGAATTAGTGGCTCATTTGTTAGTTTGTTGACTGTGAGAAATTAGGGCATCAATCTGTGGTATCCGTTGTGCGCTCCCCATCAATTCTCTACTCTTTGGTATGATGTACTATACACTTCGACTACCTCTTTTTGGCAATGTGTGTTATCATTGATGTCAACTCAATATGTGTCAACCTGAGGTCAGAGATAATGAAGCTAATGGACAATGGAAGATTTGAGAGAGATGGTTTGACTCAGGTCGGCATGGTTAAGGCAGGTCAATCTGGAAGACCTAACAGGTGAAGGAAATCTGTCTAAGTATGAGAAAGAATGATGATCAGCCTGATGTCTAAGTATGATGTGGAGGTGAGTACATATGTTCTAGCATGTTCCCAGCATGCCTACATTAATATCCTACCATTCTAGTGTACCACACTTAAAAAAAGTTACAAAAGTTTGGCTAAGGCTTTCATAGTGTATATCCTAAAGAAGAGTTACAGTATTTTGGTCTGTATTCCTTCGCAGAGCAAGATTTAGTCTTGCGGTTCATAATATAAGTTGACTAACATATGAACATACTATATCCAAGATTTCATCTCATTACACCTTCAACAAATAAAGTTATCAATGACAGAGTTATGGACTGTGACTTGATAGTGTAAAGCAATGGTGGAGACCCGTTGGAATGCTTCACATTCCTCCAGAAGAGAAGTTGTGCCTATGTGATTTTGGAAATATGTTCAAAGATGTGTAATGCATGCTTCCTTATAGTATCAGGTGTTCTTATGGTCCGCAAGGTCAGCTTTCAAATGAAAAAAGTAATATAGATTGTTCCAGATGTAGAAGTATTCTATAGAACACATGTTTGAGTACTTGTGGAAGATGGATAAAGTATAGATCAGCTATATGAGTGTTTGTAAATACTCTACATGTTTCATAGTATCTCAAGAACCACATGCAAGTTTCTCTTATTTCCTATACAACACAAGGTGTTCAAGTCACCTTGAGTTATGTGTATACATGAATGTTGATCATAGTGCGGCTGAGTCAAATGTCTTCGCATTCCTCTGGAAATGATAGATATGGTTGTGTAGATCTAATAATACGTTCATAATGTTGCACAAGTTCATTCATGAGTATTTTAGTTGACTTGGTGGTCCGCAATGTAATATCCTAAGTTTTGATGTGTCAGTCAATCTAGAATGCCCTGTTTTCATCAGTTCAACATGTTTCTTGTTTGGCTGATGCATATATTAATTAGATACTTCAAGAGAATGGTGTATGGATAGTGTTGAGAAGATACATGGTTGAAATCTTGGTTCACATAATTTTTTTGTCTTCTCCCCGGTGATGTGAAGATGATCACTTAGTAGTGGTACTATTGTTTAGGCCAATAGTTTAGTTTCCTTCATATGTGATGGATCTTGATTAGTTGCTTTGGCATTGGAGGATGCATAGTGATGCTTATTGGATTCTGTTATGAAATGTTGTGATCCACAACTCATTTTCTCAATACAATGTATATGTTGAAGCTGACTCATACAATATTACATGTTTCATCTAAAGGTCTTTTGATGCTAATCTAATTAATGTTTGAGATGTTGCAGAGAATATATATAGAACACATTCATTTGTGGAGAGTATGAAGGAGTGTGAATATGATAGAGCAGAATGAGAAGGATGAAGTGTGCAAAGTCAGTATGATGGAGTAATTATGCAGAAAAGGAGGACTGCAACATTAGCATAAGTTAGATGCTTCTTTCATAGCAATTCATGTCTATGTTATCATTATAATCCTTTGTAGCAGTGAGTCTTTTTCAAGGAGTAGTAGCTTCCTTGGGTTGTAGCCCCAAAACAATGTTGTAAACTTTTATAGTAGTGAGCATTATATTGTGATTTAACACTCACCATGGTTTTTCCCAAATTTGGGTTTTCCACGTAAAAATCTTGGTGTCATTGTGTTGATGAATGTGTTGCATGTCTTACTTTTTGTTCTCTAAGTACATTAATCTAATCTACAAATAAAGTAGTTAATTTTTAGTATATGTTGATTCATCCCCCCTCTCAGCATCTTAGTGTGTTCAACACCTCTTTTCACCAACACCTACATGACTCCATTTCTCCCTACTTGAATGTCAGTCTCATCATAATTCCATATTTTGTGAGGACCATATAGGTTGGCATCATAAGCTTTTGACAATGTTGTGTATAATGCAAACACAGCTATAGGCCTCAAGTTTAGTGCTTTGTATTTATTGAGGTCTTCCACTATCCTCAATGTAAGTTCAGGATGACACTTTTTAAAACCTATCCACATTGATTTACCAGGGAGCCCATCCTTAAATGGGTTTGACCATGTCTAGAAAATTTGTTCAACTTCTTCCTTGAGATTGATAATCTCAAGCCTATGGTTCACTGTAACCTTTATGCTCAAGGGCCAATCATGATGGTCTTTCTTGCTATGGATCCTCATTTGTGTGAGTGTAAATTTGCACTGGGCCTCTATATTTCTATGACATGTGTATACGCCTAAAAATGACACAAATCATCCTAAATAAATATTCTAAGTATTTATTCCATTCTTCTATTAATTAAATAAATATTCTAAATTTATTTAATCGATTCACTGTTCCATAATTAAATAAATTCAATTTATTTAATTAAAATTCTTCTATTTGTCCTTCACAATTAAATAATCATAAATTATTTAATTAATCCTATTTCCTCTATCCTAAAGTTCTAAATTCAAAATTCCACCTCACCTTTACACCTCACCTTTTCCACCTCACCTTGTCCACATCATCAGGTTGCACATGTAATTAAATATATTTAATATTTAATTATCTTATTTTCCCTCACCCACATGGCCTATTTCTTCTCCAATCAGAGGTCAGTTAACCAATCAATCAAATCTGTTAACTAACCTGTCAGTTGAGTCAAATCCTCAATCAATCCAGTCAGTTCCACAATCCACTCTTCTAACTGATCAATCAATTCTGTTAACAGACCAGTCAATGGAGTTAACTCTCCAATCAGTTTTGTCACATCCCACCTTTCATGATGGAGCTGGGACACTTGTCACATTTCCACTGGTTGCACATTCCTCAACCATCCTCAACCGTTGATCTTCATATCTTCTCTCAACCGTTGATTCCTATTCCTCCGGGTCTATAAATGAAGCTTCATCCCTTCATTCTAATCATCCAGGCTTTTTGACATCGTTACTCTGCAGAAATATCACCAGCGCGCCTTTGGCACCCATTTGTCATCCACAAGCTTGAGATCACCATTGTTGCATTGGAGCTCACCTTCCTTGCATGTCACACTATAGCCGTTCACCATCGACTTCCTCCAACAGCTTTTAAAAGATTGCACTCTCTGAGGGCTCATCTCATCTGCGAAAGGACGATTCGTGATAGGCGAACAACAGAAGTTTCGAAACGGAAGAGGTTTGCTGTGTTTGTTCATTGCTTTGTTCATTTGAATCTTCTTTGTTTCTCTATTCTGTTGATGTTTGGGTCATCTGTTATTCATTTGATTGATGCACTATTTTACCCTCACATTTTTGGCGCCCACCGTGGGGCCGTTGCCCCTTTATTTTACCGTTTTTGAGCTTTTTTGAAGGCAGGTTCCGTACAGGCCTCACAGAGTCACGCACAGGTTCTTTCAGCGCATCTGTTCATTTTTACGGCGCTTTTGAAGACTGCTACGGCGCTTTCATTAAAACGGCGCATTTGTTGACTGTTACTGCGCTTTTATAGACTGTTACGGTGCTTTTATTTAAACTGCGCATTTATCAACTTTTACCGCGCTTTCATATAATATTGCTGCGCATACGTTAAAACGGCGCATCTGTTATCTGTTACGGCACTTATGAGGACTGTTGCTGCGCATACGTTCAAACTGCGCATATGTTCATTTTAACGGCGCATATGTTCATTTTTACAGCGCATTCGTTAATACAGCGCTTCTGTTGATCACTTCTGCGCATCTGATCACTGAAGCTGCGCATTTGTAACTAGCTCAGGTTTTGGTACTTTTCTAGGGTATTTTGCTAACGCTAACCCTTTTGCAGGTGTTTGCTGGAGCGGTTTTGCAGGTTAGGCTCGGGTTCAGTTACATGTAGTTGCATCTAACTAGCTCACATTTCATTTTCGGGGAAAGAGTAAAATGGTTGTTCATTACAAATCTTCATCTAGTCTTAATTAGGGAGGAAGTAACTGGTTTATTTCATGCTTGCATTGCAAACAAACTTCCAAGTTATTGCTATCTAAGATTTAAAATTGAACTCACAACTGCATTCTGAAGTTAAAATGAACCATTGCTATATCGTGAGACCTGAATTTCAAAGTTAACAATCTCGCGCAACGTGGACCTAAAATTGAACTCACAACTGCTTTCTGAAGTTAAAATGAACCATTGCTATATCGTGAGACCTGAATTTCAAAGTTAACAATCTCGCGCAACGTGGATTTAAAATTGAACTCACAACTGCTTTCTGGGACTTAAAATTGAACCACTGCAATATTGTTGAAATCACTTCAAAGTTTTGTTTGACTAGCTTAGCCCATTTAGTTTTTATCTTTTTAACTAGGGTGGATTAATCAGTGTATTCTGTGCTTGCGAATGACAATAGGCTTATGCTCTCCCCTCTTCTGGGTGATCAGAGTGCCAGACTTGTCATTCTACTTGTTTAACCTTTAGGAGGGGCCTGCCCTTGGATGCACGCTTGTCCAAGCGGGAACGACCCTGAGTGGTAACAGGCTAACGCCAAGCCCTACCGAGCCACTTAAAATAAATTGTGCTTGAGGTGAAAACCTCCTGCAACGAGTGCTGTTATGTTACACCGACGGCCAACCTCCCCCAAAACCCTCTCAGGCGCAACCCTGTGAGGCTGGGAGACTCCATAACGGAGAGTAGCGCCGCCGCACGTGTAACCACTTGAACGGTTGCCCGAATTACAAACCTCTTGTTTTAGTGGCCCAAATCCCTTATAATCCATTTCTCGCCTAGGATTTTGTACTTGCTTTCGTCCAAAATAGAGTCGAAAAACTACAAAAATAATGAAAAACTACAAAACATTCTTTGTGCTTGCTGTGTTTTCTTGATAAATTAATTCATAAAATCAGATCAGGAAGACTTATTCTAGCCAAAAAATACCAAAAACAGAGAAAAATCCCAAAAATTTGCCCAAAAATACCAGAACTGCGCATATATCCATTTCTGCGGCGCATATACAGTGACTTGCTGCACTTTTGTACCGACTTATGGCGCTTTTGTACCTTTCTGCTGCGCATACACACTGTTCTGCTGCGCTTTTACAGCGACTTGCTGCGCATATACGCCGACCTGCTGCGCATATACTTTTCTGCTGCGCATTTGCACACTGTTACCGCGCATACATACCTCACCAGAGCGGCGCATATACAGCGACTTACTGCGCATTTACCTATTCTTGCTGCGCATCTGTTTCTGCGCATGTGTGACAGTGAGCATCTGCTCTATTTTTGAGAAATTTTTGTCAGCTGTTCGGAGTACCCATTTCAGCCTAGTTTCATTTTCCGAGGTCAGAATCAACCTTGCAGTCAGTTTTCGTCCATTTCACCCATTTCTCTCTCTTTCGACGGTCGTCCTGTCACCTTCTGTCCTAGTCACTCTTACCCCATCGTCATTCTGTCCCATACCGATTCGACATAGGGCCTTCTTTAGTGAATTCACGTAAGCCTAGTAGGTCACAGTACCTTTTGCTAGTAGTCTTGTTGAACAACTAAGCCCTACACAGTGAGACTGGTATCGACTACCCTTGCTAGTGGCTAGGGTCTTGTGTCAACCGTCTTACCTGAAGTCATTGAGCGAGAGAACCCTTTGTCCAAGTCTTGTCCTAGGTATCCCATTCATTACAGTCTTAGTCGACACCTTGCCAAAATTTCTAATCCTTGTCCATTTCGTCCCACCCCACCTTGCATGGTTCTTACTCGATCCCAGTACAACAAGCTAACTGAAATGGCCGACCCTTCCGATCACATCGCCCCACCACGCGATGATGATGAAGAATTTTCTCGTGAAGAATTAGTGGCACACATGCAAGATAGCAAATTCCAACGCCTAGTGGAGCGAGTACTCCTTGAGGATCCCACCAAATATTTCCATCATCTTGCTAGTCTCGGACTCAAACTCCCCGCAGACTTTGACATTAGCTCCATCATGGAAAATGCAGACAATGAACATGAGAGGGACACAAATGACACGGTCCCAAAGGCAAATGAGAGAGGCACAAATGACACGGTCCCCCAGGCCAATGAAAGAGGAAAACAACACATAGATCAAAATGCTCCTATAGCGGATGTGAGACAACAAATTGAGAGTCTAAAGCTAGAAATCTCCAACCTTAAGATCGGCACCAGTTCCAAGAACTACTCCTTGGAAGATATAGCACCATACCCCTTTGACAGAAGTGTGGTCATGAAACCTTTCCCCTTTCAGTTCGGAATCCCGAAATTTGACAAATACAAAGGGAAGGGGGACCCTAGAGATCATATCAGGGAATTCACTGCAGCATGTTTAGAAGTAGCTCACAACGAGACCTACTTAATGAGACTATTCCCAAGATCTTTAGGGGGTCAAGCTATGGAGTGGTTCTCGCGTCTTCCACCAGGAATCAAAACTTTTGATAAACTTGTCAATAAATTCATAACGCACTTCTCTTACAACATAGAACACGAAGTATCTATGCTCGACCTATGCAACACCAAACAAAAAGGTGGTGAGTCTTTCGCCACCTTCTTACAACGATGGCGATAGCTAGCTAGCAAGTGTTCTTACGACATGCCTGAGAAACAACTATTGGAAATGTTTGTCCACAATTTGAATCCCGATCTTAGCTATCAAATTCAGATACAATGCCCTACCTCATTCACCAAAGTCATCGAAATGGGGCTATTCATTGAGAAAGCTATGATCGCTAAAGGAACTCTCAAGCTCTACAAGGACACACCTCCTTCCAATTACACAACTGACAAGTCAAAGTTTTGGACCAAGAACAAGAATGTGGTCAACGATGGAGTAGTGGATGCCAAGGCGGCAGCCCCTAAACAACAACCCATATTCACTCTTAAGGAAGAAGCAAATAACGGTGCACTCAACAAGCCACCCCCTCGGGAATCGAGACCTTGGTTCAATTCGAATCCAAGGAGAAAATTCACGCCGTTAGGAGAATCTCAAGAGTCTACTCTCAGGAAGTTGTTGGCTAACAATGAAATTTCTCTACCGCCAACAAGTGACTATGAGCCTATAGTCAAACCTCCCTATTGGAAGGACACAGACTATTGCGAGTATCATTGAGGAAGGGGGCACACAACCAATAATTGCATCCGTCTTAAGAACGTCATACAAGATATACTGGACCAGAATCTTGGAGGAACACAACAGCATACCTCCAATGAATCTCATGTGGCCTACCGAGATCCTCTCCTAAACCACAACCGGCCGTATAACAAAATCACAACGGCGGCCACAACAACAATGGTTACAACCACAACAATGGTCACAATGGCAACAACTCCAATGGTCATAACAATAATGACAACAATCGTAACAGGCCAAACCAGAACAGTGGGTCGAGTAATGCTAACTATGCAAGCGTTCCCTTTGAGTACACCATTAACTGCATTTCTGAGCATGTTCCGCAAGTCAACGTCATATCCCCCAACCAACAACCAGGACCTAACGGAACTGGTTGTAGTATAATTACCCGCAGTGGTAGAGTCACGATCAACACCACTCCTCCAAGGTCGTCGCCATCTCCGTCCAACCCCCGCCCATATAATGTCATCGACCAATTGCAAAAGACTCCGGCTCATATTTCTATATTGGAGCTCCTGCGTCTATCTCCTTCTCATAAGGAGATTCTTGAGAAAGCCTTAGTGGAGACTACTGTCCCCACTAACCTAGCCCAAGAAAAGTTTCAAACCATGGTGGGTAATTTGACATCCTCCCCTTCCATATCATTCACAGAACAAGATGACCTTTCCATGTCTCAACCCCACAACACTCCTCTACACATTGTCGCATTCGTACACAGGCACCGCATCAAGAGGGTTCTCATTGATGGGGGTGCCGGTTTGAATATTTGCACTTTGAAGCTAGTCCTTGCATTGGGGTTCTCTGAACAGGCAGTGGATCCACGGAGAAAGATTACCATAAAGGCCTATGACGAGGAGGAACGCACCACGAAGGGCACGGTTGTCCTACCCATTCAAGTGGGACCGGTAATTAAAGATGTGGTGTGCCAAGTCCTTGATCGGGAGCTTGCTTACAATATTCTACTAGGGAGACCATGGATCCACGCCATGAAAGCTGTCCCCTCCACCTACCATCAATGCATAAAGTTCCCACATGATGGCAAGCAGGTCACCATACACGGCGACCCCGACCCCTACCAGCATTGCAACTCATTCCAAGCCAAACCGGAATGTGTCATTCCCAACAACCGAGCCCATATTTCCCCTACTCCGCCACAAGACCATACTGCCGAAGCTTCCTCTTCACAGCCCAAACCAATGAAAATCACCATAAAAGAAAATGGCGTGGGGGAATACCAGATTGAGCACAGCCTCAACCTTGCAAAAATGCCCTTGTCTCCTCGCTCCTTTGGCCAGCCCAAGCATCAACCCAGGCATTTCCAAAGCCCTCTGCTCCTCCTCCAACTCCCGCAAACCCCTTTATAAAATGGGGGACCTTATCCGATGAATCAGAGGAGCGAGATCTCTTACAATGGCTCTATGCCGAAGAAGAAAACACATCCCAAGATCCACCCAGACTCCCTACAGAGCTCTATGGGCGAGGTGAAACCATCTTGCATAGGATGGGATATGAAGGACAAGGCCCTATCGGCCTCAGAAAAGAGGGGATCATCGAACCTATACAACCCTCTTCCTCCTCTTCGGCTAGAAACACGACTGGCCTAGGCTACAAAGGTAAAGGTAAAGCCAAAGAAAATGCCTGCCTAGTGGAGACAATTCAAACACTCCAAGAGGATAGTGACGCAGATTCAGATGATTCCAATCAATATGAATGGGACGAGCTGACAGAACACTCCTACGATGACAAGGAGATTGATACCATCCAAACCCTTAGCCCATATCATGAGAGACAAACGCAACGGGACAAACCACTGGAGTCTGATTTGCCCCTCCCTGAAGTTATGGCTTTCGAGGAAAGTATAGATTCCATTGCGATAAACAACCTGGAAGAAAGTACCACCCAGAACACTACCCCCACCTGTGCTCCTAATATTTCCATCCACACTATCAACGAATCAGGTCTTTCATCCGTCCCTTCCCCTCTTACACCCTGAGCTTATTGACTGGGACCTGAAAGGGACCCCTCAATTAGATGTGTTCCAGAACGATGATGCCTACATTGACTATATGGGACTTCGAGATCATTTACCAAAAGGAGATCATAAAGCCGGTTTCACTATCGAACTCAATACTGTAGCATACTTTGGGGAGGGTGCCAAGCCTTCTAGTCGCAAAAATGTAAAGATCAAAAAGGGATCTGATGGTGAAAACCGCCATGCGGCAGTGTCAGATCATAAAACAGTAAAAAGAAAGGACGTATCTGAAGGTGAAAACCCAACTGTGGCACCTGACGATGGATTGCTTGACACCCTCCCAAGTGACATGTATCAAGAAAGGTCACAGATCGTGGTAGAGCCAACAGAGCCAGTGAACATTGGATCCGAAGAGCAGCCTAAGATAATCCACTTTGCAAAATCTCTCACGCCACCTGAGAAAACCAGGTTTATACCATTCTTTAAAAAGAAGAGAGGCAGTTTTGCTTGGTCATATGCCGACATGCCAGGTTTGGACCCAAACCTGATTCTACACCACTTGCCATTGGATCCAGGGGTGAAACCTGTAAAGCAAAAACTGAGAAAAATGCATCCCCATATTGCCCTCCTGGTCAAGGAAGAACTCAAGAAATTGTTAGACGTGGGGTTCATCAGGGCCATTGATTACCCCGAATGGATATCAAACATCGTGCCAGTGTCTAAACCAGACGGTAGGGTTCGACTATGCAACGATTTTAGAGACTTAAACAAAGCATGTCGCAAAGATGACTTTCCCTTGCCTAACATCGATATCATAGTCGACCTCACGGCGGGACATACAATGTTGTCACTTATGGATGGATTCTCAGGGTACAACCAGATCAAAATAGCACCAGAGGATCAGCACAAAACCGCTTTCACTTGTCCATGGGGTACTTTTTGCTGGAATGTCATGCCGTTTGGGCTGAAAAATGCAGGTGCTACATACCAGCGGGCCATGACAACTATATTCCACGACATGATGCATGTGACCATGGAAGATTATGTTGACGACATCTTGGCAAAATCACTCACCAGGGACTCACACCTGGACACATTAGAGAAAGTCTTCCAACGGCTGGACCAATTCCAAGTAAAATTAAACCCGAAGAAATGTGTGTTTGGGGTCACATCAGGCAAGCTGCTAGGCTTCATCGTGTCAGCAAACGGCATAGAGGTAGACCCGGCCAAGGTCAAGGCAATCATGGACATGCCTCCGCCCAAAACTCTAACACAGTTGAGATCCTTACAGGGCAAGCTACAGGCCATCCGCAGGTTCATCTCACAGTTGGCCGACAAGTGCCATCCTTTCAGCCACCTCCTACATAAGAACGTTCCATTTAAATGGGATGAGCAGTGCGAAGAGGCATTCAACAAGCTCAAGGAGTACCTCACGAATCCTCCTATACTCATGCCTCCGATCCAAGGAAAACCTTTGATTCTCTACATATCCGCTACACCTACTGCTCTTGGGGCTCTCCTAGCACAGCAAGACTATGAGAACAAGGAAAGAGCTGTGTACTATATCAGTCGAACCTTAGTGGGCTACGAGCTGCAGTACTCACAGGTGGAACGTTCATGCCTTGCGGTGGTTTTTGCCTCACAAAAACTCTGACACTACATGTTGGCACATCCTGTCAAACTCATTGCCAAGATCGACCCACTAAAATATCTTCTCAGCAAAGCAGCTCTCACAGGACGACTAGCCAAATGGGTTATGCTTCTTAGCGAATATGATATAGAGTATGCGGATAGAAAAGCCATCAAGGGGCAAATCATCGCAGACCAACTAGCTGAGGCACCATTACAGGACACTTCACCAATGCAGTTTGAGTTCCCCGATGAATCTCTATTCACTCTGTCCACATCTCCTTGGAAACTCTACTTCGATGGGTCTTACACCAACCATGGATCGGGGGCAGGTATCTTATTTATCACTGCCCAAGGCGACACAATTCCAAAGTCCTACAGGTTGTTATTTCCATGCACTAACAATATAGCAGAGTATGAGGCTTTGGTAATTGGTCTCAAGATGGCCACTGAGTGGAAAATTCAAGCACTACGTGTCTATGGTGATTCTCAGCTTGTCATAAACCAGGTCAACGACGAGTATCAGACCAAAGATGAGAAGCTCATCCCATACAAGCGAATGGTCGACGATCTCAAAGAACATTTTGGGACCATCTCGTTTGAGCAAATACCCAGGATAGAGAACAAAGCAGCCGACGCAATGGCGACCATAGCCTCTCTTCTTGAGATACCTGAACAGGAGTCACGGTATGAGTTCCTAGTAGAAACAATTCGACAGCCGGCTTATGATCTCCTTGAAACCCATTCCATCTGCCACCTAGTGGGATCTGATTCACCTTGGTACGGTAAGACCTACACTTACCTCAAGGACAATATCCTTCCTTTGGACCTCTCTTCCAACCAAAAACGAAACTTCATCCGACAAGCCTCCCGTTACACCATTATCGCCAATACCCTTTACCGACGTGGTCTGGATGGTACTTTACTCCGTTGTCTAGAACAGGAAGAATCTATAACTGCCTTGCGAGACGTGCACGAAGGGATCTGCGGAACACACTCCAGCGGTCCTTCCTTAGCTAAGAAACTCATGCGTTTGGGTTATTACTGGCCCAATATGGAAATGGATTCATATCAGTTCGTCAAAAAGTGCAAACAGTGCCAGATACATGGGAACCTGATTCATGCACCTGCTCAGGAGTTGAGACCTCTAACGACACCCTGGCCCTTTTGCCAGTGGGGACTTGACCTCGTGGGAAAGATTCACCCGCCCTCTTCCAACGGCCATAAATTCATCATAACCGCTACTGAATACTTTACAAAGTGGATTGAAGCCGTTCCCTTATCAACCGTCACAGGAAAGCAAATTTCCTCTTTCATTCTGAATTACATTATCTGCCGATATGGCATCCCTTCATCCATCATAACGGATAACAGGAGACCTTTCAAAAATCAAGATGTCCAGGAACTTTGTGAACGGTTCAAGATCCAACATCGCTTCTCCACCCCATATTACCCCCAAGGTAATGGCCAAGCTGAGGCATCAAACAAAACCATTCTGAAAATCCTAAAGAAGATTGTCAATGAAGCCGGTCGCGATTGGCACATCCAGCTCAATCCTGCTCTGTGGGCCTATCGAACCAGCATACGCACTCCCACAGGTGCTACACCCTACGCCCTCGTCTATGGTTCCGAAGCCATCCTTCCTATTGAGGTCAAACTCCCCTCCCTTCGGGTGTCGTTGAAAGGTCTCATATCAGACGAAGAGTACAGAGTCTCCAGACTACAAGAGCTAGAACTGCTAGAGGAAAGGCGCCAGAAAGATTTTGACCATCTCAAAGCCTATCAACAGATGATGTCAAGAAGCTACAACCACAAGGTTAGACCAAGATGCTTCAAGATTGGGGACCTCGTCCTAAGAGAGAACCCTCGCAATCAGCAGGACAGAGAACAGAAAGGCAAGTTTGAGCCTAACTGGCTTGGACCCTATGTAATTGTAGCAGCTTACGGATCGGGGGCATATCAGTTGGCCACATCAGAAGGTGAGTTGTTTGATGATCCCATCAACAGCATGCACCTTCGCAGGTTCTATACCTAAGAGAACCCCAATGCAAGGGGGCACAATAAAATCAAAAAAAAAAAAAAAATCATCAAAAGTTACAAAGAGAAAATACAAAAAAATTGAAGAAAATAGAAAGCATGCAAAAAAAAAAATCGTCCTTTGGTGAAAACCTGGCAAACAGGCGCCTTGGATAGGTAGCCTGATGAAAACCTCGCAATCAGGCGTCATGTTACTTTCTAGCTTCTCGTGCAAATAAAAGCAAGTGATGAAAACCTGGTAAACAGGCATTACTTGTGACAAACCGCATTCTCCATCTTTGGGAATCCAATCACCTTGAGCCCATTCTCCCTCTATTTTCCCCATTCGACCCATATCCATCCCACAGTAAACACTTGACAGTTACCTATCATGGCTTGATACTCAGCTTGTGGCCTTGTCAACCAAGGTTTTGTCCCATATCGTCTCCTCGAAGTGAGCCTAGCGTAGTGTCTCTCGTCAGTATCTGTGGTCTGAATCCATGAACTACGTTGCCTCTGCGCCATCACGTAGGCAAGGCCATTATTCTAATGCGCCCCCGAGGCTTCCATCTCTCCCAAAGTCCCATTCGTCTCCCCCTCTTGTCTTCATTCTTGTCGTCTTTCTTCTAGTCCATCCATGGTCCATTAGGGTTTACCCCGAACTACGTTGCCTCTGCGTCGTCACGTAGGCAAGGCCATTTAGCAATGAGCCCCCGAGGCACTAGGTCAGTCCCTTAGGGTCCGTCTTCTCAATAAGGATAGTGCAACCTTCTCGTCAGGTAAGCAAATGCAAGCAAACACCCGCACTTCAAGCAGAAATCCCGACAATGAGCATCTTAACCTATCCAATACAAAACAAATACCCAAGGTCTTCTAAATGATTTTATGCAAATTAAGGCAAGAAATAAACACTTATCAACACAAATGTGCTTTTGTAGATTGGAACCTAGGGTTAAGTTACAGAGTCTTGATTTTGCTATCATACCTTCCTATGCTACTCGAGGATGCCAACAGCTAGAGATGCTATGATGGGGGCATGATTACTTTCTTTGTTTGTTTGCTATTTGGGGATTAAACTTTAGTAATGTGAAGCCTTGTCTTAGGACGTGATCGGCAAAAGATCATCAAGGACATCAAAGGTCTAACACGAACGGGGGCAATCCTTGCTTGTTGAAACGCAAGAGGTACTCAGGTCATCTAGATTCAAATTTTGACTAGATGCTTGTATTAACTTGCTCAATCACAATCCATGTAAGCGATACTCAGGTCATCTTGGTTCAATTATACCTCGGTGCTTGTATTCACTTACAACATTTCAGAAAAGTACCAAAAACAAAATGCCCAATGATGAAATAAAGCAATCTAAAAGCAAAGCATCCGTCCTATATCCATACACCCATCCATACGGTCCTCATCATTCAAACTATGCAGAGTAACGATATCAAGAAAAATTCCTAAGTCATTCTTTCGCAACCATTCCTCTATCCATCATGTCATTCTTCTGTCGATAGAGTACATTTGGACATCACAAAAACAAGGCATATAGGAGCATATCATATCATTCGTAGAAACTAGTCATGCACATGAGTAGGTTAGTAGAATGCACCATCCAATGCATTAGGTCACCAATACAGTTGCATCACATCTTAATCTTAAAAGCCCAGAAAATCAAACAACATAGCTAAGTGCATCACATATATAGTTACATCACCCCATAGTACTCATGTTACAAATGCATACATTCAAAGCATTACATCATATAAATATCCAGTAGCATCTCACATATCTATACAACATCATAACATAGAAATCATGTTCCATACACACATCTGCATTAGCTCATTTACACACCACATATACAGCATCATAACATAGAAATCATGTTTCATATACATACATTTGCATCATCACAAGAACATCATATTAACTTTGCATTCATTTGTCACATTAAATCATATAGACATCATATAGCAGCATATCAAAGTATTTCTCATATAGCATCATATAAACCATCTAACTATGCAATAGAACCACATCATGCAATAGACATAATCATCTCATAAACGCATGCAATAGATACACAAAGCTGCATCATCATCCATACTATCATATACAAAGATGTCCAAATATACAATATCACCATCTCTCTCAAAATCAAAGTGTCATATACAATGTACGTCTAAATAGACGGTGATACATGTCCCAAAATGTACAAAATCTGGTCTCTGACTACCCCTGCAGCTGTGGGCCACCACTGCCAGCTCCTGACTGCTGAGGTCCCATGACGGATGCCCCTGACTGGGATGGACCTGCTCTGTGAGCCACCCCAGACTGAGTCCTGAAACTCCCTGCCCTCTGGCTCGATGACACGGCACCATGGTACAAGCCTCGATAGTACTGTGCCTGCTGCTGCGCTCTGGCTAAGTCTGTCTGCGCCTGTGCCAACTGTGTCTGCAACTGGCCTACCTGTGCCTGTGCCTGCTGCACCTGCCCAACCAAAAATGTACTCGCTGCATCTGTGCCCATGGCAGCTACTGCTGTGTCCCTCTCTACTCGGATCAGGCGTACCCGGGCATCTGCCATGTCTCGCTCGCGAGTCAAACCAGCGATCACTGCTGCATCTGTATCTCGCATCCTCTCCACTCTCCTCAACTGTGCCTGCAGCTCCCGCACCTGTCCTCTCAGGCTGGCTATGGTCCTCTCATGTGCCTCACCCTGCACCGGCCCCTGTGCTGCCTCTGCCTGTCCTAGCCTCTGCTGCTGGGGCACCTGCTGCTGTGGTACCTGCTAGGGTGGTGGCATCTGTGCCTGCTGCTGTCCCTCCCCCTGTCCTGGCACTGCCTGCCCAGCCCGGTCTATCCTCCTCCGCTGCCTCGGCCTCTCTGCAGCTCGGCCACCACGTCCTCGTCCTCCTCTAGCGGCCCTCCGCCCTGGGCCAGCCTCTCCCTCCTCCTCTGAGTCCGCCTCGTCGATACGAGGCACCAGCATGCCAGGTCCTGAATATCTCGGGAATGGGTGTGCAGTAATCCAATCCTCATACTCCTGTGTAACCCCCGCGTCTGCAATCTCTCGCCTCATATCCCATGCCACATAAGGCAACTGCTGGAACTCTGCCAGAGCCTCCTCATAAGAAGCCATCGGCCCCCATCGGACCCTCTCTGCATGTGTCCGTGCAAACATGGCCTGTCCCTGCGGCATGCCCTGTCTCCTGCCGAACTGTCTCAGTACCCGGCCCACCGTCTGCCTCTCCAAGATGTGCCGTGTCCGGCCTATCAACCACCTGGTCTGAAAGCAAAAGGCCAGCTCATCTCCCTCAAGGCTCGCAGTCCAGATATGGTCGCCAGACGACCACATCTATCCCATCCAACGTATGCCGCCAATACTCCAGCTTCCCCAGCCTGTGCTGGGAAATCACTCCTGCGTAGCCATAGCTATACGGCTCTCCCCTCTGCCTAGCAAAGACGCATATCGGCCTGGTCACCGCTATGTGCTCCCACAGCCAAAACTGTAACAGCAACACCCCAGCCGATAGACTCGTGCTGCGGTGGTACACCACCTGATGCATGTCATGATATAAGTGGGCTAGCACGCAAGGTCCCCACGCATATCGAGTGCCCTCAGTCAGCATCCGCTCCATGATCCTGCCCCATCCAATAGGGAACCCGTGCGATCTCCTGTCCAGGCATACAACGCCCGTAATCAGTCCAGCCACAATCCCAGGGAAGTAGTCGTAACAGTCGTATATGTCCTGCCAAGGGATGACCTGTCCCACCAGCTCGGGATCGTCAAATACTCGCTGACACTTGGCGAGTCCCGCGTCCCGCTGTGCGTCGTACTCCACCAACTCGCCTACCACGGGCAAGTGTAATATCCTATAGACGTCCTCCAGCGTCACAGTCATCTCTCCAGTAGGGAAGTGGAAGGTCCCGTCCTCGTTGTGGAATCTCTCCACGGCAGCTGTCAACAGTCCTCGATTCGCCCGCACCTCGGGCATAAAGCAAACATAATCTAGGCCCATGGCACCAAGCGCCACTCTATCAGCCTCCGTCAACATATGTCTCTGCAATAGAGGCATAGGGAACGTCTCCCTCGACTGCAATGTCTCTCGTATCTCCTCCTGCAAGCACGCAAAGCAAGGCGTCAGTCTCAAGCCGCATATACCATACTCAACATATCTATTGGACTATATCAACTAAACTTAGCATTTCAAATTGATCAAAACAGCACACTACATCTCTTGACTAGATTCCTGCAATCTCAGAGATAGCTCATCGATTCCTGCGTCAAACAGGACGCTAATCGACTCAGTTTGGCTAAGTAATTTGCCATCCCAGGCAAATGCGCCACTACAGGTGGTAAATGCGCCATTTCTGGTATATGCGCCGCAAAAATCCACGTATGCGCCGCAAAAATGCATATGCGCCGCTACAGGGCACATATGCGCCGTTCTAATGCATGTGCCGCAGAAATCCATGTATGCGCCGCTAAATTACGGATGCGCCGCAGGAAGTCACATATGCGCAACTTCGACAAATGCGCTGCTACATTTCACGCATGCGCGGCAAAAATACCAAAGCGCCGCCTGAATACGAAAGCGCCGCCAAAATGCACAAATGCGCAACTTTAACGCATGCGCCGCCGAAACCGGCATATGCGCCGCGAAATCACAAAAGCGCAGCTTCGCGAGGCATATGCACCGTTCTGCGTTTCGGCGCATTCATTTCACCTATTTTCTACGAGCATTTATGACACCTAAACTCGACCCTAGGAGAATTTTTTCGAAGCACATACCGGGGGTCCTGCCTCTGTTGGCCGCCCGAATCGTCGGACTCGCTCGAATCGGTGCTCCTCGCGTGGAATGTCTGCTGCTCTGGCCGCCATGCTGCTCTAAGTTTGCTCTGAGCTCTCTTTCTCCAATCCAGATCAACCAAGTGTGCAAATGACTATTCTTGTGGACCCAGCTCCTATTTATAGCCTCCAAACCCTATTTCTGGCTAGGTGATGACCGTGACTACTTCCCGTATCCATTTTTCCTCCCATTTTCTTCCCGCATCCCTGACTGCATCCCTATTCCTCCAACTTATCCTTACCCCTTCCTCGTCGTGAGATCGTCCGTCTCTAAAATTTTCGCCGTTTTTCCCGTCCAATCTCCCGAGGGGGCATCCTATCGTCATTTAACCTGTACCAGGGGCAAACTGGGGCATGTATCATCATTCAGACTATCAATTTCTTTGAGGCAACGCTGTAAACTGCATTGCATCAAAGAGGGGCAAAATGTATACGCCTAAAAATGACACAAATCATCCTAAATAAATATTCTAAATATTTATTCCATTCTTCTATTAATTAAATAAATATTCTAAATTTATTTAATCGATTCACTGTTCCATAATTAAATAAATTCAATTTATTTAATTAAAATTCTTCTATTTGTCCTTCACAATTAAATAATCATAAATTATTTAATTAATCCTATTTCCTCTATCCTAAAGTTCTAAATTCAAAATTCCACCTCACCTTTACACCTCACCTTTTCCACCTCACCTTGTCCACATCATCAGGTTGCACATGTAATTAAATATATTTAATATTTAATTATCTTATTTTCCCTCACCCACATGGCCTATTTCTTCTCCAATCAGAGGTCAGTTAACCAATCAATCAAATCTGTTAACTAACCTGTCAGTTGAGTCAAATCCTCAATCAATCCAGTCAGTTCCACAATCCACTCTTCTAACTGATCAATCAATTCTGTTAACAGACCAGTCAATGGAGTTAACTCTCCAATCAGTTTTGTCACATCCCACCTTTCATGATGGAGCTGGGACACTTGTCACATTTCCACTGGTTGCACATTCCTCAACCATCCTCAACCGTTGATCTTCATATCTTCTCTCAACCGTTGATTCCTATTCCTCCGGGTCTATAAATGAAGCTTCATCCCTTCATTCTAATCATCCAGGCTTTTTGACATCGTTACTCTGCAGAAATATCACCAGCGCGCCTTTGGCACCCATTTGTCATCCACAAGCTTGAGATCACCATTGTTGCATTGGAGCTCACCTTCCTTGCATGTCACACTATAGCCGTTCACCATCGACTTCCTCCAACAGCTTTTAAAAGATTGCACTCTCTGAGGGCTCATCTCATCTGCGAAAGGACGATTCGTGATAGGCGAACAATAGAAGTTTCGAAACGGAAGAGGTTTGCTGTGTTTGTTCATTGTTTTGTTCATTTGAATCTTCTTTGTTTCTCTATTCTGTTGATGTTTGGGTCATCTGTTATTCATTTGATTGATGCACTATTTTACCCTCACAACATGTATGTTTCTTATTTTATTTGTTGTATTTTTCCTTATTCTCATGGGGTTATGTTCTATGACACCCATTTATTTTACTACCTATCCTACTTCCAAACCAAGGGAAGTATCTTCATCTTTACCTTATTTTATCAATGTTTGTAAGGCCTTTTCTTTTGAGATGTTACAAATGTTGTGGTCAACATCCTATCTTTTTCTTTCACATCCACTTTTAGTAGAAGATAATTGACCTTGGGTGATATTGCTACTATTCCATGTGACACAAACCTAATGGGTTCCCAATTATTTGAAATCTCTTGTGGTGTTGCAATTATGTTATTCCTCTTAAATTGCATTTGTGCCTTTTCAACTAGGAATGTGATGAGAGGTTGGATCCTTCTATGTACTTGATGTGCTTTCCTACCTTGATCTCTTTTTCTAGATTGGATGTGCTTTCCTACCTTGATCCTTCTATGTAGTAGAATCTCTTTTTAACTTATCCCAATCCTCTAGTTCTCATTTTTGTTCTTGATGTATATACCAAGAACAAGGTAGTGACTCTAAAGTCCAATAAAAGAAGTGGTCCAATACTAATTTATTTTTTTCTCACCTTTTAGTCAAGAACTACTCAAAAAATTTAATATTTTCCTTAGATTGGAAGATCCTTTATAAATAGGCATCTTGTGCATTTTTCATTCCTTTACAAATCTACATTTAATTACTATCTGTAGATTCTTCCATGTGAGGATGTTCTGCTTATGGGTTTTCTACCATCTTGTTTTATTTCTTGCCAATGTAACATCTAGGGGTACCATCCTAATCTCCTCATAAGATGCTTCCTTCTTCATCTTCTTCAAATACTTCTCAACATCCCCAATTCCAACATATTTGAGATAGTTCTTACTGTTATGCCATACAAAGATTTTAATTTTTATTATAAGTCTTCTCCACTCTATCTCATTATTGGTTTGAATGCATGGACTACTATTTATTGCCATATTTTATGTTCCTCTCTTTTTCCTTATCTTCTCAACTATTTATTAGTTTGCTCTTCTTTGTCTTCTTTAATATAAGCAACATGGGAGATGACATTTGGTCAAGTGGGTCATCTCCTTATCATGCTACTTGATGTGGGGGGTCACATCCTTTAGGATTTATTTATTCTCTTCTATTTCTAATTAACTACATTACTACTTTTCCTTTTATTTAAACTTTTGTTCTCACTTCTATCTCTCTCCACTTTCATATCACAAATTCATTTCTTTAATATATAAGGTGTTTCCTCTCCTTCAGGTTTCTCCATAGTTTCACCTTGATCTATCAACTCCAAGGACATTCAATTTCTCTACCTTATTCACGTCATCCTTAAATCTCTTAGTGCTAGCCACCCCTGCTTAAACACCCTTATCTTCTAAGACATCTTTCTCTCTCTCTCTCAAATATTTACTTTTTCATCTTCTATGGGTCCCTGTACCATAGCCTTACTATTTCTACCAACTAGTGATCTCCCAACATTTTTGGTAACTACCTCATTTCTTCTCTCTTTTCTTTCTTCCTCTAATTTTATTCTCTATATCTCATTATTTCTACTAGTTTATTCATCCTCCATCCCTTATTCATTTTATTGTTTCCCAAGCATCACACCTAATTTGTCTTAATAGTCATGTCCTTTTAGATCTCCTCCCTTCTCTATACCATCACCTTAGTTCCTAGTTCCCCAAGGGATAGTACTTAGTGTGCATTGCCACACCTTTTCATAATAACTATCATCACCATGTATAAGTTAAAAAAAAATCTTCAATTTGATTTACTACTTATTTCTTTCTTTGCTATGATCTCGCTCCTTATGCATCAACAACTGAGGTCCCCACAACAGAACCAAATATTGATACAAAAACCTAAAGTAAAGTCAAAGGTTTTATTAGGAAACCTTGGTGTGATATAATAAAAAGGGAGAGCTCAGATATTCAATAAGTAAAAACCAAATTATAAGAAAACATATACACACATATATACACCAAGATACATAAGATCATTTATTAATATACTTCAATGGCTCATACATGTCTTATACTTCATTCCTCATGCTTTACTCTCCATTACCATCTTCTTTATTTTCACACACATATATCTCTCGTACCCTTCACACTTCCTTGTTCTCATGCATATAATTCATATGATTCATGCTCTTATCTCCCACTTTTCCCTTCTTTATATAGCCTCTTAATGCATCTTCATAATGTCTTTCCATCATATCCTTTCTTAATAACACTTAGTTATATTATTCCCACAAATTTATATCTTTCTTTATGATATTTTACTCTTTTATAGCTTACTAAGGCATATTAGAGGTGTTTTAGGGCTATTTAAGTGGTATATAATAGATATATGGATTCAGAAATTACCTAAATTACATGTGTGGTATTGTAAAACCTCTTGTATGCTACCAACAGGCACTAGTTTATTGCACACAAGAAAGAGTAGTGGTTAACACATTCCCACAAAGCCCTTTTATTTTTCTTTCAAAAATTAGCAAGCCAATCACTATGGATCTACATGGAATCAAAAGAGAAATAACAACAATTAGTGGCATCATATAAGTAATGGCTATTTGGGGCAAATGAGAGGACTTACTATGGTGAAAAATAGAATTAGATGCATGCAGTGTGTAGACACCTAAAAATGACTAACGCATTACCATCTCACTATTCACATCATTTCCTCATCAATTCTTCTAATTCAACATTAATTAAATAATTCCTAATTATTTAATTAAATCCATCATTTCATCAATTTAATTCTTCATTATTTCCCCCTTCCAACATTAATGAAATAATTTCTAATTATTTAATTAAATCAACATTCCAATCAATTTTATTCCTCTAGTTCACATTAATTAAATAATCTCTATTATTTAATTAATTCATCAAATTTATTCCTCTATCTACAATAATTAAATAATTTTCATTATTTAATTAGCTAATATTTTATCCACAATTAAATGAATTATTTTAATTATTTAGTTGACTTTTCCTTTCTCATAAATAAATAAAATAAAATATTTTATTTATTTTCTACTTGCTTCCATCATGCACATGAATTAAATAATTTTTATTTATTTAATTCTAATAAAATCTTCTTATCTTCCTATTATATCTTTTTCTTCCAAAAAATCATTCATGCACATGAATTAAATAATTTATTATTTAATTCTTTCCAATTGCATGTCAAAAAGCAAATCATGCGTTGAGTTAAATTAGTTTTCAAATTTTTATTATTATCAGTGAATTGATTAAATAGAAAAATAATTCTATTTATGAAAAATAGATCAATTTTATTATCCAAGAAAACAATTAACTCTTTAAAACAAGCTTTTTGCATGGACACATGCCATGTGCACATTCTTCATATCCTCTCAATTAACCTCATATATTGATTCATTCTATTTTTCTCCACTATTGATCATCACTCTGTGAAATCTATAAATACACCCATCCTCTCATTCATCAATCACTCCATGATCATTGAACTTTGAGCATTCATCAACTATCATTGAGCACTTGAATTCACAATTTTTTACAATTATGGTTATGCAAGTAATAGAGCAATCCACATATAAACCAAGGAATAAATACAATCATTTGTGGTAAGGTCTTTTGTTATTTGTATTGGATTCATTGTTATTCTCTTATGATCATTCCTTGAAGGTATTGTAGAATTGGATTAGATTCTTTTATGCTTCATATTTACAATGCAATTTTCTCTATACACATTCTAGAAGGCCCGGTGGGACCCTTTGGTCCTGATCTAATATTAATTTCGTGGAACTTTTAATTTGATTTCACAGGTTTTTTTGACTCTTTTTTAGGAGAGATCCAAAAGTGATTTTTACAGAAGTCTTGCTAGGTAAAAATGGAGGTCATGATTGCGTTCAGAACGTACGAGAGGAAAAAAAACATATAATTTGACATATTTTGGTACAGGTAAAAATTAGGGAATTTTTTTAACCCCAAACATACAACCCGAGGCCGTACAATCATTGTGCAGATAAAAAAACTAATAATAATAAAAACAAATTCTTTGTTTTTTTTATTTTAAAAATAAAATTAAAAATTAAAAAAATTAAAAAATTAAAAAAAATCAAATCAAAAAGCTAAAATGAAAAAAAATAAGAATGTACCCTATTGCACAGGGACCAGGGTATGGATCTACAAGTGGCAGCCCTTTTATGGCCGCCACTTTTTTCATTTAAGAGTTTATATAAAGTTTAAATTTTCATTTAAACTTAAAATTTCATTAAAATTTTTAAAAATAAAATAATAACTTTAATTTTTTTTACTTTAATTTTTATTTTAAAAATAAATTAATCCTCAACTCAACAGCAGGTCATATCTAAGGACCAATTCATAGAGGGCTAAGCCAGACCCCTCTTCATATGCATTTTGTTTTTGGAGGCTCAACTTTAAAGACTAATATCTTGGGCATACAGATACATTTTTCAATGATCTTTTTTTTGAGATAGGATAAAATTTCATGTTTTATATCATGGAGTCTCTATTTTTTTTCAAAAGTTCCCTGATTTTTCATAAAATTAAATTTGTCACTATTGTTGCTGAGTTGTCGTAGTTTTTGAATAGAAAATATTTCATAACTTTCACAAACGGACTCATATCAAGGTAATTCTTTTTTTGAACATTGAAATTTTTTTGTGATAGATACATAGTGATGGAATTATTTTGTGATTTTTCTAACATTTTTGTTTTATCCTAACCAATAGCATATCTTTGATTTTTGGCACATGCTAATACTTGATTTTAAAGTTGATTTTTCTCTGTTGTTTGATGTGTTCTAACCTGTTATTTCAAAGATTCACTTGTCCAAGATTGATCCTTATCAAAAACTACTAACATCATTTGGTGCAACTCGTTTGTCTAAGACTTGTTTTTATTATTAATCTAGTTAGACGCTTCAATTTCTTAAAGGGGATGAATTTTGTAAGCTGTGTTTGTTGAACTATTTAGTGTGTATGCTCTCTCCTTGCACCGCAAGGTGATCTTAGAGATCAAAAGCACTATTTAGTTTATTTACTTTCAATCCTGAGGACCCAATATCAATGTGTATGCTCTTCTCTCGTGTTGAAAGGCGATCTTGAGAATCAAAAGCACTTGGTATCCTCTCTAGGAGGCTTGTTAAGTGAAATTATCACCCTTAAGGATGAACTCAACCACGTGTTCTGGTGAGGTATATAAAGGAGGGAGAGAAAAAAATGTACCTCAATGGTGAATACAACTGGTCCAAATTGATCCCTGAAACCCTCGATCTGTTGAGACTTGAATTGGTGATATTTGTGGCATGTTGCTTGGAATCATGTTCACAGACTTGTGCCTCATAATACCTTGTGTATATAGAGGACTCCCTAGATGCCTTGTTAATCCTAGTTAATACCTTCGTCCGTCATATCTTGTGGTGCATCATTGTAGTAGGGGGAGAAGTGCTCACACTGTACCTCTATTATTTAAAATAGAGTTTACTTTGGGTAAGACATTTGTCTCCAAGGTAAATGGTGAAAGGTGGTACAAGACCTTGCATTCCCGATTTAGTCATAACATGGTAGATGGTATCAAGGGGATGGAGGTCACCATTATCTAATTAGTGGAGATAGAAGTCATACCTGGTGAGTCCACAAGATTTGACACTCCTTGCTTGAATAAATTTTAGGGATTGTACGAGAGTGTTTGGTGTCTTTTATGTGATATGCCCGTACAAGCCATTTATTATCCGCAGAGGTTAATAGCCTTTCGTACCCAATACCATTGAGAGTCAACAACCATTATGTCTTTATTTTTTTATCTCTTGCCAAAAAAATTCAAAAACAAACTATCTAAAACTATGTACACCATAGAGTTGCACATTTGACTTACATAAGCTCACTTCTGAGTTAGGATATATCTTGATTATTTCAATCTCGTTATCAAGCTTAATCCACATCCTTTAAAACATCACTAGTCCATCCATAATCAAACCTAAGATCTCCAACGAATCAAACTTTAGTCACATCATCAAGATTCCTCATCAAAATGGTTTTGATAATTAATAAGCCTAGGTCAAACCCCACTTCATCTCCAATCCAACCAATACTCTTATCACACCAAGATTATGTAGAAATACAAGAACTTAAACACCTATATGGATCCCATCCCCAAACCATATCTTCAATCCAACCCACATCACTATCATACCAACCTAACCCATGCACATCTCCTAGTACTCTTGAGGCACTAATACAAAAAATTAAACATGACAATGAGAGATTGGATTCTATAAGCAAGGCAAAATTCAAAGAGCTTCAAATGCCCTTAGTGCATCTCATCACTAGATATTATCCTAATCCTATCACATCAACATCATCATCTCACACGTCCATTAAAAATCCAAGACACCAAGTCATAAATCCATATGTAAACATGCACACTCCTTGCAATCAAACATTAGCTAGCACAAGTTACAATCTTATACCTAATTGCATACCCTAAGACAAGGTAGATCAAGGTCATCCCCTATCTACATGTATCCCTCCATCCATTTCCCAACAACCATTTTTATATGTAATTCCTCCATCTCCTAATCCTAATCCAAGTCCATTAACCCCTTTAATCCCTCCACCATGGGATCCTTCCACTCCTCTTACTCCTAATCCATTAGTCCACATACCTTCCAATCCATCCTATCCTTTACCACCCACACAATATAATCCTCCATCTAATCTTCCATATAACTCACCATATAATCCACCCTCTAGTCAACT
Source organism: Cunninghamia lanceolata (assembly GCA_027924645.1). NCBI lineage: Eukaryota > Viridiplantae > Streptophyta > Pinopsida > Cupressales > Cupressaceae > Cunninghamia > Cunninghamia lanceolata. The sequence goes on from BSBN01001564.1 coordinate 1,251,399, forward strand.
ATATAATCCACCATCAAATCCTCTTACTAAATCCACAATAGCCACTCCTAATCCCACCATATCCACTCCTCTTATCCATCCATCCATATTCACTCCTAATCTCACCATACCCACTCCTATTATCCCTCCACCCGATCCTAATCCTAACCCCACAACATCTGCCATCATTGTCCATCCACTTTATCCATATCCTACTCCATCAACCCATGAAGTCATGAAGTATGTGACCCCAAGGACTCCTAGCAAGGAATCAAACATTATCATGCACTCAAATGTCTATCCTTGAGCCTAACAAAGCACCTCATAATAACATGTCTACCACTCTAACACCATCATTCACTCCTATGCATATCCATCCTATTGAAGAGTCCCCTACCATGAAGGCAAATCAAGACCCATCATGTAGCCATGTTGTCGACCATCTAGAGCCTAATAAGTCCATCCAAGAACCTTCCACTTCCATCCAAACTCAAGAGCTATATCATGAGCCTAGTCCAAAGCATGTGGAAACATAAACCCCTCATCCTAATCAAGATCAAAATACCCCCATTCATCCTATTCATAACCAAGATCCTAGCTATCATCCCATTAGCCCTATCCATCACCCCACTAGTCCTATTCATTATCCATCAACATCTTATGATGAGACACTTGGTCCCCAAGAAAACATTGACAATCAAATAAATAACTTGGATCATATCACCTCCCATCTTAATGAACATAATGATATTCAAGATCCAAGCATCCCAAGTCCTCCATTGCATGATCCTACATTATCTCCTGTCGATCCTCCATTAACCCCTATTGATCCTTCACCATCTCCTATCGACCCCATTTCAAATCCATTATCCTATCTCATTGGTCCTGTTACTTTCACCCGTGGTGGTTCTCTTGTTAGAGAAACACTTTCATCCACCACCCCACCTTATCCATCTAATAATGGACTCACATCTTGTTTCCAAAAAAACAAACATCCCATTGCATGTTGTATATTCCAAAACATGAAATATCAAGGAAAAGGTTTAGGCCATCATGAACAAGGCATCTTGGAGCCCATCCATGTCACCATCCATACACAAGTGCATGGCCTTGGTTTTACATCCCAAGAAAAACAATCCAAAGATGTTGGTACCACCTCCATACCTCCTAAAGTGACTTTCCAATCCAAAACCCAGTGCACCTCATCACACCTCCAAATCATATGTTGCCATCCCTCCTCCATTGTCATACCATTCACAAAGGGCATGTGACCATACAACTCCCTCCATCCACTCTTCCTCCACTCCTTCCAACTCCTAATATTCCCATCCTTAAATCCCTGAATCCCTTCATCCATCAGTACAATCATCCCTCCATCCACATATCGCGTTCCCTTACATCCCCTAAATTCCCTAATCATGGTCAATGAATACACACATCGACCACACATGCAACTATCCCCAACCCAATGAGATTCAAAAATATATATTTGGATGCCTCCACATATATAGCAAAAAATCCGCAAAAGTCTCAAAAATATCATGTCGTAGGGCATCAATACACATACTTAGAGGCAAATCCATCTCAAAAGCTACAATCACCTACACTCTTAAAAGCAAAAATGAAAATGGTGTGGGTCCCAAAGCAACCAACAATTAATCCAAATGAAGCATCCACATCTCAATCCATCCCCACATCCCAAAAATCTCACTCCCCATCAAAAAATCTTAAAAATCCTACATCCATTTGGGTTCCTAAATCCCTAAATCTACGATTCCTCAATCCCATATCCCAATTCCCATTACTCCCCACTCCCATCAAAGTCAAAGGCTTCAAAATCTATCAAGATGTGTGCAACAGTTGGTCTTGGTTCCCTACAACTCCATGACACTTCCACATACCTACATCTCCCCATCTTATATCCCTTATCCAACATATTTACCCCATCATACCCCTATGGTCCATGCTTTTGCTCCATTATCCATTTATTCATCCACCTCCATGCATCATCCACATCATAATCCACCACCCGTTCAATTTCCATAATCCCGCATCTACCAACATCCATGCACATACTGCTAACATACTACCTTGCTATTGGAATCAAATACTTGAGTCCCCATCCTCCATCATATCCAAATAGCCAAAAAAATACAGCAAATAAAAAATAAAGTAATGAGAAATCATTTGGCCACTAGTGAAAGTCTGGCAAATAGACGCCTTGGATAAGTACCATGATGAAAATCTAGCAAACAGGGGTCATGTGTAGAGCGATTGTCTATGCACCTCACACTTGGGGGCATGTTGTCTCATCTATCTATCCCTTCATCCACTCATTCTATTATTTCCATCATATCTTCTTTATCCATTATATCCACATAACTATCCCATTGATCCACTCCATTCCCCTTTCCTCCTTTTGATCTTGATAAAACTAGGGTTAAAATGTTGAATAATGCTTTGGACAACTTTTTATGTATCTAATCCTTCCCGACCCATCTTATCATCCTATCATTGCAAGCATTGTCACGCCACATCTTGATTCTAATACCTAGAATAGGGAATGTTATTCTTATGCCACATAGTCCTTGGAGATCACATCCTAAATTCTTTTGTCCATCTATCCTTTACACATTTCACATATATTATCCACTATCACTCATCCTGCTACCTATCCATCCATTTTACACTTCCTATCCCTCATACCCACTATCATTACACCTCCCCACTTATCACCTGTAAAGTACTGAAACCATAACAAAAGTTACATGAAATAAATAATCCACTTAATTACATCATCTCAAGTAAAAGATAAATCTCATAAACATGAATCAATAAAAGTCGTTAAATCTTACAAAATCATGTGCTCAATCCAGGTGATAGCACTATAAAATAATATACAAAGTCCATTGGATTTCATGTCATAATTTATGCAATAATAATTACAAGTTACAATAATCATGTACAACAAGTATAAGAATAATAAATCAACAAAACTCTTCAGTCGTCACGAACCCACATGGTTCTCCTACGAGCTGAGAGATGGGAACATGGCTCAGGTGCTTTTCCACCCAAGCATGAAGCAATTATACTTCCCCAGATCTGTTCATGACATGAAGGAAACCCAGCCTTGCACGAAATGTCTAGCTACCTGGAAATGACTGGCAAGAGGGAATACTCGATGCAACCTAAAGTCTAATGTGCAATTCTAAGTAATGAAATGCAGATTGTCTCACAATAGGATGTGACAGAGATATATATAAATAAAATTTTCTAGACAAATATTCATCTTTTTCAATGACTACTCGCTTAGGCCTAAACATTTGAAAAATAGTTACAGGTTCAATTCCCGAAAAGAGGAAAATCCATCTCTGATAATCCACATTCGGCATCCTAGCCCAAAAGTAACCCAAAACACTCATAGCTAAAAATCTACTTTCTTTTCACGATAAATAAATAACAACCCATATTCACCTATAGTCCATCTCTAATTCCCTTTCCAAAACATCAATAATGAAAACACACTTTTCAAGCAAGTAATTCATCATTTAATCATACAAATTGCATCTATAAGGCTATTAGATTGATTTTATTTCCTAGTCCATAATTCATTCAAATATTCATAATGTAATAAGTTTTCTAAGTCATTCAACAACCTTACTGTCACAACTGTGACATAAAGTTTAAAAAAAGTAACAAAACTCACAAACAGGTTTACTGTCACACTATCGACAGTAACTAAATAGATCTGAAACAACATTAAAATAAATAAAAAGGTAGCTTACAACAGAAACTAAAATCTAAGATAGGAAGGTTTTAAACTTGCTGAGATGGAACCTTACAAGTAGTTTTAAATCAACATTAAATAAACGGTGACTGGGTATTCAATTCGCAACTATAAGAACCTTTGATATAGCAATACAAGACTGCAACATGAACCTATTACTATCGCCTAAATTTAAGAGTTATTTTCAACAGTAAGACACATAGTTCGACCAAGAAGTAGAGGTCGACACTTAGCAAAAGATTAACTTCTAACAACATCTACAGAGAAAGAAAATAACTATAAGAATTTAAGACTTCCATAGAATAAATTATCAGCATCTCGGATAACTTGTTAACTATGGTTTCAATGGATGCTTCAAGATCAAGAAAAGGGTCGATTTGCTTAACATAATATCAAGAAAGCAAAGAAAAGCAGAAACAATGAACAAGAACAACAGGTTGCCCAACTTCTTAGCAATGACAAGGTTAAAATTGAACAGGTAAGAGGTTGGCAACGGAGGACTTAGCAAACGCAGGCCTGAGTATAGATTTCAGTGGTCAAGGGATGAAGATATAATTTCTACAAGTTAAAGAATAGCAGGTCGATTTCAGGATTAAAACAGAGGGATAAACAACATTTAACAGAGGTAATAAGAGCCCATGACAGGAATAGGTCAATATAAACGAGTGAAAGCCAATCCATAACAGTTCAACAAGAATGGTTCATAGGCCAGATTTACCATAATTGTAACAGTCACATACATTCATAAATTATTGCAATTAAAACAAGGAAAATACCTGGTTAAATTTGTTTGCTAAAGGGTCAAATTCTTGTTGCTGTCGTTGATCCTTCTTCTCCCTGTCATTGTTCCTCTCTTCTCTTTGTCATTGCCCAGAATGAACGAACTCCTTCTGTCTTGTCGATGCTCAGAAAAAAAAGAACACTGATAAAAAACTCTTTTTGCTGACCTTGTTTTATTAAAAATATCCTCCTAAACTTGGCGTCCAATATTTTTAGGTTTTCATTTGCTTTTCTGAAAACTGATGTTTACTCATGTTTTGCATGAGATTTGCATAGAGGCCTCGAATTTCTTTTGAAAATAGAATAAAATAACTTATTTATATTTTTGTCACTTGCATGACAGTAACTTCTATATTTCTGTCATTTGCATGACGGTAATTTTTTTTAATTCTTTTATTTAGAATCTAAGTATAATAATAATAATATTAATGCAATTTATCTATTTTTAATAAAGCATAATCACTTAAATCAACAAGTAGTATTTGCAATTATATGTATATATATATATATATATATATAGTAATGAAACATAATTGTTTTAAGTCTAAATTAAATATTGTTTTTCAAATAAAAATAGGAAAACACTTATTATTATTTATTATTAAATAATATAAATACACCATTTTAAATATAAATCACAAGAACATTAATATTTATGACTAAATCATTCATTCAAAATGGACTTATTGTAGCAATTAAAACACATATTTATCTACTCCCAAGTCATCAATCACATTTATCGACTAATTAATAATGCATAATAAGATCATTCAGAAAATGCAATATGACATGAGACTATTTGAGTGTGTGAGTGCATCAGGTCCCAAATAGTTCTTGCCAAGTGGCTAGTACATCTCTACCTCAACCATGTTCTCATCTTCGACAAGTACCTGCATTCATTCACACTCAACTCGATGTCAATAGGTTAGTTTCCCCAAAATTATAGTCGAAGAAAATCATAATGTATATCCATAATCGTACCAATTATATTCAATTATTAAATCAACATTAAAAATCATGCATTTATAATATTATGAAAGTTACTTGCACACACATGGAATCACTCAAGGTAAAACAACCATAGTAAATGTTCAATAATCTAAGGTAATAATATAGTCCATAAAACAAGATGTAACATCACCTTATCCTAATCCACCATTCTCGACCTAGTTTTTCCATGTCATTGGTATCTAGCACCTAGGCTATCCAAATGTCCTTCAATGACTTCTCCATCTTCACAACATTTCCTACAAAATCAGAACATTCCAAAAATCTAAAAAAAATCTAAACATTCCAAAAATCCAAAAAAAATCAAAACATTCCAAAAATCCAAAAAAAACTCAAAACATTCCAAAAATCCAAAAAAATCAAAACATTCCAAAAATCTAAAAAAAAATCAAAACATTTAAAAAAAAAAAAAACTCACAACGTTCCACAAATTCCAAAAATTCAAACATTTCAAAAACCCAAGCAACAAATCCAAATGCACGTCATCCTTAATCCATACCAATCCATTTGAGTAATCTAGCCAATCATCCAAAAGCATACTTTGGGTTTTGTTTCTATCCTTGTTGTCAAACCAATCAATCGATCATTTATCCAATCATCATCAACGAGATATATCATTCATGCATCCTTGTGTTGTTCTAGGGTATATCGTTCCCCACAATGACAACACTATCCTCAATCAGTGAAATTAATCCTCGATTTTCAGCTTGGTAGGGGCAATAACCTTGTTTGTTTTTGAATCATTTGTGCATGCTTGCTTGTGCGTGTTATCAATTTATCTTGCATTTGTCTTATCATTTTTTTAAATCTTGCATCTACCTTATCATTTTTTATCGTTTATTAGCATTATCATTTTATCTTGCATCTTTTGTCTTACATCTGCATCAGTCCTTATAACCTACTTACCACAATAGTATCATGGTCTTCAATATCACGGTGCTATCCAATATAGGGTTGCTTGTGACCTTTATCTTTTTTCGTGTCCATCCTATGCATTGGATACATCGTCACCTTGGTCTTATACACCCTAGTGCATAATATTCATTTGCTATATCAAAATAAGGATTGCTCTTTATATTTTCCAAGCATAACCTAAGAAAATCATCCCATCCATCTCACCCATACATCCTAATAAATATCTATAGATTTCATTGTTTGATCAATTATTCTATTCATCTACATCCCACATAGCTTCTTCTATCATACTACATCACTGCATCTATTCTTTTTCCATCATTCTTCCCCCTTTCATCTAACTTCTTCATCTTCATCTAAATCTCTCTCCCTACTAACAATTTTCTCTCCTTTCATTTCGAGAGCACACTCGTGTTCTTTGAACCCACTTGTCCTCTCAAGGGGGCATCATCATCATTAATCTTATTCATTAACTTGCTATTATCTTTTCTTGTCACCCTCGCTTTGAGTGATTGGGGCATCACCATCTCTAATCCAATCATTTTCTTCCAATCATATTCTTCTAAATCAATCTTCTTCTAATCCAATCAAACACTGTTTAAAACTTCTTTGAAATGTTGCTACTTCGCAACACCATCTTAAAGAGGGGCAAAATGTAGACACCTAAAAATGACTAACACATTACCATCTCACTATTCACATCATTTCCTCATCAATTCTTTTAATTCAACATTAATTAAATAATTCCTAATTATTTAATTAAATCCATCATTTCATCAATTTAAATCTTTACTATTTCCCCCTTCCAACATTAATTAAATAATTTTGAATTATTTAATTAAATCTAACATTCCAGTCAATTTTATTCTTCTAGTTCACATTAATTAAATAATCTCTATTATTTAATTATTTCATCAAATTTATTCCTCTTATCCACAATAATTATATAATTTTAATTATTTAATTTGCTAATATTTCCTCCACAATTAAATAAATTATTTTAATTTATTTAGTTGACTTTTCCTTTCTCATAAATAATTCAAATCAAATATTTTATTTATTTTCTACTTGCTTCCATCATGCACATGAATTAAATAGATTTTACTTATTTAATTCTAATAAAATCTTCTTATCATCTAATTATATCTTTTTTTTTCCAAAAAATCATTCATGCACATGAATTAAATAATTTAAAATTTTATTTTTTCTAATTGCATGTCAAAAAACAAATCATGCATTGAGTTAAATTAGCTTTCAAATCTTTATTATTATCAATCAATTCATTAAATAGAAAATTTCTATTTATGAAAATCAAATCAAATTTATTATCCAAGAAAATAATTAACTCTTTAAAACAAGTTTTTTGCATGGACACATGTCATGTGCACATTCTTCATGTCCTCTCAATTAACCGCATCTATTGATTCATTCTATTTTTCTCCATTGTTGATCATCACTCTGTGAAAGCTATAAATATGCCCATCCTCTCATTCATTAATCACTCCACAATAATTGACCTTTGAGCATTCATCCACTATCATTGAGCACTCGCATTCACGTTTTTTTGCAATTATGGTTATGCAAGTAATAAAAGATCCACATATAAACCAAGGAATAAATACAACCATTTGTGGTAAGGTCTTTTGTTTTTGATAAAGTAAGTAGCTAACAAGGGGCTGAACCCTTTACAAACAAGAGCCCCTAGGGTTGGGTAAAACAAGCCACACACAACACATAAACATAACAGAAACAATGGACAAACAACAGTCAGACTGTAGACAATGGATCTAAACAACCCCAGATCCAGAGGATACAAATCTAACTCCCTTGACCCTAGGTCGTGAAGCAGCGACAGATTTGGGGAGTCCCTTCTTCTTTCTTTAAACAACCGACCAAGAAGACTCTAAGTCGGAGTCCATAGAGTGAGGCGAGAGGAGGGGGTACTCAACAAACACCTCGGGCAAGGAGCAACCACACGCTGAGAGAAGTCGACAACACAGTAGATGAATTAGAAGCTGACAAGGAAGTAATCTGCCCCTCGGCATACAGGACAATCGAATGACTAGCAGAGGCATTCAACGAGGGTTTGACAGGGTCGGCCTAAATAGCGGTAACAGTCCAAGGCACCTCCGAAGGGGCGGGTAAAGGATCATGGAGAGGCACGGACTCATGGGATAGCTCGTCCTCCCGGGAGGAACCATCTGACGAGGGAGAGCCAACCGTCAAATGATTTGAGAGTGCATTCTTCCACCAGGTTGTTGCACCCTTGCAACGAGAAAGAGGGCAACCAAAGGCTAAGTGACCAATAGAGAAGCATCTCCTGCACCGAAAGGGGAGACCCTCATAGTCCAGCAGTTGCATCCATGGTTTGTCCTCCACCATCAAAACATCTCCATGGAGGGGTTTGGAGATGTCAATATCCACCAACATGCGAGCCATCGTAGAATGCCCAAGGTGCGAGGTCGTAGACTCAACCTTCAAAAAGTGTCCAATGGCGTTGCCAATGGCTTCATAGCAGGAATCCTACCAAAACTGGAGAGGGAGATTTGGTAGTCAAACCCATACTAGTCTGGTATTCAGTGGCTCCGTAAGAGGATTGAAAGAGCAAGCCCAAGCCTTGATCGACAATGAATGATCACCCCACATCCATCCCTTGTTCAACACTAAGTCTTGCTCCTCGGAGGAAGCAAAAGTTGCTATGAAGAACCCCCTTGCACTAGGAAAAAGCTCAATCTACCCAGCGAAAAGACACTTCCAGGAGTCCAAGACCCAGCCATGCAGATCGGGAAGGGAGGGCCATAAGTCATTAAACCTATAAATCACCCCACGTCTCAAATAGAAACCCTCATTTTCTGCAACCTCAGGGCCACAAACCACCACAGGGGGAACACAGGCACAAGGCATAGGCCTAACCCTAGCTTGTGATGGGAGTGTATGAGCTCTAGAATTAGTAACAACATCAGAAAATGATTTATGATGGTGGCCTGAAGCAGCCTTAGCAGCGTCGAGCCCAACATTTCTAGCAGGCAAGGAACCTGCAACAGGTCTTGTCGTCATAAACTGAGAATCCCCATTAGTATTATCTCGCACAAAATGAAAGCTCCCCCACAACCAGTGTTATCCTTTGTAAGTTTCTCTCCAAAAAGGCACGGAATGCATCCAGGATTTGGTGAAACACCTTGTCCACCAACAGGCTCGAGCATAGGCTCACGCACATTACCAATAGACGCCACCGAAGCCTAAGTCAAGATCTGCCCCACTAAAGCAGAGCCAGAGCCATTCAAACCAACGAGCGGGAGAATTGTAGCCACAAACGCCATAGAGATTGTTGATACTTGAAACCCCATGTTTAAGGTCTTTTGTTATTTGGATTGGATTCATTATTATTCTCTTATGAACATTCCTTGAAGGTATTGTAGAATTGGATTAGATTCTTTTATGCTTCTTATTTACAGTCTAATTTTCTTTATACACACAGTGAAATGTGGATCAAAGATGGGATTTAGGTACCATCAAGCTAAAACTATTGTAAAGATCACCCATTGATGGTTTAATTGTAAGATATGGTGGGGATCTAATCACACAATCTTGGATCTAGGTGCATAAAAAAAGTTACAATAGCTCAAAGCACAAAATAAATGATACAATATGTAAAAACACAAGCTATTCCAAAATAGGGGAAATCAATAATCAAATCAACCAAATTAAATGTCAAATAAATGGATGAATTACATATAAATAGGTCACCTAGAAGCATGACAAAAGGAGATGACATGTCCAATGGTCATGGGTTTAGCTACGAATCAGTGGATCATTTCAATCTAACTATGAAGTCAAGAGTTGAACTGCCAATTAGTGGATCAATTCACTCAATCTGACTAAGACAAAAGCGGCATTGACTAAACAAAGGTGGCACCTAACTACCATCAATCAATGATTGATGAGGTAGTGGTGGCACTTGTGCACCTCAAGTTAAGTTGTACACGTCATTATTAGTTACTTAGATAAGAAAAGTTAGTTATTCCTAATATCTTAAGTAAACTTATTAAATAGGTGCAATATCATGCTTAAGATAGAACATATCCAAGGTGTAGTAAATATTACACCAATAACCCCCATAAGTGTAACTTATGAGAATTAAAAAAAGAGAAATGGGTTCCGGCAAGTAGGCCATGTTAGGTACCCATGTACAATAAGTTCCCTCTAGAAGAAAAGAAAGAGAAAGCTCATAGGAAAAACTCTAATCCAAGGATAGGAAGATAAATAAATGAATCTAGAAGTTACTCATGTACCTCAATGTCGATGTTGAATTGTGAGTAAAATTGATCGATGGGATCAAGTACCATAAAGATTTGGAAACATTGACTATAATGAGTGGCTCTCAAATTGAGATGTAAACTGATGTGAATCAAATGCAAGAATTAGGAACACTTACCATAGATGAATGGTTCTCAATTGGATATGTGAACTTATGTGAATCAAGATGTATTAAGTCGTAAGCACAATGTGGTGGAGAGAACAGGACGATCCAAAAGAGCCGACGCAACTCGACATGAGTTTTCATAAAGATGGAGGTGGAATCACAGTGCATGTCATGTGACTACAATACTCATCCCACACTATTGTCTATTGTGTAAAACACTTGCAGTTCATAAATTAAGCCTCCCCAAGAGAGATCTTTATTTCAATTCCTTATTACAAAATGCCAATGTATTAGCCCCCCAAAGACAAGTACATGTATGATGGCACTTAATAAGTTGAGTGCATTTGCATCAACACCCACCCAAATAGCTCAATATTAAGCAATATTTGTGGCACTTTATAATTCAATGCAATTACATAACTTGTTTGTGTTTTCTAGTTGATTTACAATTTAAAGAATGAGAGAAAATTGAAAATATAATCTCAAAGTAAAACTAGATCAAACTAATGACACCATGATGTAGTGCTCTAGAAATCCTGTACTTTTTTAAAATGGCTTGTTGGTTGAAGTCCGTATGTTGAAGATACGAGCATTTGAAGTTTACAAAAATAAGAAAAATTAGCTAAATATCTAAGAACGGAGTTTTTTGAAAAAAAAAGACATGAAAAAAATGGATTATATATCCTTTTGAAATTGAGCATCAATTTTGAAAATGCAAATGGAGGGGATTTGTTGGTGGTGGGTATTGGGAGGCGCCTGAGTAGTGAAAAGGCAATGCCATGAGTTGAAGTGGTGGCTAGACAGAGCTGCTAATGATGGTGAGGTGATGAAGTTTTTTTGTTGTTTTCCTAATAATTTTTTTTTTAAAACTGAAAAAAAAGGGCCCAAGGCCCCTGCCACCCCCCATAAGGGTGGGGTGGCACCCAAGGTCTCTACCACCTCCTTAATGGGAGGCAAGCAATCTCGGGTTATCCAACGCCCCCTTCTCCCAAACCTTGCATATTGCAAGGTTGAACCCTATCATGGTAGGGTATGGGGGTAAACCCCCTATCCCCATCCCCCAACTAAGAACTTTGAAAAAAAATTACATAGTGCTTAAAATGCTTTATTTTTTTATATTTTACAATTTTTTTAAAAAATAATTCAAATATTTTTGCTACTAACATACCTACATCTAGATTGTACAGCCTCAACCTAGGCCTACATGTTTGGGCAAAAAAAATTATATTTTACAATTTTTTTAAAAAAATAATTAAAATATTTTTGCTACTAACATACCTACATCTAGATTGTACAGCCTCGACCTAGGCCTACATGTTTGGGCAAAAAAAGTTGTCTTTTTCTACAACTTTATCCAAAATTGACAAATTTTATATCAATTTATAAATTCTTGGCCACTCCAAACACAATGGTGCACTTCTTTTTGCGCCAAAATGCTCCAAAGACTAAGTTGTTTACAAATACCAAAGATGTGTGTAACTAGAAACTTAAATAAAATGACTTATGGGTATCAAACTTGAACAAAGCGAAAGGCAAACCTTTGTTTCTCGGTTGCTCTAGAAATGAACTCTTATCTGACCCAAGGATCACGAATGTAAAGCTTTCAATGCGAAGCTCCAGATGAAACCCCCTCCTTAGTGGACATGAACAAACCCCAAACACCAACAATGCTCTTATATCATGTAAGACTTGATGGGAATGAGCATGAATCTAAGTGGATGAAGAAAGTTACAATAGCTACATGGACAAAACAAATGATGCAATATGCAAGAAGACAAGTTATTTCAAAATAGAGGAAATCAATAATCAAATCAAATCAACCAAATCAACTATCAAATGAATGGATGAAGTACATATAAATATGCCCCCTAGATGCATGACTCAAGGAGATGACATGTCTAGTGGTCATGGGTTTAACCGCCAATCAGTGGATCAATTAACTTGATTTGACTATGAGGTCAATAGTTGAACTATCAATCAGTGAATCAATTCACTCAATCTAAGACAAAGGTGGCTTTGATTAAATAGAGGTGGAACCTATCTACCATAAATCAAAGATTGATGAGGCAATGGTGGCACTTGTGTACCTCAAATCAAAATTATTCATGTCATTACAGTTACTTAGATGAGGAAAATTAACAATTCATAATATCTTAAGTAAAAATATTAAATAGATACAATATCACACTTAAGATAGAACATATCCTAGATGTAGTAAATATTACACCAACGCCAATTATAGGGCATGGCATCATATTTATAATGACTTGCAGTGGTCTTACCATTTGATGACTTCTCGTATTTCAAGGACAATACATGTCAAGAATGTCATGTTTTTTATTAAGATAAGCAACAAACCAGGGTGTTGATCCCTTTTACACGAAGGCTCCCATGGCAAAGCAAAACAGGCCACAAACATGCCAGCAACAACACAAAAATAGCAAACAAACAGCAGCCCAACTGCAGAACAAAACAAGGGATCTAAACAACACTAGATCCCGAGGAAACAATTCTAACTCCCTTAACCCTCGGTCACGAAGCAACAACAAATTTGGGGAGACCTTTCATTTTTCGTTGAACCACTGTCCTGGAAAACTCCGAGTCCAAATCCTCAGAGCGAGGGAAGAGGGGACCCTCAATGAGTGCCACAACCAAAGAGATCTCACGCGTTGAACCAGAAGTCGGCATCGCAGAAGCAGGAACTGACAAAATAGGAAACCGACCCAAAGCGGATGGGGTCGATGAAGGAGCCAAAGGTCTATCAGAAGCGGTTGGAGAAGTCAAGGGGTTAGCCTCATCTGCCATCACAAGGGGGGCAGCCAAAGTCTCCTAGAAAGGCCCATCCTCCTAGAAGGATGTCATGTTATGTACCTAAAGATATGATATCATAATGTATATAAGTTGATGGAGATGTCGACATGTGGCACACATCTCTTAAGTTAGTTATAATGGGTCATGTGACTATTTGTGTGATCTATATTAGATAATAAATAGGCCTACATGGGTTTAGTGGTTTGCCCTTCCATTATGTTATTAGGTCTATATAAAAGAGGGGAATATCATTGTAAGGGATTGAAGAGTATGGTAGTGTTTGAGATCTCTAGGAGATATAGCAGGGAGTGACTTCTTCCTTAAAAATAATTGTTTGTTGTTGCCCTACCTTAAGGATTCATTCTATTTCTACATATATTGGATATTAAAGCATCTTGACCCACAAACATCTCTAGTTTTGTGTGTGACCTTATATATTATCTTACTGTCATTATTATACTTGTGCATCTTATCAAACTAGTAGATCAGAGCCTTTACTTGTAAAATCCAAAAAGAATTTTTTTCCAGAGAAACATAGCTTTGTGTGAGGTCTCCATTCTTAGGTAAGATCCACTTTGTTTTTGTATTGGAAAGATAAGACAAATGATTGATTTATGGGCATGGCGTACATATTTTCTGATATCATCTCAGAACCTTGTTGCTTACATGTGAAACAACATATATGGAAGTAGGGGAGGAGGGCCCTGAAGAGGGAGCTATTGCATCCGCTCAGGAAGTAATAGTTGACTTCTTTTCACCCCAGGGTATCTTTGCTGATCATGCGGGTAATGTTAAGGGATGCAAGTTCAAGATAGTCACAGGGGTATTGCAGCATGATAGTTCAGACAGTGTCTGAATTCGCTGCTTCAATACATTCTTCACCATCTGGTTCGAAGAATTAGTTTTGTACAAATTTTTGTTGTCCTCTTGCAGATATAGTACTCTCTAGTTTGACTAGTTTTGACATATAGGCCATCCTAAAGAGAATTTTGCTTCACCATGTTAGTGACGTTCTTACTTGATCTTTCAGTGTTTTTCATCGCAATATTCTACAACAAACATAACCATCCTCCAACCACATGGTATCTGCTTTGATGCTAAAGGCGTGGATGCACATAGCATCCTAAATCCCTTGTTGACTTACAGACCGGTAATAATGTCTTACAAAGACATTGAATGTCTATCTTACAGTGGTTAGAACATCCTCATATTTTCAATATTTCTTAAATCTATGCACAAAATTTTGATTGCCAAAGTTCCACACATTCAGAAGGTTGTGCACATATTTATATCATTTGTCCATTCAACAATTTGACTAAAAACAGCCGTCGTGATTGGCATTTGTTTCAAACATAAAATATATAATTAGGCCAAAGTGGCATTAAAAAGATAGGCATTGACTCACAAACCTAAATCATTACACTGGCACGTATGCACATATGAAAGTGTAAGCTCCTAACTTTCTTCTAATTGAGAGCCAATGTAAGTTGCGTACTCTATAACTTGCAGCTTCTTGGATTAAAGATGGTAAACACGTTCTACCATCAATAATATCTGAAGATGACACGGTTATGACTCAAATTTTCGAATATTCCAATCACAAACAGGCTAACATGGTTAATAATTCATTTGTTAAATTAATGCCTTTTCTTTGGAAATGAAAGAAGAGATTTTGGGGCAGGTAGGATGGAGATAGGATGGAGGTAAGCAGTAAAACACATTTTACTCCTCCAAACCAGTACCTCCTCAAAAGGGCTTCATATATCGTTCATGCACATCAGCAATTACTAGGCATTACAATTTTTCACTCAATATTTATCAAATAGGTCTTCTTTCCCAAAAGTTGAAATGAAGTGTTCTTCCATGCAATCGCCCTTGTTTTGATATCTAGTACCGAACTGGTAAATTGCAGGCACCATATATAGTCAAACATGATGTTCATGCAAAATACATTCTACTTCATATCAACTTAGTTATTGAGCTTCACAAAAACAAAGTATATTTTCACGTCATGAATCGATATTGCATGGTCAAACTGTATATATATGTCAGGCGCATTGTAGCCCCTGGGCACATTTTTATGCAGTTTACTGTGAAGAAATACATAGTGATTTAAATTTAAGTGTAAAACACAGTCAACCTCCCTTTTTACAAGAATATTCCAGTTATTCTTTAATTACAAGCATCTGCTGAACAGTGCTGTACAGGTTGTCCAAATGAAACAGCATAACTTGAAATGGTAAGAAAGAAAATTATATAGTCCATTAGGATGAAACATGGATTTTTCCTAATATCCAGTATAACTTGAAATTATGTTTTATATCACTAGTTATTAGCATGACAGCCCAATCCTACTTATTATTTACCAAGAGAGATCATGCATATCGTTAGAAATTTATCATATCTGAGCAATATATGCTTTGCCTGCATAACTCAATGTGTGTTCATCATGAACAATTGAATAATTTTTATTTAGAGAATACAGTCAAATCATTTACAAGTTCCATAAAATTTCCAATTTCATTGAGTTCATCTGTTCCCATGGCACAAAGGGAATAAATCAATAAATTTGGCATCCCTTTGAGGGCTTGAAAGTAAACCGTTTTCAGTAATCAACGGAAGGTAACACTGTACATGAACATCTGTGCTTCACATGCTACATTTGTGATGTTCTTCAGACGCTTCCATTTTAGATGCCCACCAATCACTAAAGAATGAAGTCAGTCAACACTGCATAATGAGTTACAAATTGTGATACTACGAACCAAACTTCACTTAATATAAACGAGATGAACCACTCTGAACTGCAGCTACTTTCCTTGTTGCAGTAATTCCAACATATTGGGCCTTGGGTTGCATTAGATTTGAATCACTGATATTATCTTGTTCATTTCGCTCAACTTTTGTTGTTGAGGTTCTTCTCGGATATGAGTAAATAGGAGCAGCATACTGTGAAGTGGGAAGAACTGCATTTCTGATCAACCTTCTAGAATCATATGCCTCTTTAATATTACCATTTTCATAGGGTAATACAGGCCCAATAACTTTCCCTGGTTTTGCAGAACCCCCTGTCATTACATAAATGCATCAATTCACTTTGAAATAGAACATGCCAAAAACGCTTGCATAGCAGAAAATATGTATAAGCAATGATACTACCATATAGAGGACAGTAATGACTAAAGAAGAAAATGAAAAAGATATGTATTAGATTGGCATGAAAATGAAATTCCGAACTCACTATTATTGAAGGAGGAAAAACTCTTACCTTGTAAGATCCTCTGAGATGGTTGCAATGGAGGCTTTGGTGCATTTCCAGAACCTTGGTGCTGCTTCTCTGTTTCTCTAATATACCTAGAAGTGTCATCACAAGCTTCTATAGCCCGTTCCCTAGAAGAACCTGTTTTCTCTGGCAAGGGAGGCGTGGTACTTGAGAAGACAATGGATGATCTGCACATTGTGTTTTTTAATTCATCTTAGAAACTGCCCAGACAATTCTAAAGTTCAATTACAAGTGCTCAAAATGATCAGGAATCTACCTTGGTAGAGATGCATGCTGCCTATCTAAAGGAACCACAGGTCCACCTTTGCCATAATGTTCTTCAAGGTGAGCAAACTGTCTCTTGAATTGATCAACAGCACTGCAGTACCAACAAAGAGTAGTTAGAATGATAGAACTATCTATTTCATCCATATGATCTGACAACTATAAAATCATCACTCAAAAGGTGTGTTAATTAAAAAATACCTAGGGTACATAAAATTAGTCCTATCTGTTCCATTCAGGTACTCTTTCAGCATCTGTGGATGATACTCAAGAATTTCCCGGAAAATAAGCTCCCTCACATCTTCTTTTGTTACCCTGCGCCTCTCAAACTCAAACTCCATCTTACTTATTGGTTGAGCAGAAGGTTCACGCTCCACTTTTGCTAACCCTTTAAAATAAGGATCAGCCAAAGCCTGATATATTGTAATTCAGACCAGTAATAATCGTCAGTAAGACAAAGTGTATATGCAGGAGGCTTACAACCTGATAACTTCGTGGTGCATACATAAACAACAAAAGTCAGAAATATTAAATATATTAAAGTAAAACAGCTAGTATTTAATTGAGTCAATACCTCTTCTGCTGTTGGACGATCCTTTGGGTCAAAAGCTAACAATTTTTCCAAAAGTTTGAGTGCTAGAGGGTCTGCATTTGGAAATTTCTGTGAGAAAGGTATAGGTTGCTTTTTGCGCATACTATTCAGGTATCTTCTAGCCTTTTCATTACGAACCTGCATAGATCACTTAATATTCTATTACTTGCTTGGAATAGTTAACCAAAAAAACTTTCATAAAAGTGCCAACAAATAAATCTGTACCTTACACACAACTAATTTGTAACCATGATCATTTTTTCACACCAAATGAAACAGTTTGTTTTATTAAGAAATTTATCCAAAGAAAGAATGCTCACCCTTGAGATGGCTTCCATTGAAGGGGTTCCAAACAGATCAGTCATCAAATCTAACTGATGGACTACATTTTTACCAGGGAACAAAGGTTTCCCAGTTAAAACTTCAGCAAAGATACAACCAATGCTCCAGATATCAATGGCAGGGGTATACTGCGCAGCATATCAAAAAGGAAAATTCAGAGAAAATGAAAATCCTGCCATGGCAGAAACATACCATAAGTTGATTTGATCTCAATCATGAATGAATGCAAGTTTACCTGAACCATTATGAAATTCAAATTGAAACAATATAAGAAGTGGACAATTGTATAAAGTTGATAAACATCAATGTTTTAAACAGGCAAGGAGGATGAAATGAATAAAAACATTGTTGTTTTGCACCATGTTTCATCCAGCTCAATACACATCAGTTATGTCACCTGTGAGCTGTTTCACCCTTACACAGAAACTCCCATGTCTATTCTAGAATGCAATTCTTGTATTGCAATAATCTTTCTAATCTGTTTTAAGTGGAAATTCCTATGAAGAAAGTTTCAAGTTTGACCTGTACCAAGATGCATTTCTTGTAATGGAGCAGAAATTTTGGCCGTTTTAGGTGAAAAGAGAAAAAGGAAAGAGGCACATTAATTCATAGCAAATTTCTAATGTGAACTAGAAGAACACACATACAACAGTAAAATTGTATGGAGCCCACTGGCACACAAATACTATATTATCATAAAAGGAAGTTCCCGAAGTTCCGGGCATTTAAGACAAGCCAAGAACACTTCTGCTATCTTTGCTCTCCAAAGAATAAGTAAGAGAGCTGATGAAGAGGATACAACACCATCAGGCCCAAGGGACATGGAAATGAACTCTAATACAAAACACAGAATAGACTGGTATTATTGAAGGATGTAAGTTAAAAGAGACTTAATGACGGAAGATGGAAGTAAATATTTTATTAGAAATAAATGGGGCAGATGAAAATGTTATAGTGGCCCGGAGAATATAATATACAAGTTTCTCCATCAGGTTACATAGAAGGAAAATTATTGTGAATGGCTATCGAGTGATGAGAGCTAGTTCAAGGTCACTGGCCAGAGCATGTGAAATGAACCATGTAGGACTACACATTTCAAGAATGGAAATTTGTGATTATAAAGTACACATGGTTATGAAACATAGAATGTGCCAGGTTATATATTTTGCC
This sequence comes from Cunninghamia lanceolata, assembly GCA_027924645.1. Classification (NCBI taxonomy): domain Eukaryota; kingdom Viridiplantae; phylum Streptophyta; class Pinopsida; order Cupressales; family Cupressaceae; genus Cunninghamia; species Cunninghamia lanceolata. Next base: position 1,270,753 of record BSBN01001564.1, read on the forward strand.
AAATACTTCACTATGAAAAAAGGAAGTTCTCAGTGTTTTATTACTTAAAAGTTAAAAGTTTAAAACTCCAAAATAGAAAACATCAAATATTATGTTTCTTTATCTAAGATTCAATACTTTTCATCTTCTTTGCATCTAGGGCCATGACTAGTTTACCATGAAATAAATTATGTCTCGTACTAGCTTCAAACCGAATAGACTCGGTCACTTGAACCATCATGCAGCCAAATATTTAATTATCTAGGATCATCTTGTTTTTAGAAGTTGAAAACCAGTATTAAAAGAATCCAGAATCATCAGAGAGTAAACTGTAAAAATGAACATAGCAAACAAACTACTGATCAAGCACATGTGATATTCAACTTCCCACATAGAAAATGAAAAGAACAGAAACAAAAGGGATATTTGACTTTGCTCACTTCACAAGAACATTATTGGACCTTCCTAAAACATTGCCTAAACTATTAGCAATTACGTAACAAACTAAAGAATAATCTAAATTGCCAGTTCAGGTTCAGCAGTTCACAGATTTTTTTAACCCAGGCTTGTTATGGCTGGGTACATGCACACGTGTCCGCTCACACACACAATATTAAATATAGAAAACAGCCATAAGTTGCACAAAAATTGCAAAACTAAAGACACAACACTACTGATAATTGATAATTCAAAATCAAATGTTAAAGATAAATCAAAACGGTTTATAGATATTCAAAATACATGAATACTTGATGGTTGGTTAGATAGGTAGTTTTAAGGTAAGTTTAGGTTTTTAATTTGAACTTTTTTTATTTTCTGTTTTTTAATTAATTTTTTTTTTTTTTGGTTAGATACATACCCAGGCCGGACTTAAAATCCGGGGCCATACCCAGGACGTAGACAGATCGGGGTACAGACCCGGTACAGGTATGCCTGTTACAGGGTGTACCGGATAACAGAAAATAATAACTTTCCTGGCAAAACCTCATGTACAAAAAGTATTTACAAGTCTCTGGGAAGCTATGTGAATGTGCTTGCATGCAAAAGGAAAGATAAGACGAAGAGATAAAACCACTGCAACTTTTATTTGCATGGATAGATACCATACAGTAAAAAATAAAAAAACTTCTAGACACCAGGAAGATATTTACATGTGACTTTTGTTCTTGCATCCACCAAGATTACAAGGTAAAACTAAAGAAAAATGGGCAATCAATAAAAAAACAAACAAAATGAGACAGATTATTATGATGGTAATGAAAGTCAACGGTGATGTGCACCAATAGCACAGACAATGCACAGGTTCTTGATGTCAGCTTGAATCGTGACAGCTCTTGAAAGCTATAGCATTCCCTCACAATGAATAGACCATTCAAAAACAAAAATATGCTTAAGCTTTCACATAAGAAATTCATGCTGTGATTCAAAAGTTAAATGCATAAACAAACTTATCTGAAAATAGAAACCGCAACCGTGCTGGCCAATACCTAGTTTTGGAACCATTTATGCAGCCTTCTCCAGACGAGTTGTACTGAGCAAGCATAAATCACATTCATAATTCATATATAAGCTCTCCTCTAACTGATATCAAGAAAGACTATATATGATCCCTTACATCAGAATGTATGCAACACCTATTTTCTATAAATTCTTCAGTGCCAATAATCCATGCCAATCTTACCTCCTCATCACCTGTCAAATGTGAGAGGATGTGTGCCACAGATACCCCTGCATCAAGTAGGGGCATTCATATTTCAACAATTATCACATCCTAAGAGAGGATGTGTGCCACAGATACCCCTGCATCAAGTAGGGGCATTCATATTTCAACAATTATCACATCCTAACTAGAGCATCCATGCATTTATGATTCACTTCAACCTAGGTCAACAAACTGTTCAGAGTAGTACATTAATGGCTCAGATTTTAATCCTTCCAATACTTGCTTTAATGGAACACTAAGATTTCCACAATAAACTTGGAATCATGTCGTGTCACACATTCACTGACCAACCAACATTGAAATTGCCATCAAAACCCATTATCTGATTTTAGTTTTATGCATTGCAACTAAAAAGACATGCCTAGGATCCCTCACATTTATTTCTCATATCAGATTATACAGCCTTTCATATGCCCAACAGCAAACACTATCAGAGATATGACATCTAAGTTTATATTTTGCAACAAGTGTTATTAGGTATTCTTCATGGAAGGTATACAAGTATTCCATCAGATCATATAGACTATACATATGAAGATCATGTCAAATAAGTAATACAGAACCGTCCCACAAAAGAGTTCTGTATAATGCCAATTAATCCTGACAATTACCGGACATGGAGGTTGAAAAACATTCAGGGAGGCAACAAGATAGTATCGAGTGAATGTAAAGTATTATGTGTAAAATCTCTTGTACACCAAATAACCATTTACTTGCAATGAACCTTTTTTAACAGTTTTACTGTGAAAATATTAATTAAGGAATATGTGCAGACAAAGTAGCCCATACCTTGGAGAAAAAAGACCCACATAGCTCTGGAGCCCTATACCATCGTGTGGCAACATAGTCCTGTGAAGAAAAAATTACATCTCATTGAGAAACAAAGCTAAAAAGAAAACTGCAACTGCACTTCTATACTAACTAAAACGAACGTGAAAGAGATCCAGCAATGTTCACAATACAGTGAAGTCTAGAATACAAGTTATAAAATACTATACCGTCCAAAAGATTGTAGTAGGCATGTCATTGAAGGAAACCCTTGCTAAGCCAAAATCACATATTTTTAGCTTGCAATCAGCATTAGCCAAAACATTCTTTGGTTTCAAATCCCGATGATAAACATTTGCTACAAAACCAATAAGCTAATGCTTCAGAACACAATCTAAGGCATATCTTCAAATCAAATTGACAAACAATGCAAATATGTATCAAAGTCATACTGTTCATTGAACAGGAAACTGCAAGTAGTACTACAACAGAAATACATATCTTGAATTAAGGATGCCTAGGCACACAAGAAGAGTAAGCCCACTTCCAGTAGAATAACTCAAGTGTTTTCTTAGTATATGTGAGTCAAACATAAGTGTGACCTGCAGGCATTTTCAATACTTCATAAACACAAACTTCGGGACAAAAGTGGAGATTAAAACTTTGATAATCCTGAACATGGTACCATTATCTGTTGTAATAGTTCCAAGAATTTTCTTTACAATGCTTTGTTAGGAAAAATTTCTTGGGTCAATGAATGAAATTAACTCATTCTGAGGGTTGGTTGTTTAAACTGTCAAGCAATTTTCAGAATGCCCATTCCCAGAGACTCATTAGGATCCACAGACATTTGTCCACATAGTAGTTAGTTTCTTAACAAAACAAAGGGTGGCTCAGTCATACAGTGAGGTGGCTGTCCTTTCCATTTCTTTTTCTTTTCTTTTTTTTTGTTACACAGGGAATCGGTTAAATAAAGAGTATAGACAACTAAGCAAACAAAAGCTTAATCTAGCCTATTTGTAGCCCTTAAATTGCCAGCTCATTTATATCATCAGATGTATAAAGTGGAAAGAATATACAAATTTTTTTCGCACGAGAGATTCATTTAACTATTAAAAAAAATACAAAAGCATTAATCACACAACCGTACATACAATAAATTGCATTAAGAACTACAGCTTCCAGAGCAAAAGAGTAGCTATACACTCACAATTAGCATAAAAAACCTTTACATCTATGATCTAGTGAACACAGTCTGCATGTACAGATTGCTTTTGCAGTGTTTCAATCTTTAACTGGAATAATTTAGCAATAGCCACACTAGAAATAAATTTCACCTGTATGTATGTACTTCAAAGCTCGAAGAAGCTGGTACAAGAAAAATTGATAATGTTCCGGGGTCAGGTCATCATTTGCCTTTATAACCTGGTGTAGATCTGACTCCATAAGTTCAAAAACAACATAAATGTCTTTGAATTCTCGCCTTGATGGTGGCAACATAATGTGCTTGATTTCAACAATATCAGGATGACGCAGAAGTCTCAGAAGTTTAATCTCACGTAAGATCCGGGTTGCATCAGAAATATGTTCAAAAATGTCATTTATCTTCTTGATTGCCACTTTTTCTCCAGTGTGAGTATCAATTGCAGAGCAAACAACACCGTAGCTCCCTTTACCTATAACCTCCTGGATCTTGTAGCGACTAGCTTCACCATATTCAGTGAAAAATTCTGCCTCTGTAGGGTTCTGAATTCACACAAATCACATTGAATTTAGATTCTGAACTTAACATTATCTTCACAAATATAATCCATGAAGCAGTTATATCATATTTACCAAATCTGGACAGACATGATCCAGATCAATTCCAAACTGGACTTTTGTACAAGAATATATATATAATTTTTTTCTATATTTTGCATATTTTCATGTTAAATATAGCTTCAAATATACTATTAGTTTTTTTCTTCCAAACCAAACCAAATGTTTAAGGAAGCCCCACAGTACTGAACTTCTCATTCGAACCTGACTTTCTGTACCTGGTAGCTATAAAATATTTACATAAGATGCTAGCATTAATGGCATGAAAATAATTAAGAGGCAATGTAAAGAAATGAACTGCGGTGCGGGAGTAGGTCCAAACTTTTCATATCAGTCTTGTCAACAGATCAAACCAAGAATAAGATAGAGGCAGTTTTGGATTTAAACAGTGCAGGTAATTACCCCATCAATGGGTATGCTTATAACTTTCAAGTATAAACTTCAAGGCAAATGTAAACAAAGGCAGTACAACTAACTGGCTTGCAACAATGTTTTATATGGAGCATTTTAGTATTGAACTGTGTGAGCTAAAATCCTTGGTCTGCTCTACCAGATGTTGTTCATAATAGGCTTCCAAACTCTTTCAAACTATTACTAGAAAATTGAATTGAACCGAGACAACATATAGTTTGTAGTGATCTACCTGTGAGGAAAAGATGGGAATTCTAAACTACAGCATACAACAACTCGAATGTATATTGACTGACATTGTCCAAACATGGTTAAAACTGGAAATACAAAATGTAATCTTATAAAAATTATTGTTTCCTTCAGTTCAAAATAAAGAATTTCCTGATATTATTCATAAAATGATAAGGAAAAGTATCAGAAATTGATAGGAAACATTCGAATAGAAAATCATTGAAAATATATAAAGAAGACTCGTGAGCTGAGAAAAAATATCTTAACTCCTTACTGACACCCCTAATGCCCAAATCTCAGTACAGGTATTGGCAGTTGAGTATTGATTTGTGATCCATTTACAGGTAACTGAGGTTGGGGTTGTCTGTTGGTCTGTTGAGATGAAACCTTATCACAATTATGAAACAGGTTAAAAACCCCACAGGTGTGCCCCCATAATAAATTGCTTTCTGTGTTAATACAGCTTGATGAATGTAACAGATAAGTTGGTTTTCAATAAATCCAGAATTCAATGGTGTTATGATGAAGGTGTTGGATTTCAATAAATCTAAGATCCAATGGCTGGCTGTATAACTAGTTCGCTGGTGTCTAAGCTAAAGAGGAATATTGTACGTACAGTTATAAGGCAGTCTGCTCCCAGTAAACCAACAGGCATGTTTACCTCGGAAAATAGTAATTGAAGTTGGAATTTACCGATTGGATTCTTGACCGTCCTGATTAAATGTACAAATATTCTCATTATAGGCATAGAAGGAAATTTTATCCTACATGGAATTGCTTAAAACTTTTAGCACAACAAAGGACCATACACAGGAAATTCATTTCGATAATAATACGGTCACCGAAAACCTTGGAAGGTCTAGTCAAGGCACATATCCAAAGACTGAAATGGACTTCACAATCAAAAGGCTTCATTTGAACAACGGTAGACTTTTGTTTGCCAAATAAGGGCAATGCCACTGTCAAACTTTATCTTCTTAAAATCTGTATAGATCCAATTGAACGGACACATGTTGGTTAATTGAAGAGACGGAGTTCTTTCATTCTAGCAATAGGCGACTGCTAAATTACAGTTTAGAATGCCATGATGAAGTCACTTCAACTTAACACACAGAAACGCAATGACTCTAGACCAAAAGCAACTCAAGCTCTGGACCAGGCTGGAAAAGATGCGAAAAGAAGAAGAGAACTGGTGTAGACAAATTATAGCTAACCCATTACATTGAGCTTACCCATAACTGGTCAGTATAAATTATCATCATCTAGGCCACAGACTAGAGCACACATGGAGATGACCGTACTGGACATATAACAAAAATAACATTTTCATGCAACACAGAATAAGACTATCAAGAATCCAAGCCAAACCCAGATCAATCTTACCTTTCTTCTCTGGTCTTGCTGCATAGTTCCTTTTGGTGTGTCCTCTTCCAGATCCACACTATCTCCTTCAAGGTTTGTGCTTCACAAGGAATTCAACTTTCTCCACCTATTTTCAACCTCTCTGTGGCAACAATGTCAAGTCTTTTTCACAGGGGCAGCCTTGAAATTTGATAAACAAACTTAAAAACAAGCGTTCTTTCAGCAAGGTCTGGGCCTCAGCCACATTTTCCCCACCTGCCTCTGCTCCTAATCACAAACCCGCTGTCTGCTTTGATTCTCCCACTCATAAACAAGTTCAGATCTCTTCTTCTGCAGTCAATCATATAGAAACAACACAAGCCCATGGCCTGGAAGGCCCGCTGAAAATATGCAATGTCTGCATTGCCAACCCAGGAGAAAGAAAGGGCACAAAACTTCTATAGAAAAGCAAAACAGCTCCTATCCTAGTCTTTCTATCCCTTCCTGCAGGTCTTCCTGTCTCCTAGCTATGTAACAGGCATTGGGCACTCAACCCAACATACAGAATGCACATAAAATCCAAATGGGCACTTGAAAATGCAAGCTTTTAAGCAAATGGGTGGTTGAAAGTGAAGGCTCCCAACGTCTAAGTAAACATAGCATTCAGCAATAAAGGGCGAAAACAGGTCCCCTGGATGTACAAAAATCCGAAGAAACCCAATCAACTTTTCAACCACGGAAAAACAGTGACCCACTACAAGAAATAGAGAAAATTACCCGATCTCAGGAAGGTAATGTTGTGATTTCCCTTTCTGTCACTTCCACTCTCTCCTCTTCAGATTTTGGCCCTCTCGAATCCTCTCCAAATCTAACCCTTGGTTCAAACTGCTTTTGTCAATGTAGTTGTAGGACTTCCGACTGGGTATCATTTCTCCTATTCTTTGTCCACCTACCTCTAACGTTTGTATTTTTTTTATTTTATTTTAAAATTTTCCTTTCTAACATATGGATGAAAAAGTCATGTGATCTTATTCTCCATCCTTTTCCAACGTTTTAAATATTTTAGGTCAGCAACTCTGTTTGCTTCTGCTTTCTTCTTCTTCTCCTCTATTTCCTTTATATTCCTTGTCTTGGGTTCTTGGTGGAAAATGGAAGGGAAGCTTTATAAACACGAAGAGCATGCAGCCCAACAGGCTTGTGGGGCCTCCTTCAATCAATCAAGGATTGTGACAGGCCTTCCCCATTAATAAAAGGTTGCAGCATTATCCAAGTTTCTAAACATGCTTTGACTACCTATGGCCTTTAAAAAAATAGTCTTTTACTTTTATGTTTAATATTGTCTATGGCTTAAAAGATGTAATTGCGAGCACACGCAGATAGATTTTATAAAAGTTCGACGCAAGCATATCATAAAATAGTAAAACGGTGCATCAGCATTCAGTATAACCCCAAAAGAAGACAAACACTTAAATATAAAATTATGGAAGAGATTAAAACTAGCAATCTCATTAAACAGTGTAATGGGGCATGCTGATAGGGACTTGTAAGGTTGGGACATCATAAATGTATATTGATGGTGCATATAAACAAAGATTGAGATCGAAATATGTTATATCAAGAGATAGAAATATGTTTAGATGTACACTAGAAATTTGTTGAGAGTGAATTTTTTTTTAAATCATTTCATAAAATAAAGGTTGAGATAGAAATAAATGTAGTAAATGTTTTAAAAATTCTTCTTTGAAATCCCCGTCTCGTTTAGGATGGGCATTATAGTACAATCTTAGAACCTACAAAACAAAATAAAGTTTCTTCTCTTTGTAGAATGTATTTTAATTGTTCGTTGTTTAATTGTACATCTAACTAGATGCCCGAATTATGATAAAGTGCATTGAAATAAATTTTGAAACCTTGTACAAAACACCTTGGGTATACACACCTTACTCTTTTCAGTCTCTTTGGTGGAGATTGCATGCACTCTTGTGGCCGCCATTAACAAGGTTTTTATAGATTCCATTATATTAATTATGGTAATATTATTGAAGACTCAGCAATATATAATTTTACTTTAGACTTTTGTTAGTTAATCTTGAGAGGACATTGTCAATACAAAACCAAAATTATGATAAAGTGCATTGAAATAAGTTTTGAAACCTTGTACAAAACACCTTGGGTATGCACACCTTACTCTTTTAGTCTCTTTAGTAAATTTTGCATGCATTCTTGTGGCCACCATTAACCAAGTTTTTATAGATCCCACTATATTAATTATGGTAATATTATTGAACACTCAACAATATGTAATTTTACTATTAGACTTTTGTTCGTTAATCTTGAGAGGAGCCTGTGAATACAAAATCAAAATTATGATTAAAGTGCATTGAAATAAGTTTTGAAACCTTGTACAAAGCACCTTGGGTATGCACACCTTAATCTTTTTAGTCTCTTTAGCGGAGTTTGCATGCACTCTTGTGGCCGCCATTAACAAGGTTTTTAATAGATTCCATTATTTTAATTGTGGTAGTACTATTGAACACTCATCAATATGTAATTTTACTTTTAGATTTTTGTTAGTTAATCTTGAGGGGACATTGTTAATACAAAACCAAAATCATGCATGTTTTATTGGTGAACTAAGCAACATCAGTTTATGGATTATCTTCACCAATTTATTCAATTTTAGTATAGACCTAATGGTGCAGGAGCACCAAGGAGACCATATGATTTATGTCTTGTCTTCATGTTGTTCATGTTGTCTTGTTGCTTCAATAAGGTCTTGGAAGACCCTTCACTTGTTTGTAATAAGGACTATGTCCAAAACTCTTCATGTTACTGTCATGGTTGCAAGAGGCAGTCATAGAATCATAGGGACAGTCATACATTGTAAGCCTTTTGGCATGTGTCAAGGAGTGTTAGACCTTGTCAAAAGCTTGATTACATTGCAAAGGTGTTTGAAGGCACTGTCAAGTCTAAAACACAATCGATGCCTATGTTAAACCATGTAATTAGTTGCAGTTTCAAAATAGAATAGGGCAGTTCGATGGTTGCCATACCTTCCCATCGACCCCAATTGCCCTCCAACTGTCCCAAGCCATTGTAGCAGGCTTCTTAAAGCCTTGTAGATGTTCCTTGAACAAGAAGAAGTGAATTTGTGGAAATAAATAACAAGAAGAATTCAGTTTTCCTGCAAATTTTTGTGTTTTTCGTTGTTCCTGACTGTGGTCCTCCTCTGTATGGAAACGTCATAAGGCTAAAGGTTGTGGGGAGTTAGAGGTATGAGTTAAGTTCTCATTGCAAGTGATTGGAGGTCTTGAAACATCTTTTCATTTGAATTCTCTGCTATTTTCTGAAATCGGGTTACTAAACCCTACCTTAGGGTTTTTGGTAGGAATTATGCCTTTTCTCTCCATTCCACTAGTTTGACTCACTCCTAACTAGTGGAATGGATTATTCTAGGTTTGTTTTCATGTTTCATAATAAGATTTAGGCAGGGGATTTGAGAAGAGAAAGGTTTTGTTGAAGAAACCTAACATCCTCATGTGTTAGGTGTTGCATAGAAGCTTAGTAAGGAAACAACATAGGACCAATCAGTTGCAGTCCATTTTGGGGACCCAAAACCTAAAGAATCCTTAGTTTTGTCATGCCATTGAGATGTCCAACTGATTGGTTGAGTTCTATGAGTCTTTGAAAGGGTGGTTGCTTCACAAAATAGGGCTAATTGAGGCTCTAGGCTACTAGGAGGGGTTATAGGTTAGGCTATACTGTCCAAAACAACCCATACCCAAATTTGGGATATGTTGTGGGGAGTCCAAATGGGTATCTTAGGATTGTTTAAGATCTAAGTTTGCAGGCCTGTATCCAAATTTATTGCTGATTGTTCATGTTTCAAGGGCTACAAGGGGTTTAGAGGCCTAAAGAAGGAAGTATGAAAACCAAGTTTGTTTAGCCTTTGCCAATGGTTTGGATGGGTCCCATGGCATGTCAAACCAACCTTTACATGATGGTTTCAAAGATGCTAACTGATGTTCCCACTTTTGCAAGTTGATCCTTAAATTTGGTCTTAGAGTGTGAAGAAAACCTTGTCAAATTTGTGGTATCCTCTATCTATCCTAGTGCCTCTACATCACCTAACCATTGCATATTTGTCACACCTAAAAAGTCTTAAATGTGAGAAATAGCATTTAAATACTCATTATCTCCCATGATAGTCCCATTCAGAGTTTTGTAAGATGTGTCTTAGAAAATTGTAATGAAGGCAATAGTTCTAAGGAAACTTGTGAGATTCTAAATGAATACTTGTTAGGGTTGTGCTTACCTCTCCAATTAAAATGTCCATAACTCATCCTACCAATATTCCTCTCAGCTCACCCCTATAAAAAGGTAGGGTGGTTGGATAAAGAATATGAATGCTTTTCAAAGGGTCTTTTTAACATTCACCAAGTTCAATGGTCAATGGTATTTTTTTTAAACTAAGCTAACTATTTATTAGTTTTTGGCATCTAAGTTTTTCTTGAGAGAAATGAGTTGTGATTCAAATCCCAAACTTTTTAGCCCTTAAAATATAAACAAACCAATTTGAGTGAACATTGAGCAAAGCCATAGAAGAGTAGCAAATAACTACCTATTTGTTTCATTTGCAGGCATAGGCATACAAGTTGTGGTGGATTTGGTGTTTTAGTGTTAATTAGCATGTTGCTTCAACTTCTTATGGTTATTTGTGGTGCTTGTAGATAATGAGGCTCAAGCCTAACTTTGTGGTTAGTTGTCTAGGTGGTTTACATTCATGTTGATGTAATGGCCCCATATCTGTGATGGGTACCATGGTGTATTATGCTCATAATGAGATACATGGATATGGGCCCCTCTCTTGCTCATCCATCTCAAAGGCTTGGATGCAATTAGTGCATACTCTATAGCTGACAATGAGCTTTGGTTAAGACATGGTTTCACATTGATCTATCAAGTTTCAATGGCATCTTATATCATTTATGTGTTAATGTTTGATGGATATCTATTGTTTGTTGTCATTATTGTACAAATTGTGGGCTTTACCAAGTATGCAGAGAGAACAATATATTTGTAATGATAAATGTGTGGATACTTGATCAATGTTATATAATCATGTGCATAACAATAGCATTATATAGAGGCGGGAACCACATAAAAATAAGAGTGGGAGGATTAACATAATTAAGGAAAGGATAATCAGTATGGCCACTCTCCACTTGGCTTTATTCATAAATTTGCTACATGTCATGCCATGTAGACTAAAAACCTCTTCAAATTCAATGATTAAGTGTTATATTTAATATGTATTTGCATGCACCACTAGGAACTATGTTCACCTTTGTATTTTATAGTTGGAAAAGTCCATTCTAAACCATTATGAAGAATACATCATAATACCATGTGAACAAAAGGCATAATATTTTCATTGTCCATATTAGTGAAATTGAGAATGCTTATGGATACAATTTTATGAGAGTTTTTACATCAACGTTTCAGATCATATGTCTGAAATGTCAATGTAAAAATTTCACATAGTTGCATCCATAAGAATTCTTGATTTCATCATGTGACTTTTAAATTCCTAGAATATAAAATAGGCATAAGAGATTTAAAATTTGCTTTAAAAAGCATAAAATGACATAGCAAAGTCAAAGAATGGGAATTTGAAACCATAAAAGCCAAGTAAAAAGGTCACAACTAGTGCTTTGGATGTAGTTTTGGTAAACCACCAAGGATTATAAAGTCATGGCAATATGGCTAAAAATAGTAGGAGATTAATTACAAAGCCACGGGAAGATTTATATATTGCCAAGATTAAAAAATAGAAGGGTCGATAACTTTGAATATTAATGGGGCCAAGTGAATTATTTACAAGGTGATTATAAGTGGAGGGTGTTTGATTTTAATGGTTGGTATTGAAAAATTAAGGAGGAGTGGAAGCAAAAAACAAAAATTAGTGTGGCATGCTCAACCATTCATTTTATCTCTAACCTCCATAAAACATTAAACTTTGACTATGGATAGAAGTCAATACATGAGGCTGACATGGTGAGTGGAGCTAATGCCTTGGCATTTGTCAGCTAGTCAAAATTGTGAATTCCATACAACCAATTTGTATTAATGAATGACAAAGAGAAAATAGCCTAAGAAGTACATCATAGCCATTAGACTTTTGAATCATGCGGACTAATAATACTCAGTTAAATCAATGGAAAATATTATTTTTATGGTATTACATCCTTTATTATAAGGTATTTATTGTCAATTGAACTACTTCCCTCACCCTTTCTCATAGAGGGAATGCCTCCAACATAATTAGCAATTGCATCGTAAAGTGCAATGAACATGCAGATAGGGATTTATAATTTAGTTTTATGAGTATTTTACTAATTTAATAAAAAAAATCTTAAATTTGTGTTGACCTTTTGTTAGGTATATATTTGTATGAAAGAAAAGTAAAAATCAATGAATATAACCTTAACTCAATTTAGTGCCTTATAATAAAGCATATTGTTATTACAATGTTCTAGTGTTAAACTAATAGGAATGAATGAACCCTTTTCTAAGTCTTCAACTTGTGGAGAATCTTTTGTGTAAATAGTCTTGAGGACTTAGATGAGCCTTTTCAACATTGTATATTTTGATTTTTATAAGTCTTAATGGATGTTAAGCTTAGATTAGTATTGAGTGAGTATTTTGACTTTGAACAACTTGCATGATCGAACATATTACTAAAAATAAATGATTGAGATGATGTGTAATTTCAAGCCTAATGCATTAGTCCTTATCCATAGGTTCATCATGACTGTTAGATAGATGTTGCTAGACCTTATCCACTTCTACCAAATCCATGTTATTTCTTTCTTATAAACTTTTAAATGTATAGCTCTATAAAACCCAATGTGAAGAATTATGTATCCATCACAAGTAATAAAATAATAGCTCAAACAAAACAAATGCACAAACACCCCAAAACAAAAAAAGGCTTAGCATGGAAGCCTCGGTTAAATATAGATTTTGAAATGGTAAATGTATTATCCTATCTTCATTTCTTGATGGAGCCTACCTATCATCAAATATATGAGCTCACAGATAAACTACATGAGCCTTAATATAGTAGAAAACCAATATGGCTAGAATAAGGGGGATATGATGTATGTTATGAATAATGTAGAAAACAGCTTTACATTCAAATTTTGGTTTCTACCTAACACCTATGCATTACACCTCATATTTTTAACATGATTTCTCTATAAAAACAAATGTGTTGGAATAAAGGAAATTTTATACAAGTTTGAACATAGAAACAATAAGAAATGAGAGGAGGTGTTACATTAAGAGAGGCAAATTGAAGGCTTGAAAATGATAAGCAAAGTTCCTGATGGAGTTTATAGAAGAAAAATCAAAAGGTAAAATATCAATTCAAGCACCCTAGATTTAATCAAAGTATCTTGATAATAAGAAATTTGTAAATTTTATAAATTAGGAAGATACCATCAAATACCAATACACAAACCAACAAGTAGAGGAACTTAGATTTGCATATGAATAATGAGGTGTAATACATGACTTGCTAGTTGAGGGGATGAATAAGATTGTAGTTACAATTTTTAAACTATCTAAGTCTTAGATAAATGGAAATCATTCTTAATATTATTTATGGTAGGTAACCAATATTCATTATGTACAACATAAGATACAACTACACTAGTTGGTGTTGAACAATATGAGAACAATTTGAATTTTTCTCATGTTGACCTTCCATGACCAAATACAACAATCATGACTATTTCATCATGTATGTACATTTACAAAAAATACAAATAAATCTTGCATATTTAAAGTTAATAAGCAAACATAACATTTAAATTTAATTTATTATGTTTTATGTAAAAAAATTCTTTCATTTATTCTCAAACTTGTTTATAAAATACTTTTTTTTGCTCAATTCCATTAATTTGTTATTATTAGACAATAATATAAAATTTTTATTTCAAACTTCACTTTTGCATTTCTTAACATAATTATGTTTATAAATTGTCAACGTATAATGAATAAAAATATACAATTTTAAAACTAAATATATTTTATTCTAATAATATCTAATCATCTTTAACTTTTATTAAATTAATATATTTCTATTCTATAATTTTAATGACTAAAGATCTTTTAAATAAAAGATACATTAAAATAGCCCAACCATCACTAAATTTACTTTTGAATGGAAAGTTCCATTCACATTCTAAGAATCAATAGAACCACTTTTATAAGATAATCTACCATAATTTTTAAATTTGACCAAATTGAAAGAGTAACCATACATAGGAAAAAGAAGCCTATACAAAAGTTAAAGTAGATTTAATTTTAGAAGGTAGACAGTGATCATGAGACACATACTTTCATGATGTTATTGAGAAGCTTCATACCACCTATTCTATAATAATAAAGAAGGACAGAAGATGCTATTCTATGTTAGATGAGCTTTCTTTGTTGTCTGACTCAATTAGAGCCACATATACCTATATAGAATAGGCAAAGTGGGACTGGAAACCATGACTAATAAGGCAGGTATGATTCATATTCAACTTTTCTCATCCATGACTTGGGGTAGTGAAAAGAAATAACACTTATGGATCCAAGGTGTGTTCTAGGTTTCATTAGAACCGTCATTAACATTTTAATTGATCGTGTTGGTGTTGCTCCTCGTGATCATTCCACCTATGCCTCTAGGTGTTGTCTAATAATCTTTTATACATATAAAGATTGGCACACCATAAATTCTCTAATTATATAAGACATCTAATTCAAATTACCTAAAGTGGTTAAAATAACTCTTGCATGGGACAATATACATGCACTCCAAGCTCTCAAAAAGGCATTAGAAGTTATTAGGAATGAATCTACATCTTACACAAATCAGTCATCATTATCTAAGTGATGAATGTCAAAATTTTTTGTAGACGAATTACTATGTAAATTCAATGGCCAAGATTATTTTTATGGTCTTGCAACCTCTATTACCTTCTCACCCATCGATGCATTCTCATAGAGGGAATGCCTTCAACATAATAATGTTATACCAAATTAATTTTATTATCATAAGGTGTTCTTATTACTTATTTCATAACTTTCTTAAAAGAGATCTTCATCTAATGAATATGATTAATTACTTTCTTAATACTATTTGCATCTATAGTATAGGCAAGTGCACAGAGGAACATTGTAAATTTTTTTTAGTAAAAGATTCATGTTTCAAGAAGATATTGTCACAACAAGGATAAAATATAAATAAGTAGGGGACATGTAATGTTCATAATTTAACAAAGACAAAACATGTAAAAACATGTTAACAATTTATTTCACATGAAACCATTGCATTACCATTAGTGAGCAATATACACTAACACACTAAATGTGTTGTCACAAATTGTGACAACCACACACAAAGAACATGTAGTTGGCTTACTAGTAGATAGATGTCTTCATCTCAATCTACCAAGGTAATTTGCATGGCTATGTGGTGCAACTAAATAAGGAACTAAATCAATAAGAGGGCTAAACATAACTATACTAGTTGATTCCTTAAGAACAAATACACAAATCTAAATGCCACCAAACTAGATTTACTTACCAAATTACTTAATTCCAAAAGCAAGCAAATTAGATTTAAATCCTAAGCATGTTACTCAAGTGTTCATTTACTTTTCCCAACAGTGTGATACTTATTAGAACATGACTAAATTTCTAAACATTCTTTTACTAAATATTATCAAGGGTACCTGAAGATGGTAATTTCAATGATTTATTCCTATATAATAACACATGTTTAGATTTGGAAGATATTGTAAAACTAAAAGATAAATATTGTGTTCCTCCTATTAACCCCATTTATTTATGCATACTTACAAGAAATCAAAACAATTGATAAGGATATACCTTAACCCATGTCAACACTTTCATATTTCCATGACTAGGGCATACTAGAATACTAGAAAATCATTAAGAAAATTTAAAAAAAAAACTATTTTGAAAGCATTAAAATTAACAAGAATTTTTAATTATCTAAGAATGCTAGCCCTTTTAACAAACATCTTTCACCCTAGAAAACATATTATTGTCTAAACCAACAAATGAGTTATGTGATAGATAGTGAGTACAAAATTTTAATCATTTTAACAAAATTTGACCCAAAATGATAAGAAATGATTTTGTTTATTGAACTAAGCTAACATAAAATCCTTTCATACCTGTTTTTAGCATGATAAACTTAATATAAACTTCATAACAACTAATCTACACAAAAAATTATTTTTTAATTTCTCTAAAGGACTAAAAAGATCAATTTGTTGAGTAAGTTTTGAAATGCAAACATCTAAGACCTACCCATAAGCTCATTCAAGCTAGAATTTGAACCTATCTATAATCTCATGTTCAATAAAATCTTCTATTCGGAAATATGAAAATAATACAAAAAGTCCATTTTCATACTTCACATCTTACAAAATTGCTACATAGAATATTATAATTTTCATTCCTAATAGGAATTCCTAAACTAAATCTTGTAACAAGCTTATTTACATTATGATGAACACAAATTATAATATATTAAACCTTCCATTCAAAATAACATGAGAATTAACTTTCAAATTTCATAGTTTTTCCTAGCTCCAAAGCCAATGAGGGTAAGGCTACCACCTGACCGATACAATATCTAAGAGTATTACCCCACCTTTCTAGGAGAAGCAAGTATGAATCCACAACATATACATTCAACACAAAGATGGGCTACTATAACATAAACATCAACCATTTTAAGAATCTTTCACATAACACAATATGGTTCTCAAGAGCCATTAATTAGGAATAGACATTCAAATATTTTCACACTTGTTGAGGAAGCTCTTCCATGGCAAGACTCTCTTAACACGATTTACACATTTTATAACCCTTGAGAGAACACAACCTTCCTTAGAAACAATGATTACAAAGAGAGAGAAGCATAAAATTTACAACATATAAGGAAAACTATACCATCTTATAAACACCTACATAAAATGAACATATATGCAAAACACATGACTTCATTAATGGCATCCATAAACTTCTTTGCTCGTAAAAATGCAACATAAATTCAATGGAAATCATTTAACTATTTTAATGCAAGCATAGAACACCCACATATAAGAAAGAGGATTCAATAATAGAGATGCATAAATAGAATACACCCAACCTTATTCAAGCTTCAAGATCCAAGAAATGGGAGAACTTTCAATCTCCTTCAAGTTCTTCAATCCCCCTTTCCAATCCAAATTCCTTTGTAATCTTTCTCCCAAATCCCTCTTCATTCTCTCTTAATCTTTCATTCCACAAATGTAACAGTGAGTTTCCAATTGGGAAACCCTTTCTTTTTACCCCAAGTTAATATAAACTCTACTTTAGTTGAGTGGTTGAAAACCTAAAAATTCAATATTCATAAATCCACTTAATAACAAAAATGCACTTTTTGATTCCCAAAGTTGGAAAATATCTTCTAAGATATTTTCATACAAAATATTTTCTCTGAATTCCCTTCAAACCCAAATGAGATTCTTATGAAATTCAAATTCTACTTCCACCACATGTGACTTCAATTATTTTCCAAATGTCCTATTTAAAAAAATAGGTACCTTGCTACCTTTCTTTTGCCACCTTGGGTTTCTAGAAACTTTTAAAAGATTCCATTTTGTATCCTTATCAACCCAAATGCTTATTCTTCACTTTATAACTTGAAAAACACTTTTTATGACATCTTAAAAATACTATTATCTCACCCCCAAACGTTATGGAACACTTTAGATCATAAAATCAAAATCATACATGAGTAATAATCATTTCCAAACATATAGAACATCCTAGGACATCATATTAAAGCATTAAGACACCTTAACTAACTACTAGTTATTAAAATACAAGGCTAGACATTATAAATATAAAACTAGACACCATACTCGGGTGCTACCACAATAATGGGTTACACTTTCTGGGACATCCTGATTTTTGCTGAAATCACATATTTTTAGAAAATATAATGATTTAAGCCTTGAAAGGTTCCATTTAAAGGATTTTAATTGAAGAGGGTTTGATCAAACCCCCTTAGATAGAACCCCGCTAGTTTTAAACCATACCTATAATGGAGTCTCCTCTACACCTATCAAAGTGCTGATAAAAACCCACTTTTGATTTACCTTTTGGGGGATCAAATGAATTCATTTAAAATTTATGTCTTGTAAGTATGTAGTCTTTATTATAAGCTTCCCAAAAAGTATAATTTTAAATATATTTAATTTGATTATTATATTTATTTTTTATTGCTTATGAATGTAGGTTTTTCAATGAACATCAAGGTCTTTGTTTCACACATACAAAAAAAAGGAAAATAGAGAAATTTTTTTCTAAAAAATACATGTCCTCTAGGTATTGATGTCCTTATTCCAACAAAAAAAAAATTGAATTCTGATACATACAAAAAAAGTTATGTTGGACAGAATACGCCTATGTATAAATTATAATTGGTTTGACTTCAAAACTTAATTAAAAAAGATATTCAACAAAATATTATGAAACCAAATGCATCCTCTAGATATCGGTGTTACCAATCTAAATTCAAAAGAATCAAAATTTTATCCTTTGTAGAAAAAAAGTTATGTGCGATAGAATACACATCACCTTAAAGAAATGTTGTTTACTATTAAAATCTAGTTATCAAAGGAGACACAAAATTTTTTACAATTTAACTCCAATTTTTTAAAAATATATATATTTAAAATCTACAGACAAAATCTCACAAATCACTAGTTTGCATCATCTTCAAATTCCTAACGGTTTAACGGCTATAGGTGTTAGAAAGTGAAGATTCAGTTCAAAATGTTGATTTCAATGTCAAGTTTGGCCAAAAAGTGTAACCCATTATTGTGGGATGACCCACTTCAAATTTACATGTTATGAACTAAGATGAACCAAAGTCTCATATGACTCGGGTAAATGGCCAACTAGTATGCACAAAGCTACATCACACTCATTTGATGAGTAGATTAAAATAGTGAAAACATATTCATATCTATCTCTCTCTGAATCAACTTCTATTGATTATTTATGTTTCCTACACACTCGCTGCACACATCAAGAACAATAGTTGAAGCAATAAAAGCCAGTGGATAATTCATCCACATACACACCCATACATTTGATATCCTCATTGTACTATTATGCACAAAAAACTATCTTAATCACATTTATTAAATAACTCATATCATAACAAAGATTCCCAAATATACACATTAACTATTATATGTGATGCATATGCATCCAAATAAACTCATTTAACCTTGAAATATTTAAAATAGCACAAAACAATTCATAAATCAATTGATAGCATCATATCTATATGTCTAAACATCTCATATGATCATATATATACAATGCAAAATATCATGTGATCCTAAATATACAAAATATCATCAAAAGGATCAATATAACATCATAAGCAAAATCTCTAATATAATGGTGCAATAAAGGTAACAACAAGGTGGGCCTTATCTCCTACTCCAAGAATGGGCTTACTCATGGAATCCATCAAAGAGGTGAGAGTAGAGCACACACAACTATGTAGCATCCTCCCAGGTTATAGCAATATCATAATATTTGCCCCACCAAATCTTAACCTAGTGCAACTCTAAGCCTTGAAGACCTAGCCTCCGATGATCCAAAATGCATAGGACTCCAAATCCAGATAGTCACCTTCCTCTATCAACAAAACATCCTAAAAAAGCACATAAATAATGTCTAGAATATACTGTAAGGAAGCAAAGGTAGCAAAAATAGCTTCCTACGCTAATCTTGAGAGCAGTGTACATAAAAATTTAAAAAACTAATCTAAACTATTACAGAAAATATGCAAAAACATATATAAAAGCATAAATAATACATCACATAACACCAATATTACTTGGGGAAAACCATTTCAAGAGAAAAACCTCACTCCAAAGTAGCTCAATGTATTATTTAAATCCACAAAGAGATTACAACACACTTGCAGAGCGAGCTTTTATAGGAGTTTCACCAACATATAATTCTGGAATAATTTTGGCAACATTCTAGAACCTGCAAATTCTTACCATACAATACTACAACTCTAAACACTCAATTTATAGATAAATGAGCAAACTAGAAACCACGTGCTAAAAACTCTAAAAGTATGGCACCCAGGTTTGACCCCAAATTCTAATGCCCACTTAGAGATTCTCACAAACAGGCTAAAAATAGTAAATGAATAATGCCTCTTACAATTGTCATATTTTATCATCATCGACCCAACTTGGGCACTCAATTTGTAACTCCCATTGTCTAAAAATAGTGTTGTATGACAAGTGTAAATATCTATTATAATGCTATTCAAGATTCCAAAGTAACTCCCCTCTTGTATCCTCTCACACATCATAAGAAATTTTCATAACATTTGTCATAAAATCGCTCAAGAATAGGGCACTCCAAATTTTCTATGAATAACCTCCTTAATGACAACTTACAACACACCACAAAGTATTAACATGTGGCAAATTATGCCACTCAAAATCCCATGCCCCATTTCAAGGTGAGGCTAATTTAAATATTATAAAATCTAATAAAATGCAGGAAAATGATAAATAATTAAAATTAAATCCAAGAACTTGCAAAGGTTGAGACGCCTTAATTCCTAACATTCTCCCACTTGTCAAATACCTTGCAAGAGCCAAAGGGATATTCACCAACTATGAAATCTAACTACTAGGGGCTGAGAGTCCCATAGACTTTGAACACCATCTAAATTTCTTCGTGCTCACGAACTTTCTTAAAGCATCTACAACATTCATCAAAGTTTGTATTTTTTTATAATTTTACCATTCCATCTTCACCCATATCTCTAACAAAATGATACTACACATCTATGTGCTTGGTCCTTGAATGAAAAGTTAGGTTCTTTGTTAAACAAATTGCACTCTGACTATCACAATAAAGTGTAACTGCTCATTAATTCAACCCAACATCTGAACACAATATTTTCAAGCAAATGACTTCTTTACAGGCATGAGTAGATGGCATATACTCATCCTTAGTAGTGGACAAAGAAACCACAACCTAACGCTTTCTCATCCAACTTATTGCACCACCAAATAAAGTAAACAAATATACACTAGTGGATCTTTTGCTATCAACATCTCCAACCCAATCTGAGTCCACATAACCATGAATATCTAGGGAATGCTCGACTCCTATCAAACTATCATGATAACACAAGGAATAATCAAATGTACCCCTCAAATATATGAAGATTCTTTTAACTGCATCCCAATAAATATGTCCAAGATTAGGCATAAATCTGCTCAAAACTCCCACTTCTTGGGAAATGTTTGGTCAAGTACAGACCATAGCATACATTAAACTTTCAACTGCACTCTAATAAGGTACCTTGCTCATGTATTCCATCTCCAAAGGAGAAGAAGGACATTGTGTAATAGATAATTTTGTCCCTAAAGTAACAAGAACACACAATGATCTAGAATCCTGCAAGTTAAACCTCTACAAAATTGAATTTACATACTTAAACCTCTACAAAATTGAATTTACATACTTACTTTGGCCAAGCCATAGCTTTCTATTTGCTCTACCTCTCTTTATCTCCATACCAAAAATATGTTTTGTCACACTTAAGTCTTCCATTTCAAATCTTTCTGCAAGTTGAGATTTTGGTTCACAATTTAATTATTTCCCTTTCCAATAAACAACATATCATCAACATAAAGTGCAATAATCAAGAAATAATCACCATCAAAATTGAAATAAACACAGTGATCCAATTTAGACCACTCAAATCCCAAGCTCAACACAAATGTATTAAATTTCTAGTACCACATCCTAGGAGATTGCTTGAGGCCATACAAAAATTTCTTTAACTTACAGACCAAATATTCTTTACCCTTCACCATGAAGTGCTCTGGCTATGTCATAAAGATTTCTTCCTCCAAATCACCATGAAGGAAAGCAATTTTCACATCCATTTGTTCAATCTCTAAATCATAGGCTACTACAATAGAAAACAAGAATCTAATGGATGAGATTTTTACAAAAGGAGAAAATATCTCACCATAATCCACCCCCTCAACCTAAGAGTAACCCTTTTCAACCAATCGTTCCTTGTACTTTTGAACTAGTTTCTTCTTGAATACCCATTTACAACCAATAGGTTTGCATCCTTTGGGTAAAGGTACCAAGTCCCATGTATCATTCCTTTTAAGTGCTACCATTTCTTCATCCATGGCTATTTTCCATGACTCTACATGCATACCTAAAGCCTCTTGCATAGGTCTAGGTTCATTAATGTTAGTATTTAAAGCAAAAATACATCTCCAATCACTTGGGGAATATCTTTCCAGTGGTTGTCTATGCTTGGTTGACCTTAGAACAAGCTAAGTTGAAGCTTTCACCTCCTCTTCTAAAGAATTTGAGCTTGAAGAGCTCTCAACTTTTGGGCTCTCAATTCAACTTTCTCTGACATAGGAGGAAGTTGAACCACATTATTTTTCACTTTGTTATAGCTGCAATACAATGGAAGAAGGCTTAATCTCTCTGAAAATAACATTTCTATTGTATAAAACTTTCTCTGCAATAGGATCCCAAAGCTTATATTCTTTCACGCTATAATTGTAGCAAATGAAAATAGATTTTACAACCTTGTTCTCCAATTTAGTATGCTTATCCCTTGGCACATGTGCATATGCCTCACAATCAAAAATAGAAAGATGGCTTAGTGAATGATTTCTACTCGACCATGTGTCCATAGGAATTTTATCAACAAGAGTTGATGTACAAGACCTATTAATTAGGTAGTCAATAGTGGCTATATCCTTGGCTCAAAACCTTTGTTCCAAGCCAACCCCACTAAGCATACTCCTAGCCTTCTCCATCAATGTCCTGTTCATTCTTTTTGTAGCTCCATTCTATTGTGGAGAATATAGAGTTGTCTTCCCCCTCTGAATACTACAATCCTTGCAAAATTTATTGAAATCTATAGAACAATATTCACCACCATTATCAATCCTCTAACACTTAATTTTTCTACTAGTCTGAGTTTCTACCATAACTTTGAACTCTTTAAAATGACTAAAAACTTTAGATTTGCTCCTAAGAAAATAAACCCATGTCCTTCTACTATAGTAATCAATGAATGTAACATAATAAATAGATTTTACAATCAAAGGAAATCAATAAGACCAAACACATTTGAATGAATAAGATCCAACAAATTAGAATACTTATGCGGACTCTAATAAAACTAAACATAGTTTTGTTTTCCATATATACAATGTTCACATAAATTAAACTCAAGATTACAATTAGATAAACCTTCAACACGGTTTTTATTCTTTAAGGTCCTTAGACCCTTCTCTCCTATGTGGTCTAATCTATGGTGCCATAACATTATCTTTTTGGCCAATAACTTAGTCTCTATAGAAAGAACACCCTTAGGTACCCAGAAAGCACAACCATCCACTAAAGGAGATGCCACTCCTTTATCCAACGAACTAGATGAAGACTTGTTTTTAACATAATTACTATTGCAATGAACTGTGTATGCATCAAGCTAAAATAATGTGTCAATTTGACACCTCTAGCAATAACCATAGCACCTCTAACCATCTTGTATCCTACTTCAGAAAAGACAACCTACACACCCACATCAATCAATTTGCTTCTAGATAATAGGTTTCATGCTAACCTATGGATATGAAATACACTACTAATTCCCTTAATTCTACCAATAGGAAATTTATTTTAAACTCTACCACGTCCAACAAATTTTAAATGAGGATCATCACCAAGTATACCTTACCTCCATCAAATTCTTCATACTATGAAAACTAATCTCTATTAGAAGTCATATGAAAGGATGCACCTGAGTTAATTAACCATGTATTATGACTTGCATGCATTGCCAAAGTTACAATGAAGGCATCACGACCTTCCTTTTCGAATTTAGAATCAAAGTCAAATTTATTTTTCTTTTTCTTTTTCTTCTTCTCCTCTTTACATTCTTTTTGAAAGTGAGTAGGTATGCCACAATTCTAGCATATCACTTTGGACTTTCCCAAAGACTTAAATCTCCCCTTGGACTTGGATCTAGACTTCTCACATTATTTCTCATTCTTCTTGTCTCTTTCTTTTGATTTACCACAAACATCCAAGGCCTCCTTAGCACTGATGGGAACTTTCCTTCTCAGCTCTTTAGAAAGTAAAGAACTAGCAACATCTTCCACCTTAAAGACTATAGAAGTACTCCCAATGGCCATGACGAGGCTATGCCATGAATCAGGCAATGAACACAGCAAAATTTGACATCTCTCTTCCTTATCCATTTTCACACCAACTAAATTTAACTATGCCACCAACATATTGATTGTATTCAAGTAGTTTGAAATTTATCCACCTTCCTCCATTTTTAAATAACAGAGTTTCTTTCTTAAAAAAACTTATTAACCAGGTATTGGGCTTGATAAATTTATCACAACTTCTGTCATAATTTATTTGTAGTATGTTGTTAATGGACATTAATCAAAATAGAATCTGAAAGACATAATCTTATGATGCCCTTTCCTTTTTGGTCCATAATGTCATATTGAGCAGTTGTAGTTGCATCTATAGGTATTTGAAATTTTTCATCTATTACACCCCAAAAAACATGATCTTCCAATAGATCCTCCATTTTCATTTTCCACAGCACAAGGTTTTCACCAAAAAAAATGTCAACCTTAACCCTTCCTGATGTGGTTTCCATATGTAATCCCTACAATAAGATCACAAAGTATTCTTCTACACAAGCTCCCACTCAAAACTAGATTAGCTTAAAAAACCCAACAACTAGAACCAAAGATGGCCATGATTTGATACCACTTGTAAGGAAGCAAAGGTAGTGGAAACAACTTCCTATGCTAATATTGAGAGGAGTAGTTCATAGAAAACTTTAAAAAATTGATCTAAACTATTACATAAAATATGTAGAAACACATAAAAACATAAAGAATACATCACATAACACCAATATTACGTGGGGAAAACCCTTTCAGAAGAAAAACCCCAGACTCTAAAGCAACTCAATGTATTATTTAAATCCACAAAGAGATTACAATACACTTGTAGAATAATCTTTTATAGGAGTTTCACCAGCATATAATTATAGAGTAATTTCAACTACATTCTGACACCTGCAAATTCTTACCATACCACACAACTCCAAACACCCAATTTATAAACAAACGAGCAAACTGGAAACCATAAAATATTTTCTAAACCATGTGCTAAAACCTCTAGAAGTATGGTGCCCATGTTTGACCCCAAATTCCAATGCCCACCTAGAGATTCCTACAAATAGGATAAAAATAGTAAATGAACAATGCCTCTTACAACTATCATATTCTATCATAATCATCCACCCAACATGGGCACCCAATTTGTAACTCCCACTATCTAATGACAAATGTAAATAGACATCATAATGCTAGTCAAGATTCCAAATTAACCCCCCTCTTATAGGCTCTCATGCATCATAAGAATATGTCATAACATCTGTCATTAAATCCCTCAAAAATAGGGTGCTCCAAATTTTCTATGAATGAACTCCTTAATGACAACTTACAACAAACCACAAAGTATCGACACATGGCAAATTATGCCACCTCAAAAACCCACGTCCCATTTCAAGGTGAGGCTAATTTAAATAATATAAAATATAATCAAAAGAAGGAAAATGATAAATAATTAAAATTAAGTCCATAAACTTGCAAAGGTTGAGACACCTTAATTCCCAACATATACTACCTCAAAATAGGTACATGGTAACACATCATGGAGGTGTGATAGGCTAGGTGGCAAAGCTAATTAATAGGAAATTGATCCTATCCTCTCCAAAATCTTGAATGTCCCAAACAAATAAGGTTGGATCTTATAAACTTTTTCATGATGGATAGGGCTCGTATACGACCATGCACTATCAAGAAAAATCTATCACCCACAGAGAAGTGTCAATCTAATTTCTTAGCATCGACATACCTCTTTTAACAATCTTGTGCCCCTACCAAGCACTGATAATTGCACACTGCCTATTACTCCATAACTGAATCATCGTAGGATCAATGACAAGTATATCCTCAATCTTATCCAACTCAAAGGAGTCCTACCTGGTTGACCATACAAATCATAGAACGATGACATGCCTAAGGAGATATGATACACATTATTATATACAAATTGCATAACATAGAGTTAATCTTCCAATTTGGATTGTTGGTACATATAAAGCATATACTTCAATACCCGATTCAAGTCTTGGGATGATATGTAGAATTGAAATTGGATTGGGTGATGAATGAATGTTGTAAGGATGTTGAAAACAACAAAGTGAATAGTGGATCACAATCTGATATAATCCTACAAGGGACTCCATGTAACAAAACAACATCCTTCATGAAGACTCGTGCTACAAATGTGATATTGTACATAGTATTCATGGGTGAGAAATGGGCAACTTCAATTAGCTTGTCAATAATCACCATGATAGTATCATGACAAGAAGATGATAGGAAATCTTATTAAAATATAGGGTAAATGACACAATAAGAATATTAACAATATAGTGTTTAAATTTGATAAAGCATGTGAAATTAAGCTAATAAAATTTAACAATGAAATAATGAAGAAGCAAGTAGAAATATACAAAATCATACACTCAATGTGCATGGAGAAACACTTGTCAGAAAAACTCCACCACTAAAGAGACTCAAGCTTGTATTAATCCACAAAGAAATAAGTACATCAATACAATTTGTTTCTCTCCAATCTGATAGTAATTAGATGGCATAAGTGTACCTACAAAAGACCATATGAATCCACTATCCCATGCCTCCAATATATAGGAAAATAGAAAACTAGAATCTGTAAATGATTTTTCAAAATGAAGAACCAAAACCATGAGTCACAACAAAAATTTAATACCCCTATAGTCATGGTCAAGCCTCTAGGAATAGTATGTAACTCATCTTAAACCACTTACACATCTTACACCCTTCTTACACATCATAAATGTCATATATTCTATCATAACAATCAAATTGATCAAGATCCCAATACTAGGAACTCTATGAGGGCATTAATTACCTTGTCATAGCACCAAACACAAAGGATCTTCTTACAAATCCTAATTTTGACCACTTCTATGTAACCAAGTCCCATTTAATGTCTTCTTTAACAATAATCAAGGTATCTCATAGAATAAATAAATAAAAAACAAATCTCCCTCCCTCACATGGGTGTCCATCTTTCCCCATTCCATGATGTTTGGAGATCAAACATTATTTATCATCTACATAATTAAATACAATTTACAAGACTTAGGATTTGTAAAGTGAATGTCACACCTAATCCTAATATTCTACCACTTGACACTTACATTGCAAAGACATAAAGGGAAACTAAAAATAAATCAAGTGCTAGAAGAGGCAAGACCCATGGCCTCTCTATGCCAACTAAATTTCTCCATGTTCACTAGCTTAGGTAGAGAATTTGCAACGTTGACCAAAGTGTCAACCTTCTATATCATGAATTTACCATCCTCAACTATCTCATGGACCAAACTATACAATAAACATCAATATGCTTCATATGAGCATGGTACATTAGGGTCTTCACCAAACAAATGGCAATCTAACTGTCATATCAGATCCTAGCATGTCTATACTTAAAGCCAATATTTGAACACAAACTCTATAACCACACTATCTCCTTATAAGCATGTGTCACAACCATGTACTCTTCTTCTATAGTGGATAATGAAACTGTAGCCTTCTTCGTACTCATCCAAGAGACAAAACCTCCAAAAAAATTAAACACGTAATCCCTCGTGGGATTCCTGCTATCTATTTCACCAATGCAATCTAAATCAAGAAAGTCCTATATATCAAGCAACTTTCCCACATCATCAATCTTGTGATAGTTAATACAATAATCAGAAATCTGTCATGAATATCTGAACACCCTTTTCACATAATTCCAATACTCTCTACAAGGATTAGACATGAACCTACTAAGAAGTCCCACTACTTGGGCAATTTTAGGTGTTGTATAAACCATATAGCATAATCAGGCTAATTATGACACTAACATATATGGAGCATTAAACATATATTCCAAATCATCATCTAACTTAGGACACTAATCTAATGATAACTTTGTATCAATAGATAAAGGAATACTTATTGGGTTACAGTCTTGCATAGTAAACCTCTACAAACTAGTCTAAACATACTTACTCTAGTTGAGCCAGAGTTTTCAGCCAATCCAATCATTTTTTATCTCCATACCAAAATATATTTCATAGAACCTAAATCCTTCATGTAAAAGGCACTAGATAGCTAAGAGTTGATCCCCCTAATTATACCCTTAAGATTTCTAATCAACAACATGTCATCAACATACAAGACAACCATTAACAACTAATCATCAATTATATTAAAATAAACACAATGATTGGATTCACTCCTAACAAACCCAAGTTCTAATGTGAAAACATCAAAATTTTGATACAACATCTAACGTAACTACTTTAAACCATACAATAACCATTTCAACCTACTAACCAAGTTTTCCTTCCCTTTTACAATAAAACTGTCATACTATTTTATTTATATTTATTCATTAAGATCCCCATGCAAAAAATAAATTTTAACATCGATTTGCTCTACTTCTAAACCATAAGCAATAGCAATAAAAGGTAGGAAGCTAATAGAAGTTAGTTTTACAATAGGAGAGAAAATTAGAAAAGTTCACCAAAATCAACTCCCTTAACTTAGGAGTAACCTTTTGCCACTAGTCTTGCCTAGTACCTTTCCAACTAGCTACCTGCTCTAAATTTCTTCTTGAATACCCACTTCAAACCAATGGGTTTATTTCCCTTGGGTAGATCAACTAGATCCCAAGTCTCACATATATCCAAGGTCATCATCTCATCCTCCATGGCCTCCATCCAAGATGTTATAATAAGGGGTGTCATTCACCATGAAATCTTAAGTCTTGATTAATTATATTTAATTATATAGATAATAAATAATGTATGATCTCTAAACATGTTGGAGTGGGCTAAATGGGATGCCCATGCGTGGGTGGGGACATTATTTATTTATTATTTATTCTCTGAGATACTTAGGATATTGTGTAAGAAGCCTTTAAATAGGGAGGTTACATTGAAAAGGCCAAAATTAGGAGTTATAAAGCACCTACCTAATGGTTCTTATGACACAAACTTTCAATGCCCTCATGAAGTGCCTAGGATTGGGATCTTGGTCAATTTGAATGTTATGATGGAATATATGGCATCTATGACACATAAGAAGAATATAGGAGGTGTAAGAGGAGTTACATACTATTCTAAGATGCTTGACCATGACCATAGGGGTGTTAAATTTTTTTGATGACTCATGGTTTTGGATACCACTCAATAGTTTCTAATTTTCAACTTTTTCTATATATTGGAGGCATGGGATAGTGAATTATAAGGTTTGTTTGCACGCACTCTTATATTCTCGATTTGTTAGAGGGGTAAATGATTGTATTGTTGTATATTCTTTTGAGATGAATACAATATTAGATCTCTTTGGTGGTAGAGTTTTTTCTCACAAGGGTTTCTCCATGTAAATTTGGTGTTATCATTTGTATTTGTTGTGTTTTCTTCTTCATTGGTTCATTATTTTATTATCTTAATCACATGCTTTATCAAATTAAATTTCTATTTTGATAATATTTTCATTATGTTGTTTACCCTTTTAATCAACATTTGCTATTAGAGCTATGACTTGATTTAGAAGGGGATGCATTTCTTGTAGTGTTGTGGGTTTTTGTAGTTACAATGGGAGTATTATTTTGGTGGTTTTTCAAATCCAAGCGTGGTTATAAATGTCACACCCCGTTCTAAAGAAAACACACTTATCATTTTACTTCATGTAGACATATAATTAGTCAATGAAATTATTATGATTGAAGTAATGTTGTGCTAGATTAGACAATGCATTTGATTTATATTATTTTATATGTAGTGGATATTGTATGTGGTATTATTATTATGCATGTGGTTAAATGATGTAATGGACTAACTACTGTAGTGCATTTGAGGTGGATGTAGGGACAATACTTCCCCCTCCTAGAAGAGGAGGGAGAGCATCACTAGGGAGAGGGTGATAGATCGCGAGAAAACAACGATCATTGTGCCATCTGGGAGCCACACACACACTTAATAGTCATATTGTGTTGGTATGCCTTTTTATTTTCATATTCTTCTATTTAGTCATTTTGTGTCAACCTGAGTTGTGAGTATAGTTTGATGACTATTCTCGTCACATATGCCTTGCAAGAGTTGTCGAGACGCATATCTATGTCAATGTCTTATCATTTGGCATGCGTCTAATGATTATGTCTGTTGTTTCAGAGACTCTTGGTCATAATATATAACTATTTAAAGTTATTATTATTTTAATTATGTTTCAAATCTATTTATATTTATTCCCAAGAATGAGGATAAATTTTTGTTTGGAGTTAAATGAGTACTCCTCATTCTTTTGTGAGGAAATTATTTTAAAAACAATAGTTACTCCCCATCATGACTCCTCCTAGATTCTAGGAGCAGTGGAGAGGAGCGACAACTCCACAATGTCGATCTTGAGGCATGTAAAGGGAAGGCCACATGCAGTTGAAGGAAGGAAGTGTCTTTTAAAATAAATACTCATTCTATCAGCCTGACATAGAAGCCAGACATTACAACAAGTTTTCTTTTATCTTTGGATGGTGTTAGTATTTTTGGGGGGAAGTGAGGCCAACAAAAGAAAAAGATCTTAGTAGGAGTAGTTGGAAATTCTTTGGAGAGGTGTTGATAGCCAAGTTTTTCCAGAGAAAGGTAAAGCTTGGAATCTTAAACATTTATCATATGTGCAATGTTAAAAACATCGATACAATATTTCTATTTTATGGATAAGTTTGATAGCTCAGAAATTACATATGCTTTCCTTTACTTTTCCACTATAACTATAAAACAAAGATAGATACCATTATACTTCTTTGTGCAAACCTGTAGCACCTTAATGACCATTCTTTATACAAGAATAGGCTGAGAACTTTATGTAAAATTTAATGCTTGAGAGGTTGATAAGTGCATGCTATTCTTGTGTCTTTTGTGTAAGGAAAGCAACGCCTTCCTAATACCAATTTGTAGAAGAGAAATGCAGAAAATACTTTCAATTTCAATTAAAGTTCATTCAAGGATGCACATTAATCAAATATACAGAATAGACAATTCAAGAGATATACACAGATTAACCCCAGAGTTACGTGGGAAAACCCTTACAGGAGAAAAACCCACACACCAAGAAAAACACTTTGTATTACAGTAAAATAAAGTTTACATACAAAGTTACAGTCTTCTGCTTCTAGATGTTAATTCACAGCATCAACTTCGGTGACATAACATTTCTCTGAACAACGTCTTACACACTGCACTAAACAATTCAAAGATTGCTATTCACAGTTACAATGTTCACCTCTTCACATTCGACTACCACATAGAAACTCTTCGTTCTGCATTCCATGTCAAACCAAAAATTGTCGATTCAATTCCTATAGCAAACGGTTACTAATCGTTTAACTGTCAGAGACAAAAACCGTCATGCAAGCCGTAACTGCTAACTACCCATTAGGATTGTTGAAGAGACTCAAATAGTCTCTCTTCAAAGTCCTTGTGTTTCTTCAGTAAGAGCTTCAAGCTTCGCCAACACTTCATCAAACATCAAAGAGACCAGAAACAATCTTTTGCCGAAACCTCAATGTCACACCGATATAGATATTAACTACCAGGTGCCATTCCACATATACTTCCATGTCACCGAGTCATATATCCTTCAATCGGCATCATCCAATCCAAGCTCGTTGTTTAGTACTGGTCAGGTCCCACCCAGGCAGACGCCATATCAAAGGGATGAGATATCGTATATGACCGATGTGTGAACGTCACTTCGAACAAGTTCAATAACGCCCCAAGTGGTCCCACTGCCCAACATCAGAGTATCAGAGAGACTCATGACAGAGTCCCATCGATACATAAGGTCACTTCGATATGCTTCATATCAGCTGTCGAAGAGACTCCTTAGAGACTCTCACCAATATCACCATGTCTCGCCGATGCAGCCAATGCTCACAATGGTATCAGTTGTCAAAGGGACTACACATAGACTCCCACCGAAATGATCACCTCTTGCCAACATGGGGACATAACACCAAGGCATGAAGGAAATGAACTATCAAGGAGACTATGAACAAGTCCTATCAAAAGAGAACAATTAGGCTGAAGAGGGAATATCAAGCCAATAATTTGAGGCATATTTTCCAACATACTCCCACTTGACGAAGAACTTATTGGCTTCTTCCAATGCTCAAAGTTACTGAATGTCATAGGCCCCAAGGCCCATAGAACTGGCACACCATCTGTACTTATATGTGCTCATAGGCTTCATCAATGCAACATCAACATTCTCTAGAGTATCCACTTTTTCTAGATTAACTTTCCATCCTCCACCATATCACGAACAAAATGGTATTGAACATCAATATGTTTTGTCCTGGCATGGAAAGTTGGATTTTTCACCAAACAAATAGCACTCTGGTTGTCACAGCAAATAGTGATCTACCCTGCATCAAACCTAATATCAGAACACAAATGTCTAATCCAAATGGCTTCCTTATAGGCATGAGTTGCTGCCATGTACTCAGCCTCAGTAGTGGACAAAGCAACTACAGCGTGCCGCTTGCTCATCCAACTAACACTACCAAACAAAGTGAATACATATCCACTGGTGGATCTTCCGCTGTCAATGTCCCCAGGCCAATTAGAATCCACATATCCATGAATGCTAACTGAACTTTTAGATCCAGTAGAGTTTCCATGATAACATAAGGCATACTCAGTAGTACCCTTCAAATATCTAAAAACTCTTTTCACATCATTCCAATGCAGCCTTCCTAGATTAGCCATAAACCGACTAAGCACTCCCACTGCTTGGGCAATGTTTGGCCTTGTATAGAACATTGCATACATCAAACTTCCAACTACACTCGCATCAGACACTCTGGTCATGTCCTCCATCTCAATAGGAGATTTTGGACAATCTTCAACAGATAGCTTCATTCCCTGCAACAATGGAACAACTAGCTGCTTGCAATCTATCATATTAAACCTCTCTAAGACAGAATTAACATACTTGCTTTGGCTGAGCCAAAGTTTTCTATTTACCCTATCCCTTCTGATTTCCATTCCCAGAATATACCTAGTTGCACCTAAATCTTTCATTTCAAATTGTGCTGACAACTGAGATTTTAATTCAGAAATCATACCCTTACCATTCCTAATGAATAAAATATCATCCACATATAGGGCAATAATAAGTACATGACCTTTTTCAGTTTTATAATACGCACAATGATCTGATTTTGATCTCACAAATCCCAATGACAACACAAAAGTATCAAACTTTTGGTACCACATTCTAGGTGACTGTTTTAAACCATACAGAGATTTCTTTAACTTGCAAACCAGATGTTCTTTACCTTTTTCAAAAAAGTACTTAGGCTGGGACATATAAATTTCTTCTTCCAAATCTCCATGAAGAAATGTTGTCTTCACATCCATCTGCTCAATCTCTAAGTCATATGCTGCTGCAAGTGACAAAAGAAATCTAATAGATGTCAGCTTAGCTACAAGAGAAAAAATTTCTCCATAATCAATTCCCTCTACCTGGGAATAGCCTTTTGCAACCAACCTAGCTTTATACTTTTCAACACTTCCATCCAGACCAATTTTCTTCTTAAATACCCATTTACAGCCACTAGGCTTTCAACCTTCAGGCGAAGGTACCAAATCCCAAGTTTCATTCTTTTTCAATGATGCCATTTCCTCATTCATGGCTTCCAACCAGGAATTTGAATCAGACATATTAATTGCCTCTTTTACATTCCTAGGCTCATTAATGTTAGTAATCAAAGCATAAGCACAACTAGAACCCAACATAGAATATCCAAACCTTTCAGGTTGCCGCTTTTCATGTGTAGACCTCCTCAATTGCTGAGGTTGAGATTGTTCTTCTTGTTTAGAACTTTCAGAGATGCTATAGCTCTCCTCACTTTTAGGTACACTTGGAATTCATTGTTCTTCCTTCTTTGGAGTAAGAGGGATTTCAACATCCTTCTTCTTGTCTTCTTTCACCTTTGGCTAGAGATCAACTGAAGAAGGTTTCAACTCACGAAAGATTACACTTTTGTTGTACAATACCTTCTCAGTAATAGGATTCCAAAGCTTGTATCCTTTTACACCAATACCATAGCCAATATAGATATATTTTACAGCCTTGTTTTCCAATTTAGATATTTTCTCATTTGGCACATATGCATATGCCTCACAGCTAAAGACATGAACATGTCTCAAAGAGGGCTTCTTACCAGACCATGGTTCCAAAGGCATTTTGTCAACAAGTGCCAAAGAGGGAGATCTATTTACCAAGTAGCATGCTGTAGCCACAACCTCAGCCCATAATTTCTGCTCCAGACCAGTACTGCTCAACATACTTATCACCTTTTCCATCAGCATCCTATTTAACCTTAAATAGCAACTCCATTCTACTATAAAGTGTAAGGTGTAGTTTTATGCCTTTTAATCCCATGGTCTTTGCAATACCTTTTGAAATTTGTAGAACAAAATTCATTGCCATTATCCATCCTTAAGCATTTTATTTTCCTTCTAGTCTAATTTTCTACCAAGGTTTTAAATTCATTAAATCGACTAAACACTTCTGACTTACTTTTTAGAAAATACACAAATGCCCTTCTTGAAAAATCATCTATAAATAAAACATAATATTTAGATTTCGATAATGAAGGAACATTCACTGGACCAAAAACATTAGAGTGAGCATAATCTAGTATACCAGAAGATTTATAAGGACTAGAGTAAAAAGAAACACGATGTTGCTTTCCATAAATGCAATGTTCACAAAATTCAAACTCAAGGTTACAATCATCAAGTCCTTCAACCAAGTTTTTTGTTTTTCAAGGCTTTTAAGCCTTTTTCTCCTATGTGGTCAAGTCTGCGATCCCACAACATGGTTTTCTCTACTAGGAGTTTCACCTCCAATGAGTTCGCACCCAGAGGAACAACATTTTCCTTCCCAGCGTTGGCAACTTTGTCTGATTTTGTAGATACGCTGTTATAATGAACAACATGTGCGTCCAACCTGAACAGAGTGCCTATACATGCACCCTTGGCCAGTACCATTAAGCCTCTTGTCATTTTATAGCCACCATTCACAAAAGAAACTTGCACGCGAACATCATTCGACTTACTAACAGAAAGCAGATTTCGACCTAGACCTGGTATGTGCATTACATCATTGATTCATTTTATTCTTCCTTCAGGGAACTTGATTCTGACTCTTCCACAACCAATAATTTCAAGGTGAGAATCATCACCCAGATACACCCTTCCACCTTTGTATTCTTCATACTTCGAAAACCATTCTCTATGAGATGTCATGTGAAAGGACACACCTAAATCAATCAACCAAACATCATCCAATACCTATGTTGCCAAGGCTGCAATGAAGGCATCTGCTTCACTCTGAGAAGATTCATCATTAGAAGACTTATTCTTCTTCTTCTTTTTCTCCTCTATGTAGCCTTTCTAGATATGACCTTTTTGCCCACAGTTCCAACATTTCACCTTGGACTTTTTACTAGGATACTTTGATCTCCCCTCTGATTTGGATCTAGACTTCTTGTCTTTCTTATTGCCTTTCTCCTTTGTTCTGCCTCGTACAACAAGGGCTTCCTTAGCCATCTTAGAAGACTTCCTCCACATTTCTTCTGAAAGCAGCGAAGCAACCACCTCTTCCATTTGGAAAGTAGTTGTTGTATTTCCAATAGCCATTACCAGGTGATCCCATGTGTCAGGCAATGAACACAACATGAGCATGCAACGATCCTCCTCTTCAATCTTCACACCCACAGATGTCAACTGAGCAACCCTCTAAGTTTGTGTTAGTTGATTCTGATGGGGAAGAGGAACCTGAAGAAATTCCTCTATCAGATAGTGACATGTAGTCACATTTAAAAAAAAATATTTTGTACTTAAACATAGATGTTTTGAATGCTTTCATGTGAATAAAGCAAAGTTTTGGTTTTTTGTTTAATGTTGATGCTTATGAAGTATTATGAGCTTTTATATTATGTTCTTGGAATGTTTATTTGGCAATTAATGTTCCAATCTTAATATGTATTACTATATGATTGATAGGCGCAGAAAAGTGCCAGTATGGTACACACAAATATCAATTTAGGAGGAAGCCAGGATGGCTTGAATCCTGTAGAAAACCCTATGGATAAATTAGACTAGATTTCATCTATCTTAAATGAAACCAAACAAAGGTTGGATGTATTAGAACAAGAGGTGAGAGGAGACTAGGAAAACACTAAAGAGTTTAATCCTAAGAAAGATAGGACTGACACTCATGAATCTAGTTACCATAGTGAACTTAAGGAGAGTAATCAGGATTCTAGAGTCCAGAGTGAGATGAAGTCTCATCTCACCCATGAACTGGCCAAGGATATGAAAAAAATTACACCACTTAAGTTTGATGGAATTGTGAGTGGGGATGCCACAGAGGCTTGGCTTGCTGAGATGGAAAAAATATTTTGAGATACGTAAGTACTCTGAGATTACTAAGGCCATTTGGGGAGACTATCAGTTAGTAGGAGAAGCATCCACTTGGTGGATGAATAAGAAAATGGAACTAGGATTAAGTTATTTAAGCCTAAATTGGGATCAGTTTGTGAGCATCTTTAGGAAAAGATGGCTGCCCCAACTATATTTTGACTAGAAGTTGACTGATTTCTAGAATCTCCATCAAGGGGACATGACTGTTACAGAGTTTTGGGAGAATTTTACTAGGCTATTAAAATATGTGCCTTAATATCAAATGGATGAGAGGTTTAGGATAAGGAAGTTCATTATGGGTTTGAATGCTCAGATAGGGGGAGAAGTGGATGTCCATGGACCCACGACCATGGATCAAGTTTTTGAGAAGGCCATTAAGCAGGAACAAAAAATCAAATCCATTTCAATTTATCAGGAAAAATCTTGCAAAAAGTATAACTAGAAATGTTCTTCCCTACCCTTCAAGAAGAAAGGTGGAATCCAGGAGGGAAAAACAAAGAACTGAGGAAAAAGGTTCAGAGATTATAAAAATGAACCTAGAGAGGGGAAAAAGGATAATAACTCAAAGAAGAATGGTGATAGTTCTAACTACTACTTGGGCAAGAAAGGACCTCCCAAAGGATGCTTTACATGTGGAGGAGATCATTATGCTAGTCAATGCCTTGGTAAGAATCAAGGAAACCCATATCATGGAAATCCCTCACCATCTCAACAGACAACCTTCCAATAAAGAATCCATGCCGCCTTGGATAAACATCAAGTAGAGTACTAGGTTACTCCTATTGAAACTTTAGGTATATTATTTGAAATCCCAGTTTCTATTCTTATAGATACAGGACCAACTGAGAATTTTGTAACTCCTAAAGTACTTGATAAGATGCCTAGAAAAGCTATTTTTATGGCAAATTCATAGACATTAGAGTATGCAAATGACTCAAAAGCTCGGGTAGAGCAATGTTTGTTTGAAGTCAAATTAAACCTACCCACCTTTTCTATAGAGGTCAACCTATATGTAGCACCTCTAGAATCCTACAATATCATCTTAGGGATGAAATGGTTATGGCAACATAGAGAAATAGTTGACTGTTTCTCTTGTTATGTCATGAATTGTCGACACTAGACAATTTTACACAAGGTTTAACTCCCTCCTGAATGTTGTACCACTTTTAGGACTTGATTGGGGATCTTTGATAGGTCCCCTGGTCACACACCCTTTCGGAGGCTAATTGGCTAGGACATTAGCGCCCAAGTGTTAGTGTCCTTCCAGTTAGGCCCTAAAAGGATCCCAAATTAAAGTGTGTCAGCCTTGTGTACCTTGGGTATTGCACCTTGTCGGCCTCAAGTCATTTGGGCCCCTGACAAGTAATTAGGATGCATATATATACATGTCTCTATCACTCAATTATACTTAATGGAAAAATGCTCTAATGACTCTCTATGCAATTGCTCTCTAACAAGCTTCTATCTACAAGCTCTCTATTTGTGCATAATATTGTTGTGTATGCTAACCCTTGTTGCAGACCTTGGTGGAAGATCCTTCCTCCTTCACTCAATCCTTATGGAAATTTGATTGTGAGATCATCCCATGAATGATTCCAAGCTCATGGTAACATCTTTCCTTTCTACTTGCTTACATTTATCTTTTATTATTCAGATTCGCCTCTGCCTTCATAGAGAACACACTCTTGATATAATTCTTGGTTGTTGTGGAGGTGGAACCACCATTCATGGGGTTTGACTAAGGCAAGCCCCTAAAATGGCCCAAACCTTCTCCCCTTTGTGTTTGTGCAAATTTTAGAAGATCAGGAACAAGTGTGCAAGATTCGGGAGTTGATTGACGAATGTGAACTCGAACTCTCAGAAACCCCTGAAATCTAGTAGAAGCCCTAGGACACTAGAGATCGGTGAATTTTGTCCAGCCATGTTTGCCCTAATTTCTGGTAATAGCATTTGATAGTCCTGCTCTGCTTATTTTAACCTTTGTTTTCTGGGTTTCTGATTCTGAATGGTACAATTTCTCCATTTTGGAATATTTTCATTATAAAACCCTAAATCAACCTCATCAATTCAATCTTCTCAATTACAACAAAGGGAAAAAACCCCTATAGCTTGGCTCTCCTTCAAGACTATATAGCCAAGCTCAGTTTGTGTTCCAATGTTTAATGGAAGGGATTGATCTAGCTAATTGACCCGTAATTAGGTCTCTCTTTTCTATACAACATTTTGGTGAACCCGATATAGCCAACACTTGCACTTACCGATTTCATTGTGCTTAGATCTGTCGATGTGCTTAATTAGTTGATAGATTTGATTAAACATTTATGTTTTATACCTTCTTTTATCTCATGCATTTGGTCTAGAAAGAAAAATAATTATACATCTTCATTGTTAGGGTTATGAAAACTTAAACATTTTTGTAAACCCGATGTATCTTGCACTTTTATAGCCTTCTTTGTTCAGATTTGATCTATTTACTATCTCAGATCTAATTAACATTGAATTGATTAAAAACTCTTTATTTGTAGATCTTGCATTTTGCACCCTTTCATTGTTGTGGTTACCAAAAACCTCATCTTTTTGGTAAACACCACTAGTGTTGCACTTAGTGTTCATGATTGCAAACCTATTTTAGCTCTTTCCTATGTCGATTAGTTGTTAGATATGATTACAATTTGTTGTAGCATATCATACTTGTCATTTGTATTTAAATTAGAAAGTAAGAACATTCATACATCTATCTTTTTATTTGAGATTTGAAAGCAAAAACATAAACAAAACTATGTAAATGCAAACATGTATTTTCTTCCATCATTTTCCAACTCTATTGAATGGGTTTGTGAAATTGATGTTTCATTTCTTAAATATGTTAAAAACAAAGCATTTTCTATGCTCTTATATTCCTTTGGTCCATCTCCTAAGATTCCTCCTACTTATGAGGAGATCTTAGCGCAAGAGGATGAAATCATTGACTCATTCCTTAACATTAATTTATCTTCTCTTCATTTGGATGATTTCTCCTCTAAAGATGAGGCATTAGTGGATGTTGAGCAGACTACTTCTACTGCTACCATATCTTCCATAGTACATGATGATTCCATGACTCATCCTATTGATCTTCCTCCTTTAGTTGCATGTTCAAGTACCTTGGATATCACTAAAGATGTGAAGATCCTTGATATTCCTCCTTTAGTTACATGTTCAAGTACCTTGGATATCACTAAAGATGTAAAGACCCTTGATAGTCCTCCTTTAGTTACATGTTCAAGTACCTTGGATATCACTAAGGATGTAAAGACCCATGATAGTCCTCCTTTAGTTACATGTTCAAGTACCTTGGATATCACTAAGGATGTGAAAACCCTTGATCTTCCTCCTTTGGTTACATGTTCAAGTATCTTGGACATCAATAAGGATGTGAAGACCATTGATATTCCTCCTTTAGTTGCATGTTCAAGTACCTTAGATATCACTAAAGATGTGAAGACCTTTTCTCTTGCTCCTTCGGTTGCATGTTCAAGTCCCTTGGACATCACTAAAGATACAATCATCAACAATTTGCTTAACATCACTCTACCTTCCCTTCATTCCAATGCTCTCCCTTCAAAAGATGAAGCATTAGTGAATGAAGAGCCTTCCATCACATTGAATCCCTCAGGGATGGATGTTGAACATAATAAAAAGACAATAATTTAAATTTCATCACCATCAATAGACTTATCCCACCCACTAAGGGGATGTTGGATAAGTGTAATAATGTTCAAAACATTCCTAAAATCATTGTGCATAAGGCACCCAATCTACCTCCTATTGCTAAACCTGTGATTACAGTTTGAGGTGTTCCAAACCCATCTCGACCTCCTGGTTATATTTTCAACTTTGCAAAACAACTTACTCAAAACAACCAATTGGTTCAAAATGTGTCGTAACAACCTAGTTACCACGTGGTTGCTCACACGTACAACACTCAAAACAATAGACAAAAGAAACAAGCACCGAGTGTGCCCATTTCTCTTCCACCTTTGTAACCTTTTCTTCCACCACCCCCTCGTCTTTCACAACATACGACTAGAGAATATGATCTTGTCAAGCAGCTCCGTGCTACTCTGGCTAAGATTTCACTCTGGGATATAATATGGACCTTGCTTGCATACTGCAAAATGCTCCAAGAAGCTCTACAAAAGGTAGTCATTACACCTATTAGACCAAATGATGTAGCATCCCTATTTTATTGTATGCATACAATGAGTTTAGACATCACCTTTCTACAACATGAATTACCCCCCATAGAAGTTCAAAACCAATATGACTCTCTTATGATATTTATCACTATTAATAGAACTGGAATAAAACACACTATGATTGATGATGGATTAGGTCTTAATGTTTGCATTATTGACTTGTTACATAAGATCGGTGTAGATACCTCCCTTATCAAGCCCGATACTCTAAATATCCATGGCTTCGATAATGTTGATAGATAATCACTTGGTACAATCACACTACATATTACGGTTGGACCTATGACATTATCTACACTTATCGATGTCATGCCTAGTTCTCTTACATATAATCTTCTTCTAGGTAGACCATGGATCCATGCTATGAAGGCAGTCTCGTCTACCCTTCATCGTTTAATTAAGTTTGTTTATGATAACAAACTCCATACAATTGAGGTTGACCTTAATCCAAATAGTTATTTATAGGCTGAAGCTACGAATCAATCTCTTCCTTATACACCTCTACACACGTTAATTCCATCTTTATCACCACTTCCTCTTGCCACAGATCATGTTGAGCAAGAGCCTGGATCATATTCAAACAAGTTCTTCAGTGATGATTGGGGTTCATTAGACTTTTTACACCTACCTTCATGGGTGAGTATAAAGTCTCACTATCAAAACTAAAAAACTCAAAGGTATCTACAATATCTTCTACACAATATGCTCCTCCTAAAATTACTTTAACATGTTGTGATGATTATACTTATGATATTGACTACACGACTAATGGTGAGCCACCTCCTTCCAAAGAAATAGCTTCCATTTATGGTCGAGGTTTTCAAATATTATCTCAATCAGGATATAGAGGCTCCTTAGATTTTGACCCCCTTGGGTATGCTAAATCTAAAGTTGGCCCTCCTCACCATGATAAAAAAGAATTATCCTTCAACTTCTTCAACATATGTTAGTACTTATCATTTCAACAAGGCTTGTAATGTAGCCTCTCCTCTTCCTTTGAATTTGGCGACATTATGGGTGTGGATTTAAAATTCTTTATAAGCATGGATACAATGGAAATGGTTTAGGATGCATGGAACAAGGCATTAAGGATTTTGTGAAAGCAACACCACACTTGTCAAAAGTAGGTTAGGTTTCCAACCTTCTCCTACGTTCATGCCACCATCTTCTAAAGTGTCTATGGCTCCTTCTTTTCAAGAATCAAACTCCTCTCTACAATGGAAAGGGTTGCTTCCTACTCCACCTACAACTTCACTCTTATCTCAACAAGAGTACATTTTGTCGAGTCTACTCAAAGACCACTTGATCACTCTTCCTCCTCTAACATGTAAAAATATTCCACAAAACAAACACCCAACACTTCCTTTCTGTGCATATCATTGAGTGCTTGGCCATTCCACTAATGAATTCCAAGCCTTGCATGACAAGATTCAACAACTTCGAACAAGATATGGCTCTAGCACCTTACACGACACTTGATGTTTGGTATCTTGTACTCCATCCATTTATGTTTCATGATATAG
Organism: Cunninghamia lanceolata; assembly: GCA_027924645.1. Classification (NCBI taxonomy): domain Eukaryota; kingdom Viridiplantae; phylum Streptophyta; class Pinopsida; order Cupressales; family Cupressaceae; genus Cunninghamia; species Cunninghamia lanceolata. Next base: position 1,313,659 of record BSBN01001564.1, read on the forward strand.
TTTGATTTATGTGACACCTTGTTGCAATGTTCGACATAATACTATGACTACACAAGCCATTGTGTATCATGCCTGCAACATCACCTTGGTTTATCCATCTTGGGGGAAACCCTTTGTAGTGATGTAGCTTGTGAGAACACTTATCATTTAGGCATGTGCTTCCATGAAGCTCTCGTGCCTTCTTTACATTCATTATTCATTCTACCTTAAATAAATTGCTCCCTAATGGAATTAGCAACCACTTTAAGGTGAGGGCATACATTATATTATGCAATTCACTCTATTCATGCACCATGTAGCTAGTCTTGATATCAAAATAATTGTTGATCAGTTTTGTAACACCTCTATTATGGTTGATGTGGAACTCACCTAGTAATTTGGTAGTCCTTACTAGCTTGTGATGTTTCCTTTTGTTGTTTGTCCATGAGCCACCTAGCATAACGCAACTTGCTAGCCTGGGTGCTTCATGTAACCTTTCATTATTATACTCATGGTCACCTAGTAATTCAACAATCATTACTAGCCCATGATTCATGAGATCATTGTTCATGTTATCTTCTTCCTTGCTTTCTCTTTGTCTATCTACATGTGTTCTTTATATTCTTTTATCTACCCCCTTAGAATTCCTCTATTTTAACCACATCTTGGGGATGACACGTGGTAATAGAGACAACCTTTTAGAATGAGGTCTCTTTTACCTTGTTGATTCAAGATCTCTCTTTGTATGCTCAAGTATATGTAATGATTTCATTATTGTATATTTTTTTCTTCCAGGAAATTCTTCATGTATGCTTCATGTGTGCTTTGCCTGTATTTTGCGTGTCTTTTATGTGTATTTTGCATGTCTTTCATGTGTATTATGTGTGTCTTTCGCGCATATTCTCTATGTTTACTCCATGTACTCTCTATGTTTGCTTCATGTACTCTCTATGTTTGCCCCATGTATTAAGTGCTTGCTTCGTGTATTATGTGTTTGTTTTGTGTATTAAGTATTTGCTTCATGTATTGCATGTTTGACATGTATTCTCTATGTATGCTTTGTCTTATCTCATGATTACTAAATTCTCAAATGTATGTGTATGTGTGTATGATTTGTGCCATGTGTTTTGTGACTCATAGGATCCTAAGAATGGGGGCTAGCACATATCTCAAACTTAGTGTCTTTCCATGAGAAGTTTCTAGTTTCTTTGTACTTTAGTGCGAGTAGGATCGTAAGTTCCTACTCTTGCTAAAGTGGGGGCTAAATGTTATGTCATAAATTATCGACACTAGACAATTTCACACAAGGTTTAGCTCCCTCCTAAATGTTGTACCATTTTTAGGACTTGATTGAGGACCTTTGATAGGTCCCCTAGCCACACACCCATCTGGGGGCTATTTGGCTAGGACATTAGCGCCCAAGCGCTAGTGTCCTACTAGTTAGGCCCTAAAAGGGTCCCAAATTAAAGTGTGTCAGCCTTGTGTGCCTTGGGTATTGCACCTTGTCAGCCCCAAGTCATTTAAGCCCCCGAAAATTAATTAGGATGCATATATATACATGTATCTTTCACTCATTTACACCTATTGTAAAAATTCTCTAATGACTCTCTATGCAATTGTTCTCTAACAAGCTTCTATCTACAATCTCTCTATTTGTGTAGAATATTGGTGTGTGTACCAACCCTTATTGTAGATCTTGGTGGAAGCTCCTTCCTCCTTCACTCACTCCTTATGGCGATTTGATTGTGACATCATCCCATCAAGGATTCCATGCTCATCATAACATCTTTCCTTTCTACTTGCTCACATTTATCTTCTATTATTCAGATCTGCCTTTGCCCTCCTAGGGCACACACTCTTGATCTAATCCTTTGTTGTTGTGGAGGTGAAAAGACCATTCATGGGGTTTGACTAAGGCAAGCCCCTAAAATGGCCCAAACCTTCTCCCCTTTGTGTTTGTGCAAATGCTAGAAGATCAGAAACATGTGTGCAAGATTTGAGAACTGATTGACGAATGTGAACCCCAACTCTCAGAAACCCCCAAAAACCAGGCAGAAACCCAAGGACACTAGCACTCGGTCAACTTTATTCAGACCTATTTTCCCTAATTTTTAGCAGTAGCATTTGATAGTCCTTTGCTTATTCCAACCTCTATTTTCTGGGTTTCTAATTCTGAAAGGTACAATTTCTCCATTTTGAAATATTTCCATTGTAAAACCCTAGATCTAGCCTCATCAATTCAATCTTCTCAATTACAACAAAGGGACATAACCCTTGTAGCTTGGCTCTCCTTCAAGACTGTAGGCAAGCTCAGTTTGTGATCTAATGTTTAATGGAAGGGATTGATCTAGGTAATTGACTATTAATTAAGTCTCTCTTTTCTATACAACATCTCCAAGATAGTTGAATGCCTAGACGACATTGGTAATGCTATCCTAATTCAAGAGATCTAATGTGAAATGAAAATCAAGCAAATTTTTCTATGCAATTGAAGAGAGCAAGGCAAGAGGGCTACCCGATGTTTGTAGTTAAGATGGAATTCAATGAGGATGGAGAAGTGAAGGAAAAGTCTAAGGAATCCTTAGTGGAAGCATACCCTTTCCTCCATGACTTTCAGGATGTACTCCTTGAAGATCTTCCAGGTCTACCCCCAAAAAGGGCTTTTGATTTCTCTATTGATATTATACCTAGTTTTGAACTGGTGTCCAAAGCACCTTATCAGATGACCACCACTGAAATGATGAAGCTGAAGGCTCAGCTTCAGGAGTTGTTGGCTAAGGGGTTGATTAGACCCAGTGTTTTTCCATGGGGAGCCCCAGTAATTTTTGTTTGAAGAAAGATAGCACCTTACAATTTTGTATATATTATTGTATACTCAATAAAGCAACGATAAATAATAAGTATCCTCTACCACATATAAATGATCTCTTTGATCAAATGTGGGGAGTAATTATGTTTTCTAAGATTGACCTAAGGTCAGGTTATCATCAATTAAGACTAAAAGATGAAGACATTCATAAAACTACTTTTAGGATGAGGTATGGGCATTATGAGTTCATGGTCTTACCTTTTGGGTTGACCAATGGCCCACCAAACTTCATGAATTTAAAGAACAATGTCTTTAGATATTATTTATACAAATTTGTTTTGGTGTTTTTAGATGACATTCTCATCTATTCTCATAATGAGGAACAACATTTACAGCACTTGTGGATAGTTTTGCAACGACTCAGAGAGCACAAATTTTATGGGAAGCTATCCAAATGCACTTTCTTCAAGAAAGAAGTGTAGTATTTAAGCCACATCATTTCTGCAGAGGGAATTGCAGTAGACCCCTAAAAAATAAAGGCTATTTTGGATTGGCCTGTGCCTTAAAATGTGCATGAAGTGCATAGTTTTATGGGATTGGCAGGATATTATAGGAAGTTCGTTTTGAACTTTTCTAGAATTGCTCATCCCATAACTTCCTTGCAAAGGAAGGGAAAACAATTTGAATGGTCAGATAAGTGTAAAGAGGCTTTCAATATCCTCAAGGAGAAATTGACTTCGACACCAATTCTTAGAGTGCCAGACCTAGAGGGTCATTTTGTTGTTGTGACCGACGCTTCAGGAGCAAGGTTGGGTGGAGTGCTAATATAAGAAGGCCAAGTTGTGGCCTATAAATCTAGGAAGTTGTGATCCTATGAGTAGAATTATACTCCCCATGATCTAGAATTAGCAGCAATTGTACATGCTCTCTAGGTATGGAGGCATTACTTGTTGGGCAAGTGATTTGAATTAAAATATGACAATCAAGGTTTAAAGTATATCTTCACGCAACTAAACCTTAATACTTGGTAGAGAAGATGGTTAGAGCTTATCTCTGACTATGATTTTGAAATTAATTATATAAAGGGCAAAGAAAATTGAGTGGCTGATGCCTTAAGCCGTAGAAGGCATATTGCGGCAATAGTGTCAGTGCATTCTAATTTCCTAGTTCAAGTGCTAAATAATTTAGCTGGAGATGACTATTATGAGTAGATTCTGAAAACTCTATCAGAAAATCCTCAAGATGCAAGGTATGAAGGGTTTAACTTTGAACTTGATGGGTTGTTAAGGTATAACAATCAAATTTATTTTCCAAATTAGAGAGATTTGAGAAGCATTGTATGGAAAGAAGCATATTCTGCACCATATTCAGGTCACCCTGGAGTGACAAAATTGTTGGCTGATGTGAAGCCATTGTATTTTTGGAAGGGAATAAAGAATGATGCCACAAGATTCATAGCTAGATGTTTGAAATGTTAGCGAGTTAAGGCTGAACATCAGCATCCGACAAGACTCTTGTATCCTCATGACATCCCTGAATGGAAATGGTAGGTAATTAGTATGGATTTTGTCCAGGGACTGCCTATGTCGCATTATAAACATGATGCTATTCTTGTTGTGGTAGATAAACTTTCTAAGGTAACCCATTTCATACCAGGGAACCTTACAAATGGGGCACCCATAATAGCTAGGAAATTCATGCAAGAAGTTTTTAGATTGCATGGAGTCCCTAAAAAGATAATCTTGGATAGAGATGCACGAATGACCTCAAGGTTTTGGTAGACCTTGTTCTCAGCATTGGGAACACAACTAAATATAAGCTCAGCTTATCACCTAGAGACATATGGTCAAACCGAGAGAGTTAATCAAATACTAGAAGATTTTTTGTGGATGTATTGCATGGATCAACAATATAAGTGGGAAGAGTATCTTCCACTAGTTTAATTTGCATACAATAATTCTTATCATTTTGCAATTAAGATGGCTCCATTCGAAGCATTGTATGGCAGAAAGTGCATAACTCCTATAAGATGGGGCAAGCTAGAAGATAGGATTTGCCTTGGGCCAGAAATGCTATTAGAGATGCAAGAGCAAGTAAAGCTGATCAGTAAAAGATTGGCAAAAGCAAATGCTAGACATAAAAGCTATGCTGATGCCAAGAATACACCTCGACAATTTTTAGTACACAAAATTCTCTTGCGAGTCAAACCGCATAAGAGCCCTATTAAGTTTGGAAAGATTTCTAAATTGGCACCTAGATTTGTAGGACCCTTTGAAGTCCTAGAAGTGGTTAATCCGGTTGCTTACAAGATAGCTCTACCACTAGCTCTTGCTAGAATGCATGATGTTTTCCATGTGTCATATTTGAAGAAATACATACCAAAATATAATCATATACTTGATTGGAATGCTCTCTAGGTGTAGGACCCATAAGTGGTCATGATCGAGCCTCACAAAGTGCTCAAGGTATGCAAGCTCCACTTGTGTAATAGAGAGGTTACTCAATGAAATTATTATGATTAAAGTAATGTTGTGCTATATTAGACAATGCATTTGATTTATATTAATTTATATGCAGTGTATATTGTATGTGTCATTATTATTATGCACGTGGTTAAATGATGTAATGGACTAACTACTGTAGTGCAACTGAGGTGGATGCAGGGACAATACTTCCCCCTCCCGAAAGAGGAGGGAGAGCATCAGGAGGGAGAGGGTGATAGATCACGAGAAAACAATGATCATTGTGCCATATGGGAACCACACACATTCAATAGTTGTATTGTGTTGGTATACCTTTTTGGTTTTCATATTCTTCTCTTTAGTCATTTTGGTGTCGACATGAGTCGTGAGTATAGTTTGACAACTATTCTTGTCATGTATGTCTTGTAAGAGTTCTCGAGACGCGTATCTATGTCAATGTCTTATCATTTGGCATGCGTCTAATGATTATGTCTTTTGTTTCGAAGACCCTTGGTCATAATATATAACTATTTAAAGTTATTATTATTTTAATTATGTTTCAAATCTATTTATATTTATTCCTAAGAATGAGGATAAATTATTGTTTGGATTTAAATGAATAGTCCTCATTCTTTTGTGAGGTAATTCTTTTAAAAACAATAGTTACTCACCATCCTGCTCCCTCCTAGATTCTAGGAGGAGTGGAGAGGAGTGGCAGCTCCACAATGTTGATCTTGAGGCATGTAAAGGGGAGGCCGTAGGAAGTTGAAGGCAGGAAGTTTCTTTTAAAAGAAACACTCATTCTATTGGCCAAACACAGAAGCCAGACATTAAAATAAGGAGTTTTCTTTTATCTTTGGATGGTCTTAGTATTTTTGGGAGGAAGTGAGGCCTACGAAAGGAAAAGAGTTTAGTAGGAGCAGATGGAAATCCTATGGAGAGGTGTTGATAGCCAGGTTTTTCCAAAGAAAGGTAAAGCTTGGAATCTTAAATGTTTATCATATATGTAGTGTTAAAAATATCGATACAACATTTCCATTTTATGGATAAGTATGATAGCTCAGAAACTACGTATACTTTCCTTTACTTTTCCACTATAACTATAAAACAAAGATAGATACCATTATACTTCTTTGTGCAAATCTATAGCACCTTAATGGCCATTATTTATACAAGAATAGGCTAAGAACTTGATGTAAACCTTAATGCTTGAGAGGCTGATAAGTGCATGTTATTCTTGTGTCTTTTGAGACTAAAAGTCTATATTGCAATATCTTTTATCTAGAAATTATATTGTACAGAAATGTCACCTTGTTTGGAAGCAAAGATATGTATTAAATATATCCTTATTAATTGGTAACGACTTGGGTTTGAGCTTAGTTGCATATACATTCTTGTGTTAGCCAAGGTATGGAAAATAGACATTTATTTATCTTGTGTAGGTTGAAAGGCAGATATTCATTGTATGCACTTGTTAAGGTAGCTAAAGTTTATATTGATCCACATATTTTCCAAAGACTGTATTGTTGGTATTTGTTCTCATGCCTTTATAACACCGATAACTATATGACTAACTTTGAGCCTATTCAAGGCTGATACTCAAACATATATTTTAGTGCCTGTATAGGCCAACAACTGTGGATTTTGTATACAATAATTATTTAGAATAAAATAATGCATGGTAGCTTTATGAGGTTGAAAGCCTAGTATTACACAGGTATTGGTATGAGGCCGATAGCTTAACCTATTGATATAAAACTTGACTCTTTGTATTATCTTTAGCTGGGCTAGGAAATAGCCGACTGTAGATATCCATATTTACTTTGTTTGGTTGAAATAAATCCAATAGATATATAACATTTAGTTATGGTCGTGTAATGACCCATAAAATTTTATCCTTCACTGTGAAGACATATATATCTATGTATACATGTTGTGCCCGTGAGGCCAAATACATTGTAGATAATCATTCACCTATATAGGGCTTAAAGATATAAATATTATCTTATTTTGGCTATGAATAGCTGATAAACACATGTATCATTACTTCATGGCTAAGAAAGGGTAGTAGCTTATTATGTATTATCCTTTTCTTGGAAGTAGTATAGCCATTGATTTAAACACTTGACTTTTTAAAAGCAGAATCAAACAAATATCTTACCTTAGCTGAGATATAGCGACATGTACATTGATTAAATCGACATAGTGTTGTCAAGAATTTCAAGTGATGTGCAAGTATGCTATCTAGATATAGTATCTTATATGAATCCATACAAGTTTAAGTTTGGTATAAACTTCTAGAATAAGGTAGATGCTCTTTGGTTGAAAATACAATAAGACCTTGGTTGTCATGCCTAAAAAACATGATTTGACTTACATTATTGACCTCTATATTGCCAGGGGTAGACATATTAAATACATTCTTTGTATCAAAGCTTTCTATTTATTTCTTTGAGCATTGAAATATATAGTTGACTAGGACATTGAGTAGATGATGGTTGTCATAGACCCAAGGTTGTGAGGATGCAAAGAGGGGCTCAATGCATGTTTTTAAGTCATTCAGACTTTTATCATATAACTGTTTAGTTGACCTTGAGTAGAAGGTATATTGGTATTGCCAATTAGATAGGTATAGGGTAATACTCATTAAGTATCTTGTTTTACCTTGGTCAAAGTCCCAAGAGTTGTATGCTCAAATACCTTTTTCTAGACTTGAGAGAACAAAATTAGTTCTCAGATTTGTTAAAATGTCTATATAATATATTTGACTATGTTTTGAGTTGGAAAGATGGGTTATTTGGTCATTGAGTAGTTGACAGTTGTCACAGACTTGAGATTGCGAGGATGGAAAGAGGGGCTCAATGCATGGTCACAAATCGACCAGTCTTTATCCTATGATTGCCTAGTCTACCCTATTACTAACTCAGCATAGAAAGAATGTTAGTCTCCAAGTCAAGAAAGAAGCGTTTGAACATTCGAATCAAATATTTATTATAAAAACTTTGGCCAAAGTAATGCAAAAGTCACTGCTTACATTGTTGGTTCACTGTGTTCTAGATAGCTTGAATAATCAGAGGGGTTGTACATAGCTAAAGATAGACTAGAAGTTGTAAACCTGATTGTTTCTTGCTAGGACACTACATTAGTTCTCAGATGGCACATAGAATCACTTGATTCTCATTATCTATACCCTTGCGAAGGGAAGGTCCACTTCCAGTAGGAAGGTGTGTGGGGGACCGTTGGTTTGTGGTTGGCGGAAAAGAACCAGGGTGATGTTCTCCCTCTTGCAATTGATTGTTGAAGACTTGTGAATAGAAGACATCATTTTATTGTACATGTAATTATTTAAAATTTGTAAGTCACATGTAAAGTGATCATCAACTGATGTAATATATCATGTATTTTGTAAATGTAAATGTACTTGCCTTTTAATAAATCGAGCTCCTTCATACCTTTCATGGTCAATACTATTCGTGCTTCCCAAAGATGACTTTTCGATGGTTTTTTTTTTTAAATTATAAATAATATTCTATGCTCCAACATGTAAATAAAGTCTTACATAAATCATGTTCCAAACTCTCATGTCTTATGTCAAATATCTAGCTCCAACCTTAGGCATTCAATGCCAAATAAAAAATAAAACAAGACCTTAACTCGTGCCCTTCATAAGATGTTCATGCTCTTTACCAAAAAGAACAAGTCATTCGATGGTTTTTATTTCTCCCATAAGCTATAACACATGTAAAGATTTACAATAAATAAAACATGTGAAACCTTTCAATGCCTTATCCACTTAAAAAACAAGACCTGCAAATATATGATAGCAATGCCCTTGTCAATCACTGTCAAGATTTGTCCTGTAAACCTTAACCCTCATTGGCCTTTTTTTCTTGCACCTTTTGTCCATTGTATGAAGATATCAATCAGATGAAAAATGTGCTTGAAACAAACTGGGTGTGATGATAATTCGAAGCACAAGAATGATGACAAATAAAGTTCTTCTTGAGCCATGATGATGACTTGATATGAGAGAAGTGAGCTTTAATAGCAACATCAATCTGCTTCCAAACATATGAAGAGTCACATCAATGAACAAAATTGAATATTTTGCTACCCCAATTGAACATGTATGTGTGAACCTGATCATTACTATCACCATTCATTGTGATCAACTTAACTGAAGCAATTTTCTTGTCTATAAAAGTATCTTGAAGTGAAAATACATCATTTAACTCTTCTTGACTCTTCTTGACATTTCAAACTCCTGCAACATGATAAAGTCCTGCAAGCCTCATAATGGCAAGGCATGATAATGACCTTATATTATCAAACAACAAACATATCTTCTGCTAATGGTGAATGTCAACAATATGACTGAGATCTTCATAAACAACATGAACTTCTGCAGCAACAAACACTTTTGTCCTTTTGACATTTCAAGATCATGACAACAAAATGCCATCATGCACCTTTTATCACCACATCAACATGTAATCACTAAGATCCTCAAATTGCATCAACCTCTTGCACCGTCCTGCATCAACCTCTTGCACCATCCTCAACTTGCAAACAACATGAGACCATCAAACATGTCCTGCAATCATGTGAATACCAAGAATGTACACAAACAAGTTAGCATCAATAATTGATGTAACCAAACTAATCAAACAAGCCCTGCGAATATGAACATTCAATGCATCAACCCATCATGAACAACTCTTGTCAATACTGACACCTTGTGAACCTGCAACACCTTTTGACATTAATGACAATCTACTTTCATTAATCTCCCCCTTTGTCATTGATGGCAAAACTACATGATGCAATTTTTCTTTCTCCCCCTTTTTGACAGCTGATGACAAAGGCTATTATCTCCCCTCAAGACTTTGACACCACTAGTCTCCTCAAAAAAAATTTAATGCACTAATCACCTTTGCTAAAAGCTCTGTTCTTATATATTTGCACAATGAACAATTCTTCAACTTGAGAATCAACAAGTCACCATGAAGCACATCTCTGAAGACATACATCCTGAAGCACAAGACTTGAGAACAACATCATATAAGGCATACCAAACCAAGCATCAAACCATTGTCATAAGTTGCCCATAGACTATACTATATTTATAGCATAATATCACTTCTTGACACAACACAAATATGAAGATGAAAATTGATATCAATGAAATCTTATGAACAATTCTTTTGCAAACTCCAGATGACATCACTTGATTGCAAAACAAATTTTTATGCCAAACAATTCTTTCACAATTATCAACCCCTTTTTGACAAATCTCCAAAAATCTCCCAACCAATGAAGGCATAAAATTGACTTCTTTGAAAAGACTCATATGAACTGACCTCCATGCAAAGATATCAAAAACACATCAACACTTATGATGAACAATAATGCAGGCTCAACAAGCAACATTATGATGATGAAGACAATTCATCATAATATTCACAACTCATGATGACCACTCTAGAGATGACATTAACAAGCCTTCCAAGATTGACAATCAACCTACAACCAATTTACTTCTGTACACACATCTTGACATGATAAAGAATGCAAACCATATGAAGAGATGAAGATTATCTTGATGAAGACCATCCTCCTGTTCCTACACAAGATACCTTTTTGCAACACAATGTCAAATCTGATATATACATAACCATTATCAATACTTTTGCAAAACCAAATGCAGAGACATGTGCAATGAATTAACTTCAATTTTCAACCTCCTTAGACTTATTTGGGGATAATTGATAAGACATGAACAACTCCCCCTAACTTCATGCCATGTGTTATGCAACTAATGAAGTAACTTGTGCAAGATGCACAAGTTTAGAATTTATTTTCTCTTGATCTTGTTTCTGCTTCCAAACTTTCACAGATTCTTTCTTCTGTCCAGATTTTTTCACCCAAACCTTTTCAATCTTTTTCTTTTTCCAACCTTTCAAACCAGGTGATGCTATTCTTTCATACATTCTGCAACTATATGCTTTGTGACCAGGAGAATTGCACTTGAAACACACAATATTAGTATTCCTTATTGAAGCCAATTGATTTCTTCCGTAATTAACTACTTTGTGTCCAAAGTGATTACAGGTATAACAATAAACAAAAAATGAATAATTATACCTGTACATATATGCTTGCCTTACTAGAGCAGTTCTTCTTGAATTTCTCTTTTGATAGTTTATTTTGCCTTCAGGAGCAGCAACATGAAGATCAATTTTCTTTCTAGGAGTCTCTTTGACTTTGGAACACTCTCCCTTTTCATAGCCAAGACCAGAAATGTCTCTATGTTGTTTTTGTTTACTTAGCATCTCATGTAATTTGCTTGTACTCTCTTCAAATTTTAGATTCTTTTCCATCTGCTTCTTAAAATCCTCAAGATCTTTTCTTAAAGAGACTATTTCTCCTTCAATCTTTTGACATTCAATTGCTTTGGCTTCCAACTTAGACTTTGTCACATCAGTTATCTCTTTGACTTTGGAACACTCTCCCTTTTCATAGCCAAGACCAGAAGTGTCTCTATGTTGTTTTTGTTTACTTAGCATCTCATGTAATTTGCTTGTACTCTCTTCAAATTTTAGATTCTTTTCCAACTGCTTCTTAAAATCCTCAAGATCTTTTCTTAAAGAGACTATTTATCCTTCAAGATTTTGACATTCAATTGTTTTGGCTTCCAACTCAGACTTTGTCACATCAGTTATCCTTTTAGCTTCCTCAACCTCTGTCTTCAGATTGATAATTAGTTTATCTGATTCACATACTTGATTTCTTAAATCTATAATCAGATTTCTAGCATCTTCAAGGTTTGAAAATGTTCTATTTTTTAAGTCTCTTTCTTGTAATTGCAACACTAATTTTTTATTCTCCTTTTTGTATTTCTTGAGTTCACTCAGAGCACACATGAGTTTTCCTTCTATATCAATTAAACTCTTGTTCATCATCACTCATAATGTGATCTTCTTCTTCTAAATCTGATTGAGTCTCATCTCCTTCATGTGAAAGTCTCCTTTCATTACCACTTTCTTTAGACACCAAGCTGTCCTCTTCTTCATCATCATTGAGGTCTTTCTTTTTGTCAAGACTCTTAATAGCAGAACCAATCCTTTTATTACATTTTGTATCTACATTCAGTAATGGCTCAAGCAACAACTCATTGTAGGACTTAAGTGAGGCTTGTTTAACAATCTTTTGATCAGCATCTTTCTTTTCTCTATTTGAGGCCTTATTTCTATTCTTCTTACCCATTGAACTCCATTACCAGGACCTACCCGAGCATATTAGACTTCTATAGGGAACTTGTCTCTGATACCAATTGTAGGAGTCCAGGAGAACATTGAGAGGGGGGGGGGTGAATTAGTGTTGTATTATTTTTACATTATAGCAATACTAAAAATTAGAGGCTCACTGCCTTAGGGCTCACTACCCAAAATGCTCACTGCAAATGTTAGGGGTCACTGCCAAGATCAACTCACTGCCAAGGATTGGTGAATTGATTTGATAACATCTACTTCATGCTTGAGTTTAGTTCCATTGAAGCACAATATAACACCTCTGCTCTGCTCTTCTTACATCTTCACACTATCTTTTCATTTTTGCACAAGGACTTCTTTTTCGCAACTTCATTACATGTTTTTATGCACTTCATCAACTTTGGAATGTACATCAAGGTCGGCATTACATTCATCAACCATTGGAACATTCCCCAAGGTCAGCATTACAAACATACATAGAAATAGGTCTGGACCTAAACAAAATTAGCTAAGGGAAAGATGTATGCAGATCATATTATGTCTTAGTTGGGACTCAAATGTAATCTTCCATGCCACGACACACTTCCACAATCTTTGATGTATCTCAGCAAGAAATGAAAATAACCAAGTCGGCCAATACTGGTGTTATCATTAAGTCTTCTAAGAACAGTCTTCATCCAAGATCTAAATTTATCTTTGTGGACCAATCCAAAGGTAGGAACACGATCAAGAGACATCCACAAGCACATTGTAATCACCTGGAATAACCACATCATCTCTAACCACTCTGTCAAGAAGATTCTTCAAACCAAAGCACATGAACAACACTGCCAACTACTGTCATAAGGAAAAGATCGCTTGCGGACCACCAAATCATGAACCATTGGAGTTGAAGGCACTTATAATCACTACAAACTTGATTCCAAAACCGCAGACTGAAATACTTAAATGCGGAGGAATGTGGAACATAATACATTCTCCCTGTCACCACCAAATATACAAAAAAAATAGTTTTCACTCTGGTGAACTTAACTCACTCAAATCTTCATACCGAAGGCTCAAACTTGGAACATAGCATCTTCAGACATGTATCTAAATAACTTCCAATCCACAAATAAAGATATTCATTCTACAAGAAATACAGAGCAATCTACTGGATTGTTCTACTGTATTAGGAATACTTATTATCTTCAATACTTAACTCATTACAAGCAAACATCAAAACAAGAGCACAATTGACACCAATGACAACACATATATGTTGACATAAATGACAACACCGGTTAGGCACATACTTGCAACAAAAGTCACAACCAAGATCTCACGACGTCTCCTACTCAAGGCATTTGTGACCACTTTCTCCTTCCCTTTGATGTGCTCAACATCAAAGTCATACTAAAGACTATAGTGATTAGTATGTAACTCAAATTGATAGCCTAGGAGAAAATGCTTCCAATGGACAAGTGCATGAATGGATATTGCAAGCTCTAAATAATTAGTAGGGTAATTAAGCTAATGGTCCTTGAAATTTCATGACTCATATGCAATCACATGGTCCTCATGCATGATAACTACCCTAGCCCCTCCAATGATGCATTAGTGCACATAAAAAATCTACAACTAGATCTAGTAATGCTAAAATGGGTGTAGTAGTAAGTCATTCCTTAAGAATCTAAAAGGGTCCCTCCCACTCAATCCACAAACTTTTGATGAAACCTAAATCAGGAGATTTAATGAAAAACTACGTAATCTAGAAACCTACAAATTTATCTAAACATTCTTATGTAAAATGAAAGAAACAATGTCAAAATTGAGAAAAAAATATTTATCATTTGCAGTTCAATGCAAACTTTTTACAAAGTTACAATGCTACAAGGGCTGCAAGGAAGCTTTTTAGTTGCCCTTCTCTATACAATGGATAATTTATAATAAAACTTCTTGCATATCCCATCCTACTAGTTCTTCTTCTTACTATCCCTATTCTATATACTATGTTCCCACCTCCAGCATTCTCTGCCTTACATAAACTATTTTCCAGCTTGATTTTCTATTATATTCCTCTTCTTTATTGCATCATCTATTACTCTTTGCAAGCCTCCCCTCTTTTTTTTCTCCTTCCTTTTTTCTATTGACATAGCCAAGAAAATATTTGACCTTTTTTGAAGTTCTATCTTCCATGGCCTAGATTTCATAGGCAACCCTCCAAAAAAATATAACAACCATCCAAGAATCATATGACTAAGAAAAACATGGAGAATACCCATGCAATAAAGGAAAATGCCATAATAAATTGTTAGTAAACATTATAGTTTATGAATAGATAGATTAACTCACCATAAACCCTAGAGAAGGTGAAAGGTTATGACAACGAAGATGAAAGCCTGTCGAAGCATCATAAATTTGACAAATGCCCAAGAAGAAGGAAATTTTCTATAAGTCAAGTAAAAAAAACCTTTGATTGGCAATCAAAATGCTGAAGGAAATAAATTTTTTATGATAGATCATCTCGTGGTGTCATTAGCAAAGGATAATTAAAAGCATCCATTTGAAAAAATCCACAATTGGTAGGTCTCAAAGCTTCTTAACGTAATTTTGGATTTGATTTCATCCACATAGGTGTTAATACATATTAATCCATTCAATCTAAAATATAACTCAACTTCAATTTGATGTAGCTCTTTATGTATCACCATCTTGTCATATTATTGAGACATGAGAAATTAAACCAAGGCAATACTCAAAACACACGTGTTGTCTTCCTATAGCACATTACACATTCCTTGTTGCCTTTCAGTAGTAGTTTAAAATACTAGAGACTACCCTATAATGACTTGGTCACAATATGTAATAATAGAATAATGATTTTAAATACTACCACTAGGGATCTAAAACATATAAGAGCTTGCATCCTTATCGTGGCACTCTAAAAGAAAGCAATTTGACATGAACCACAAAAGGCAAACACACAAAACTAAAACATAAATCTAATAACATAAACCACTACTATTTTTGGTGATACATGATTGCTAATGAACTCAGATGCTCGTACATCAAACACACTAGGCAAGTGAAATGTTCCAAATTATCTCTTCAACCACCTAGTTTTTCCTCTTCACCACATATTAAATACTTATATTTCCCCTTATCTTCTTATCTACTTATGAACTAATCATTATTCCTACCTTATCCTTTACTTCCTCATGCCACTATTGCATCCACTTATACATTTTTAAATCGAAGTCTTCATTTGCCTTTGCACTTGATAATTGTTAGGAATTTGCAGGTCTAATTAAACCAATTCCACATAACCCAATAGGAGAAACACGATGCAGAAACAACCATAATGCAAAAGATCAATGAACAAGCAACAAGGGAACACAAGATATACCTTGGAAAAACCCTTTGCAGGGAAAAACCTAGCCTCCAAAATCATCCACGCTCAAATGTATTATTCAATAATATGAAATTACAATACAATCCATGAACCTCCATGAACAACTCTAAATCCATCAAGCATCTCCAATGCAACCTCCATGTGTACAAACATGAATCCATACATCACTTGCCATGCTTCACAATTTGCACTTACAGAAGAGAGCTCAATACAATGTCAACCTCTCACAAAACATCCACTCACCTACAATGAATAATCCAGCCAACCTCAAATAATAACATTGTGCTTGCTTTTATAATATAAGCTCACACATTACATTGAGAAAACCATGTGCCCCAAAACCATGGGTTACACAAAACCACTTGACCCCACATTTGACTATTGGTACTAAGTTTTCCCAATAAATCAAATAATACAAATAAATATCCCAATGTTACAATACAACATAAAGTGGACCTAAATAATTACATAGTGTGATTAACCACACCACCTAGGTGCATCACAACTATATAATTATTTAATTACAACATTATAAAAATATATAAAATTATGCAATGGTGTACAACACCATATCCCAACAATAATAAGGATACAAATTTTTCATGTTAAAAATTGGTGAAACATCTACTCCTTTTGGGAGCTCTATCTCATAAACACCTACTATAAACTTCCTCAATACCCCACATAGTCTTATTTCCTTCATTTGAATTTTTCATGAGTTCCCTCTAGAAACCACTCCCATACATGAGCAAATACCAAAGCTTTGACTTGAAATTTCTAATATTTACTCTTGAAATTAACACGTTGCTTGTGATTAGTGGTTTTCTTCAAGTCTCCCTTCACTTCTTTTGGTAATTATTGCATATTACCAACATTTCTTCCTTCCATATTATTTGTAGTTCTTGATTTACCCACTCCTTTTTGTTGTACCTAATTTATTTTGCTACTTTCAATAACTATTTTCCTATGTTCAAACACACTGTAGGACTATTGTCCATTTCTCCCTTTTCTTTCAATGAATTGAAGGTAAATTTATTTTCATCCTTCACAATAGTATAAATGTTCTTTCTTCCATCATGGGTGATCCCACAATAGTGTGTCCCATTTTTTCGGCCTAAGTGGGATGCTCAAAATCAATATTTTTTTAGCATTTTTTTAATTTGTGCCAATTATAGAGATTTGATCAGACAAGAATTCAAAGATGATGTAAACTAATGAGTTGTGAAATTTTCCATGAAGATTCAAAGTGTAATTTCTTAATTTTTTTAAAGAATTATTTCTATCAATTTTATTTTTTATTTTTCAATCAGTTTTTTCTATTATTTTTTTATGAGTGACATTATTCCATCACATAACTTTCACTACAAATAAAAACTTTCCATGATTTCTTGGAATTAGATCATTAAATATAATGTCTAGTGCACATAATTTTTTTGGTAATTTTTTCATTAAATATGTTATTTATTATTAATTTTTGAATTAGTACTAACAAAAATTTGAGACCTATATTATTTTGTAATACATTTCTCTTACAATATATATTGAAATTAAATTTTTATTTTTCATTGAAACAAGGACATCTATGTGGAGTGCAATGCATTTTTTTGAGATTTTTCTAAAAATGTTTGTTATTTTTCCTAGTGTCTTGAACAGAGGTCATTATTTTTTTGTAATGGACCTATATTCATTAAAAACTAAAAAAATATACAATATTAAAGAAAACATACTACATATTATAATTTTTGGAAATCTAATACTAAGGGATACATACTTATAAATTGGAATTTCCAAATGACTTCATTTGATCCCCCAAAAGGTGAAGCAAAATTTATTTTTGTCATCATTTTAATAGGTGTGGAGGAGACTTTAGGTTTGATCTAAGCCTAGGGGGTTCTATCCAAGGGGGTTTGATCTAACTCCCTTCAATCAAACCCCTTTAGATGGAACCCCTCCAAGCTTAAATCATTAATTTTTCTAAAAAATATGTGATTTAAGGCAACAATTAGGATGTCCTACAAGTGGGACACACTATTGTGGGATCAAACTCATACACAACCTACCTATCAAGTTGTTAGGGCTTCCTTACCAAGACATGACAACATCCATAGGCATAACATCACATAGAATCTAGATGAATCATTGTATGAACCAATTACAAAGTCACTAGACATTGTTCATTTACTACAAATTTGATGTCCCTTTTGCAACCACAAAACCTTATACGGTCTTGGATGCTCATTCCTTTTTAAACCCAACTTCTCTACCATTTCACTAGAAACCAATTTATCTATACTACCATTATCAATTATAGCTTTACAACACTTACCTCTAGATTTGCATATGGTTTTAAAAAGACTCTTTCTTTGCAATGGTTCATTCTCCCCCTTGGCTAATTTTAACACTTTTTCATCATGAGGGCTTCTCTTCACTTTGATTCTTCTGATGCAATACTTTCTTCATCCACTTGAGCAATATGATTTCTATCTAAAACTTTTCTACTATTGTCCTATTGTGTTTGTAAACATCTAAATGCCCTATGACCAACTTCCCCACACCTCTAACAAACCATATATCTCTTTCTCTACTATTTCTACCTCATCCTCTTGTTGGAACTCTCTTCCTCTTGTGCCTTGAATAGAATCATTGTTTCATGAAGTACCTATTTCTTCTTCATATATTTATTTTCCCTTGTTGCTATTTTCTTGTTATCTTCCAACATAGGAGCTTCCTCTCCCTCTTGAGTATTTTATTTCCTCCTAGATAGTTTCTCTTCTACTTTTAAAGCAAATTGGTATGACTCCTCCAATATACTAGTTCTTAACATACTCATTTTTCTTGAATATTAAATCTCAATCCATTCACATGCCTAGCTACCTTTTCTCTATCCATTTCATGGTGTTGTGATGTAATTACGATCTCATAGAGTTCTTCTATGTAGTCATTTACACTCATTTCCTTTTACCTTAAGTTTTGTAGCCTTTTCAATAACTCCAACTCATATTCTCTCGGAAGAATTTTTTCTTTTAATCTTGCAATTGCCCGATTCCATCAGGTGATTCTAATTTCTCCATTCATCATTATTTCCTTCAGCAAATCTCTCCACCAAAGGGTTGCATGTCCTTTAAGTTTGGTCTATGCCATCTTCACTCTTTATGGGTCCTAAATATTTTTGAATTTAAAATACTATTCTCATTCACTGATCCAATCAATTTGTTCTTTTGTATTTAATGCATTAGAAAAATTAGGAACTTCCATCTTAGTCCCTCTACTAATCCTTGTAAGAGATTTCAAGAAATGATCTTCTCCCTCTTCTAGAGGTTGTCTATCTTTCCTTTCTCTTTCTTTTTATTCTATCTTCTTCATCACTACCATATTCTCTATCATGTTCTAAATTTATTTTACGGTCAATAGCCAAGGTGACTATCTCATTTTAGAGCTTAGTTCAGAGTTGTTCAAACATTTCCTCCATTCTATTCATTATGGGAACTCTCCTTCTCACGAGCATCTTACCAATATCAATGTCACTTCTATAACACATTTCTAGAAAAAAACCTCACTATTTTCTACCCACACACAAATGTGGAAAACAAGAACTCACAGTCTTTAATTTTTTCCAAATATCAAATGATGTCTCTCATAGTCCTCTACAATTCTAGGACTTCTTTAGAGCTTTCAAGGCATTGTAAATTGACTCTGATATGAATTGATACAACCTAGATTAGGGGATTTAATGAAAATTTTCCAAATCTAGAAACCTACAAATTTATCTAAACATTCTTATGTAAAATAGAAGCAACAATGTCAAAATTAACAGAAAATTTATTTATCATTTGTAGTTCAATGCAATCTTCTTACAAAGTTACAATGCTACAGGGGCTATAGGGAAGCTTTTGTAGCCAAGCTTCTCTATACAATGGATAACTTATAATATAAATTCTTGCATATCCTATCCTATTGGTTCTTCTCTTTATTGTCCCTATTTTGTATACCGTTTTCTCAACTCTAGTGTTCTCTACCTTGCATAAACTATTTTCTAGCTCAATCTTCTATTATTTTCCTCTACTTTTCTACATCATCTATTACTCTTTTATATGGATCCTCCCCTCTTTTTTTTTCTCCTTCCTTTTTTTTTCTCTTGACATGGTCAAGGAAACATTTAACCTTTTCTAAAGTTCCATCTTCCATAGCCTAGATTGTACATGTGACCCTAAAAAAACAATTTCCATCCAACAATAAAATGGATAAGAAAAGGATGGAGAATATTCATACGATCAAGGAAAACACCCCAAGAAATCGTTAGAAAACATTAACAATTCAATAATAGGTAGATTAACTTGCCACAAACCCTAGAGAAGGTGAAATGTCATAATAGAGAAGATGAAAGCCTACCAAAGCATCATAAACCCAAAAAAAATGGCCAAGAAGAAGGAATTTTTCTACAAGTCAAGGAAAAATAAACTTTCATTGTTGATCACATTGTCAAAGGCAATAATAAAGTGATGACAACTCATCTTATGGTGTCAAATTAGTAAAAGACAAATAAAAGCATCTATCTGCAAAAAAGCCATAGCTGATGGGTCTTACATCTTCTCAACATATTTTAGGATTTGATTAAATTTGCATATGTATTAATACACATTAATCCATTCAACACAAAATTAACTTTAATTTTTAATGTAGCTTTTTATGTATTGCCATCTAAGCATATCCTTGAGACACAAGAAAATTAAACCAAGGTAATACTCAAAACACACATGATGTCTCCCTATAGCACACTACACATTCCCTATCACCTTTTTTGTAGTAGTTAAAATACTAGAGAGTACCCTATAGTAGCTTGATCACAATATATAACAATAGGA
This sequence comes from Cunninghamia lanceolata, assembly GCA_027924645.1. NCBI lineage: Eukaryota > Viridiplantae > Streptophyta > Pinopsida > Cupressales > Cupressaceae > Cunninghamia > Cunninghamia lanceolata. The sequence continues at coordinate 1,334,436 of BSBN01001564.1, forward strand.
TAATGATTTTAAATACTACCACTAGGGATTTGAAATAGATAGGAGCCTACATCCTTCCTATAGCACTCCAAAAGAAAGCAAGCTGACATGAACCACAAAAGGTGAACACACAAAACTAAAGTGGAAAACTGAAAACATAAACCACTGCTATTTTTGGTGATATAGGATTGCCTATGAACCTAGATGCTTTTGAATCAACTCATTCCCCTTTTTTTGAAGAGACATGATAGGGTAAGCCACCCTAGAGAAGTCAATCACAAAGTAGTGATAGTAACCTGCTAGACCAATGAAACTCTAGACCCTTGAAACATTAGTAGGTGTTATGCACTCTACTATAGCATGAATCTTCACAAGATATACTAAGCTACCATTACCTAAGATAACATGTCCCAAGTACTACACCTCAACCTAGAAGAAGTCACACTTTGCCAAGTTTTCATATAGTTGATTCTCTCACATACACTACAAAACCTAGTGCAAATGAGCTTCATGCTCCTTAATTGAATTTGAATAAATCAAAATTTCAAGAAAGATAATGATAAATAAATATAGTTAGATGTGAAATATTATGTTGATGAGATTCATGAGCAAGTGTCAATGGAGCATTGGTCAACCCAAATAGAATCATTGTGAACTTGTAATGTTCATATTTGGTGTGAAATGTTATCCAATGAATATTGGCCTTCGCTATCATAAGGGATGAGAACCTAACTTAAAATCAATTTTGGAGAACACCTTGCTTCCTCATATTTGATTAAATAAGTAATCAATTATTGACAAAGGATATTTGTTCTTCATTGTTACTTTATTTAACTTTCCACAATCAATACACAAACCAAGAGATCTATCCTTCTTTACAAAGATGATAGGTGTACCCTTCAACAATAGCTCCTCTAACTATAATTTGAGCTCACTAACTCCTTGAGTGGTCATCATGTATAGTGCTCATGAAATAGGCTTAGCTCCTTGAACTAAGTCAACATGAAATTCTAGGTCTCACTTCAGTGGCACATTAGGATTGCACTCAAAAACACATTTACATACTCATGTAAGAGGGGATGATCATAAAGTGACACCTCCTACATCTCACTCTCTAGATTTGTCACTAACAGTGATGGAAAACATTTGGTGTCCTTTATGCATACTTTTCTTCAACTACATAGTATAAATAATATAAAGAGAAATGAGCCTCTAAACCCCTAAAATCTTAGCATGCTCACCAATGTTATCATAACACTCTATTGGCTTTCAATAATAATTGATCTTGGATTGATGAGCATCAAGCCAATCCATACCTAATACAATCTCATAAGATCCTAAGGTATGATAGGTAAATCCATTGTGGTGGTGAAGGCTTCAAGTCCTAACACACATTTATGCATAAGAGATACCACGACCATCTTGGCTCTTACGACCAACTCAACTTGCCAACTATCCTCCCACTTGGAATCCACCAACCTACAAAACTTCACTATAGAAGGTGAACTAAATGACTTTGAAGTTCTTGAATCAAACAATACAAAAACACACACTCTCTATCATACCTACAACTTTAATAACCATAGCTTAGTGATCCGCCTAGTGGTTCTTGACTAATGCATATGTTAATATAGGTTTTTTTATTTTCCTTATGTTAGGGGATATTTATTTTTCCTACACATATTATTAAGTTTTCTTAGGTTCTATTAGACATGGTTAATATGAGGACATGTGGCATACTCCATTAGTTACATGTGTCACTCTCACCCACCTTTGGGTAGTTGAGTCTCGCACCTTCTTTTGGATTTATTTGCCACCTCTCATAACCATTTGTTTGTCTTATCTGAGTAGGTACAACCATGTAATCTAGCATTTACTAAGTACATAAAACTCCTATCTATTTTGGGCAATTGGGAGTTATTACTTCTCTTGGAAGTATTTGCCCTTATTTTTCTATATATGCAACACTCACCTCTCCCCTTTGCTAGTGTAGTGCTAGGGAGTGCTGATTTATTTCATCTCTAGATTTCTATTATTTCTTTCCTTCAGTCATTTTGATTCTATGTGGCTTCATAGCAAAATCTAACATGGTGTCAGAGTTGGTTGTGAGTTGTGGGTTAGTAGTTTTTTAGGAAATCTGGGAGCTAGTTTTTTCTTGAAAGCAAAGTATGCTCTTCTCTTGCATCATATGATGTCTCGAAGAATCATAAAATATTAAGAGACATAGAAGTTTCTGGGGGGTTCCTTGTCTAATCTTTCCAGTTTTAGGTACTTTGGGGCTTCTTGGAGACATTTTGAGCTCATCCTTGAGTTTAGAGTAGTCAAAAAAGTCATACTAGACTTTGATTTCGTCTAAATTGGACATCGAAGACCAAATTTGCAAGGGTTTGAAGGAATTTTTCTATGAAGATCTGGCATGCTTCTCAAAATTGAGAAATTTTGAGGCCAAATGGACCTTGCCATTGCATCTAGAAGGCCAAAAAACTCCTATTTTCATATAAAACTTGTCCAATTTGGACAAATTTTCCTCTTAGGCAAATTTTTTGTGGCCCTAGTCATACAACCATTCTGCAAGCCATACGGTACGAAATTCTTTAAAAAAAAATTAAAAATTAAAAAAATAAAAGCGGCTCTTCCCGTAGGGACTGTGCAAGTCCTAGAGCGGCCCTGTTGGCCTTGATTTGGGCCCAACTAGATGCCCCTACAAATAGGGAGTCCACCTAGCAGGCTGCCACCCAAGTGCCACCATGTCACCACTTCAGGCAATCCACCACCGATGGCGTGCCCACTGAGCACCTTAGCATCACCTTTGCTAGATTTAGCTGGAATTTTAGCACCACCTCTAGTTTAATAGTAGTTCCAAATTTATCTAGCGATGACCTTTTTTTAACAGACTTCTAACTATTTTTTGAGAGAGATAATTTTGGCGGTTTCTCTATTTTTTGGTGACAATTTTCCCAAATTTGGCAGTGAATTCATGCTGATGTCAGTATTTTTAAAAATTTTATGCCCCCCTCACCATTGTAGTTTTTATTTTTGCACCCAATCTTTGAAAGGCGATATCTTGGTCATACAAAGGTATTTTTCAGTGCAATTTTTTTTTGATTTGGGGTAAAAATTCATGCTCTTTGTAGTGGTATAATCAAGTTTTTCTTAAATGATCCTCCTTTTTTTTAGAAAAATAGTTTTCTCATCAGATTTGACAAATAGTCTCAGTTTTTTGAACTTCAAACGCTTGTAACTTTCACATACGACCTTGGATTGAGGTGATTCTTTTTTTGAAAGTTAATATTTTTTGAGAACTACACATTGGTATGAATTTGAGGTTCTTATTCTAAGATCATATTGTACTCTCAGTATTTGAGTCCATTTTTGGACCTTGTAAAACTCTGGAAAACAACTCCATCTTGTAAACACACTATTTTATAAAGTGCCAATCTTTTTCTGGGGGGATCTTTGATTGAGTGGATTTGTGGGGTATCTTGGTGTTTTTTATTGATTTGTTTGCTTGTGCTCTTGTTTTCCTTCCAATATGGATCATTTAAAGGTTTCGTTGCTAACACCTTACAATTATTCAACTTGGCATGAAAATGCATGTAATGCCTTAATGCAACTTGGGTATACTCCATATGTTGAGAAAAAGGTAGCCAAACCCAAAAATGATAAGGAAAAGATAAAATGGATGCTTGAACATACAAAAGTACTCAAATGTCTTTGTAGCCTTGTTTTCCTTGATCTAATGTTTCAAATTGAAGCATGTACATAATCTCATGATGCTTGGGAAAAACTAAAATTATTATATGGTACAACATATGAAGTCAGAGGCTATTAGATCGATAATGATTTGATGATCCTTGATCCAAATAAATTTGGCAACATCCATGATTATATTACTAAGGTTAATGATCCGAAAGCACAATGTAAAGCATGTGGTATTAAGAAAAATGACATTTAGTTAATCTATAATGCACTAAACAAACTTGGTCTTAAATATGCAACTTTTGTTTCTAGCTTTCACACTCACAAGCTAACTCTGGGATCCATATACACTATGCCTTCATTTGCATCTTTTTTGAGATGCTAATTCATGAACAACAAAAGCTTCTTTCTATGGGTCTCATAAAGCCATCACAGTCTCAGGATTTATTGGTTGGTTAATCGAAAGGATAGAAAGTATTAGGTCCATTTGATAAGAAATAGAAGAAATCAAAGAAAAATCCACACACGTATCAATGACATAACAAATCCTCTTCAAAAGAGGACTATCTAAGAAAGAGAAGCCTACTTGTACATATTGCAAGAAGACTAGACATGAAGAACATTCTTGTTATAAGAAGGATAGTGATGAACTGAAACATCTTCTTAAGAAGAACAACATTGATTTACCTTTTAGAATGTATGAGTCAACTTCTTCTTCTTCCCATTCAAAATAGTCACGATCTAGTAAGGAAAAAGGCCATGCAGATTTTGCTTCTAAAACAACTAAAAATAAAGGTAAAACTCTTTGTGCTTCTACATGTCTTAGATTAAGGAGATGGCTTCTAGATTCTGAAGCTTCTCACCATATGGCTTCTTCATAGTCTATGTTCTCTTCCTTTGAGCCTTTTGTTATGCCACCTATTTTGATGGGAATCAATACTTACATGAATGTAATCGGGAGGGGATCTATTGATATTGGGGACGACACTTTCAATAATGTTATGTGTGTACCTCATTTGTTAAACAAACTTGTGAGCAAGTGGAAAATGAACTACCTAGAACAAACTAAGCTAGCTTAATTCACTCCATTCATTAACCTATGCCACTTCAAGATTAGACTAAAGAGTAATACAAGTAAAAATATCCTAATTGCACCCTAATTGATCATGTAAAACCCTTAATATGTCCTAATGATATGATTAGTGCTAATTGATAATGGATGTTGTTACACATATGGTTCCTAGGGTTGTCATTGATGTCAACACTATCATGGTGGTGTGATGGTGTTCATGGTTGGATGTCATGTCCCATCCAACAAGAGAAGAAGATACAATTAATGGTTGGATGTCATGCCCCATACAACAAGAGAAGGGAGAAGATATAGTTCATATTAATATGGGAATTAGAAGCACAAAGATGATTAGATGTATTAAAGATGTTACTAATGGCCTGAAGTATGCATGTTCCTAGTTTCATGATGATTGGATTACCGGAAGAGTGTTTTGCTATTGACTGGTTGAAGACAATGTTGTCTCTGTGAAGGTGTTCTGTGTAGGACAATGGAATGCTCCGCATTCCTCCGCATTTGTAGATATGGCCATACAGTTTTGAAATTGTGTTCATGATGTAGTAAAGGTGATAATTCCAAGTTTTTAGATCATTTGTCCTTCCGCTGTGAAATTTATGCATGATAGAGTACTGACATGTGTTCTGACATAGTAAGCTAGTGTTGAAGGCCTGTTGGAATGCTCTGCATTCCTCTACATATGACTAATTTCCCTAGCAGTTTTGAGGACATGTTTATAGATGTGTATTACATGTTTCCTTGCAATTTAAAGGTCCTTGGTGGTCCACAACTCATTTTTGAAATGACATGTTGCAGTGTGTTCCGGATGACAGATTATTCTTAGAGTTCATGACTGAAGTTGTGCGGTATAATTCTTTGATGTGAGGTGGAAAAGGAGTGTTTGAAGATGTTGTATGACTCATGTGGACTCATCTAGAAGAGCTTTCATGAATATATTTCTTGTTTCCAGTACTACACAAGGTTTTCAAGTTCCTGTGGTTGTTTTGCTTCAAGTCTTAATTTGTTTTACTTAAAGCTGTCCTATTTCTAAATGAGTGGAGTGTGTGGATGTAATTCCTTGGTGTTTGAAGCTATGAAGGATGTTTTGGACCTGGTTAAGCAAGTTGTGTCCGTAAGGCATGAATCTTCTGCTGGTGTAACTTGTGGTTTCACTTAGGACCTATCTTCTACATGTTTCATGTTGTGTGTTGTCTGGCTGACTTGTAAATGCATTTTTCATGTTGTATCTAGCCGACAAGCAATGCAATCAATGTAATATCTTGTATAAATTGTAAATCAAATGAGTGAGGTGAAGTGTGATTACAAGTTGATTTAAAAGCTCACAAATAGATAAAGAGCAGAATGAATGCTTTGTTGATGTGCGATTGAAGGAGAAAGAGCAGAAGTTGTTGGTGCTGTCTTGATTCATCTTGAAGACTTATATGTGATAGTGATCAAGTGTAGAGTGTGCCTAACTAATCAGATCATCAGAAGGAAGTGTGAAGAGGTAGAAATGCAATCATCAAAGGTGTGAGTTTCAATGTCAAGTTTCAGACAGTAGCAGGACTGTCATATTGCAATCTTTTGTAAGTGTGTTCTCAATTCAGGGTGTAGTATCTTTTCTTGGGAGTGACCCTAAAACAAAGTCTTCAAGGAGTAGCAGCTTCCTTGGGAGTGACCCTAAATCAAAGTTCTTTAGGGGGTAGAATCTTCCTTGGGTTGTATCCCTAAAACAAAGTTGTTTTTTGAGCTTCATATATTGTGAGTTAATCCTCACCGTGGTTTTTCCCTTCTAGGGTTTTCCATGTATATCTAGTGTTATGTGTAGATGTACATTGTGTTATTCTTTCATGCTTATGTTAATTCTGCGATGCTTAAGTTTTAATCTACTCTTGATAAGTTGAATTTGTTAAAATTGAAGATTGGTTAGATACTGATTCACTCCCCTCTCAGTATTTTGGTGTGTTCAATAATTGGTATCAGAGCCAAGTTCCTCTGAGGGAAGCTTAACCACTTGAGGAAGATCTAGGATGTCACAAAATAGATCCAACAAGATACCTAGGTTTGATGGAACAAATTATGCTTTTTGGAAGCTAAGGATGGAAGCTTATATCAATTCTCTAGGGTGTGGTGTTTGGGAATCTGTCAAGTATGGTTACACTATTCTTGCTACTATTCTTTCATATGCAGATGAAGTTAAGAAGTATGATAGAAATGCCAAGGCAAAGTTTTCTATTATGAGTGTGTTGGATGATTCAGAACTTTCAAAGGTAATGAGTTGTAGTTTTGCTCAAGAAGTTTGGGATAAACTTAAAACCATTTATGAAGGAGATAAGAAAGTAAAGCAAGCCAAGATGCAGATCTTCAAGAGAAAATTTGAGAACCAAAAAATGTTAGAGGATGAAGACATTGCTGGATATATACTCCAGGTGAATGAAGTGGTAAATGGCATTACATGTCTTGGTGAAGTGAAAGAAGATCAGATTGTAAAAAAGGTTCTGAGATCTCTTCCCAAATCTTACAGTCATAAGGTATCTTCCATTGAGGAAAATGTAGACTTGGACACATACATCGTGGACAAACTATTTGGTTCCCTTACTACCTTTGAGATGAGAGAATTTGGCAGTGATGCTCAAAAGAAAGAAGTTGCTTTCAAAGCCAATGTGAAGACAAAGGAAGAATTTGCTAATGAAGATGGAAGCTCTAATGAAGTTGAAGAAAATTTTGTGAGAAGACTGAAGAAAGACACTGGAAAATTCAAAGGTAAGTTACCCTTCAAATGTTTCAATTGTGGAAAGGTTGGTCATTTTTCTTCTAAATGTCCTTTCAAAGAATCAAGGGGTAGTAACAGAAGAGACAAGTTCAAGAGAAGTCTGTATTCCATAGAAAGCAATTATTCTTTAGAAGATGAGGATCATGACGAGTCAAATGATGAAACACTTCTCATGGACTTGAGTGTTGGTGACAAAAAGGTTGAAGTTGGAAAATGTGAAAAGAATGATGTCTTGTAGACAGAACAGAACAATGAAAGATCAATGGTTATATAGACTGCTTTTCATGCAAGATAAGAAACCAAGGCTTGGGTAATTGATAGTGAATGCTCAAATCATATGACTGGTGACAAGGAGAAGTTTATCAACCTTGAAAAGTGGAATGGTGGTGCTGTCAAGTTTGGTGGTGATGAGTCAACATAGATTTGTGGAAAAGGTGCTATAACTATTGATGGGAAGAACATGACTGAGGATGTCCTCTATGTCAAAGGGCTAAAACACAATCTTCTCAAAGTCAGGAAAATGTGCAACAAGGGGTATAATCTCACTTTTTATGCCAAGGGTTGTGAAATCAGGAAGGCAGGATTCAGAAAACTAGTTGCAGAAGGTATTAAGACATATGCTGACATCTATCATCTAAAGGAGGTAAATGGAAGAACATGTTTGTTGGCTCAATCTAGTGAATGTTGGCTATGGAACAAGAGAATGAGACACAACAATTTTGACAATATGGTAAAGATTAGTTCTACTCATGTAGTGAGAGATATGCCTAAGATAATCAAGCCTACAAATGTAGTATGCAGGGAATGTCAAATGGGAAAGTAGAAAAAGACAAACTTCAAAAGCAAGGAGTATTCTTCTTCAAAGCCATTGGAGTTGATTCACACTAATCTATGTGGCCCTAAAAGAGTAAAGAGTTAACAAGGTGAGAGGTATTTCATGTTGCTTATTGATGATTATTCTAGAATGACTTGGGTTACTTTCTTAAGAGAAAAATAAGATGCCCTTGATAAATTTAAAGTGTTCAAAGCTATGGTTGAGAATGAAGTAGATGCCAAGATCAAATGTTTGAGGTCTAATAGAGGAGGTGAGTTTACTTCAAATGAATTTGAATAGTTTTGTGAAGATAATGGTATTAGGAGACATCTATCAGCTCCTAGGACCCCTCAGCAAAATGGGGTAGTGGAAAGAAAAAATAGGACTGTGCAAGAGATGTCTAGGGCAATGTTGAAAGATGCAGATATGCCTGATATGTACTAGAAGGATGCAGTTCATATTGCTGTCTATCGAATTAATAGAGTGTAACTGAGGGTCAATAGCACTAAGATCCCTTATGAGCTATGCTATGGAAGACCTCCCACAGTCAAATACTTCAAGATCTTTGGTAGAAAATGCTATATTAGAAGAGATGAAGAAGACATAGGAAAGTTTGATTCAAGAAGTGATGAAGGAATCTTTCTTGGCTACTCAACTAGAAGTAAGGCTTATAGATGCTACAACAAGAGGTTGGGAAAGATGATTGAAAAAACAAATGTCAAGGTAGATGAAGACTTGTATCAGATCTCACATGAATCAAAGGAATTCAAATCTCATATCTTTCCATGCATTATAGTTGAAGAAGAAGATGTGAAAGAAGAAAAGGAACAAGAACCAAAGTAGATGCCTAAGACTCTAGCAAAGTATGTTCAGAAGAACCACTTAGTAGATCAAATCATTGGAGATAAGGATGAAGGTGTGCAAACAAGGAGAAGGCTTGCTAAGACACATGAGCAAGTAAACTTATGTTTGTTATCAAAGATGGAACCCAAAAACTTTGCCGATGCTAGCAAAGATGATGGATGGATAAAAGCCATGGAAGGAGAATTGGATCAGATTGAGAAGAATTAGACATGGGAATTGGTTCCCCGACTAGCAAATAAGAATATTATTGGAACAAAATGGGTGTTCCAGAACAAACTAAATGAAGAAGGTGAAGTTGTAAGGAACAAGGCAAGATTGGTATGTAAAGGATTCACACAAGTTAAAGGTATTGATTTTGAGAAGACTTTTTCTCTAGTAGCAAGGATGGAAGCAATCAGAATGTTCCTTGCTCTTGCTGCTCATAAGAACTTCAAGGTATATCAGATGGATGTTAAATCAACATTTCTAAATGGTGATCTAGAGGAAGAGGTTTATATTGAACAACCAAATGGTTTCTAGACATCAGAAGATCTAGACATGGTGTACAGACTCAAGAAGGCTCTGTATGGTCTTAAGCAAGCACCTAGAGCTTGGTATGCTAGGTTGGATAAGTACTTACTTCAGCAGGGCTTCAAGAAAGGTACTATATATAGCAATCTTTACATCAAGGAAGAAGGAGACATGATATTGATAGTTGTGGTATATGTTGATGACATCATCTTTGGTGGAGCTGATGATATGTGTAAGAAGTTTGTAGAGGAGATGCAAAAAGAGTTTGAGATGTCTATGATTGGTGAGATGTCTTTCTTCCTTGGACTTCAAATCACTCAACTAGATGGTGGTATCTTTATTTCTCAAGCTAAGTATGGCAAAGAGTTTTTGAAGAAGCTTGGTATGGAGGATTCAAAACCAATGAGTACTCCCATGGTCACTGGATGTCACTTGAGCAAAGATGGTGAGTCTTTGGAGGTGGATCAAACCATCTATAGATCTATATTGATTGGAGGACTATTGTACTTGACTACTTCTAGACCTGATATTATGCATGCAGTATGTGTGGTTGCCAGATATCAAGCCAATCCCAAGAAAACACATGAGAAGGAAGTGAAAAGGATATTCAGATACTTGAAAGGAACTTCAGACTATGGCCTATGGTATCCAAGAGGTAATGAATTTGATTTAAGTGCTTACACTGATGCTGACTGGGCTGGTTGTGTTGATGATAGAAGAAGTACAAGTGGTGGTGCTTTCTTTTTAGGAAGTAGATTGGTTTCATGGTAGAGCAAGAAGCAAGATTCAATGTCCCTATCTACTGTAGAGGCAGAGTACATTGCAGAAACATCTTGCTATGCACAAGTTTTGTGGATGAAGGAAACCCTGAAGGATATCAAGGTGTTGTATGATGAGCCTATTCCTATCTCATGTGACAATACAAGTGCTATAAATATTTCCAAGAATCTAGTGATGCACTCTAGAACCAAGCATATAGCAATCAAGTATCACTTTTTGAGAGAGAAGGTTACATATAAGGAAGTGAAGTTGGAATATGTTCCAATAAAGGATCAAACAACAAATATCTTCACAAAGGCTCTTGCAAAGGATACTTTTGAGGATCTCCAACAGAGGTTAGGGGTAATTGCCCCTCCTTGCTAGATGGATAGTGGTGCATCTGTCCAGGGGGAGTTCATGCTATATCTTGTTCCTGGACTGATGTTGGCTACCTCTTAGGGGGAGAAGGTAGTGGTTGTTGGTGATAGGAGAGTTTGTTTGCTACAAGAAGAAGACATTCCCTAAGAAAGAATGTGTAGGTATGTGGTCTTTGATTGAGGTAGTGGTTTCCCTTTGCCATTGATGTCAAAGGGGGAGAGAAGTAGAGATGTGTTTCCATCAATGCCAAAGGGGGAGATTGTTACACATTTCATTCCTAGGGTTGTCATTGATGTCAACACTATCATGGTGGTGTGATGGTGTTCATGGTTGGATGTCATTTCCCATCTAACAAGAGAAGAAGATACAGTTCATGGTTGGATGTCATGCCCCATCCAACAAGAGAAGGGAAAAGATATAGTTCATATTAATATGGGAATTAGAAGCACGAAGATGATTAGATTTATTGTTGATGTTACTAATGGCCTGAAGTATGCATGTTCCAAGTTTCATGATGACTGGATTACTAGAAGAGTGTTTTGCTATTGACTGGTTGAAGACAATGTTGTCTCTATGAAGGTGTTCTGTGTAGGACAATAGAATGCTCTGCATTCCTCCGTATTTGTAGATATGGCCATGCGGTTTTGGAATTGTATTCAAGATACAGTGAAGGTGATAATTCTAAGTTATCAGATCATTTGTCCTTCCACTGTGAAATTTATGCATGATAGAGTACCGACATGTGTTCTGGCAGAGTAAGATAGTGTTGAAGGCCTATTGGAATGCTCTGCATTCCTCCGCGTTCCTCCGCAAATGATTGATTTCCCTTGTGGTTTTAAGAACATGTTTATAGATGTGTATTACATTCTTCCTTGCAGTTTCAAGGTCCTTGGTGGTCTGCAACTTAGTTTTTCAAATGATAGCATGTTGCAGTGTGTTCTAGATGACAGATTGTTCTCAGAGTTCATGATTGAAGTTGTGCGGCATAGTTCTTTGATGTGCGGTGGCAAAGGAGTGTTTGAAGATGTTGTATGAGTCATGTGGACTCATCTGGAAGAGATTTCATGAATATCTTTCTTGTTTCCAGTACCGCACAAGGTTTTCAAGTTGTTGTGGCTGTTTTGCTTCAAGTCTTCATGTGTTTTGCTTAAAGCTATCCTATTTCCAAATGAGCGGAGTGTGCAGATGTAATTCCTTGGTGTTTGAAGTTGTGAAGGATGTTTTGGATGTGGTTAAGAAAGTGTTGGTGTCCATAAGGCATGAATCTTTTGTTGGTGTAATGTGTGGTTTCACTTGGGACCTATCTTCTACACGTTTCATGTTGTGTGTTGTTTGGCCAACTTGTAAATGCATTTTTCATGTTGTACTTGGCTGACAAGCAATGTAAAATCTTGTAGAAATTGTAAATGAAATTGAGTGAGGTGAAGTGTGATTGCAAGTTGATTGAAAAGCTTGCAAATAGATAAAGAGCAGAATGAATGCTTTGTTGATGTGCGACTGAAGGAGAAAGAGAAGAAGTTGTTGGTGCTGTCCTAATTCATCTTGAAGACTTATATGTGACAGTGATCAAGTGTAGTGTGTGCCTAACTGATCAGATCATCAGAAGGAAGTGTGAAGAGGCAAAAGTGCAATCATCAAAGGTGTGAATTTCAATGTCAGTTTTTAGACAGTAGCAGGACTGTCATACTATAATCTTTTGTAAGTGTGTTCTTAATTCAAGGAGTAGTAGCTTCCTTAGGAGTGACCCTAAAACAAAGTCTTCATGGAGTAGTAGCTTCCTTGGAAGTGACCCTAAATCAAAGTTCTTCAGGTAGTAGAAGCTTCCTTGGGTTGTAGCCCTAAAAAAATGTAGTTATTTGAGCTTCATATATTGTGAGTTAATCATCAACGTGGTTTTTCCCTTCTAGGGTTTTCCACGTATATCTGGTGTTATGTGTTGATGTGCATTGTGTTATTCTTTCATGCTTATGTTAATTATGTGAATGCTTTAGTTTTAATCTGCTTTGGATAAGTTGAAGTTGTTAAAATTGAAGATTGGTTAGATATTGATTCACCCCCCCTCTTAGTATCTTGGTGTGTTCAACAACATTTCTTTGTATTCAATTGATCTTTCAAAATGAGGAGAGGAAACTCCAATTTATAAATTTTTGGAGGTCAAGATGGATGGTTAGGATTGATTGTGGAGATCAAGGGATCACATTTCTTGAGAGCTCTTAAGCAAGGAGAGATGGAAAAGTGTCAAGAGGAGATTGAATGAAAGGGGAGCTCCAAGATTCAAGGAGAAATCAAGAGTGGATAATGAAGGGTTAAATGGATGGATGGCCAGGATTGAGTAGGTGGATGAGGTGTAAGAACTCATTTATGAAAAGGTAAGGCTTGGATTTTGTGGAGAATAAAAAATTAGGATGAGAGGACATGTGGAATTTTAAATTAGAGGAATAGTGCCACACGAAATTTTAAATTTGATGAATAGTGACACATGGAGTGGGTGAGAGGACAAATGGGACAAATGGAAGATTTGCCCATGCTTCCAAAGTACCACTTGTCATGTACATGGAATGACAAGTGGACTTCTAGAAATATGGGGACATGTAATCCTAGGTTAACCTAAATTAACCCATGTGCACATGATTAGGGATGATTAATGATGATTACTAAAAGTAATAAAAAAATGGATAAAATAGGGAATTAAATAAATAGATATATTTATTTAATTTTTGGAGTGGATAGGAACTATAGTCTTTGGATAAATATTTGATGTTTTGGACTATAGTAGAGGAAAATGAGATAATTAATGATTTTTGGTGACAAGACGGGATGGGGGAAAATATTAATTAAATAATTATTTAATTAATATATGTGTCGGATGGAATGGATAATTGTTCAATTTTAGTTGATCAATTATGCAGATGAAGTTGGGAAGTGGTGTGATCATTTTCAAGTGTCTACATTTTGCCCCTTTTTGATGCAGAGTCATAACCAAGAGGGTTGGTGACATATCAAAGAAAATTGGATTTTTAGATTTTTGTCCCAGTTGACCAATGAGAAGAGAAAGGATGGATGAGGTGATCCCCCTTCAAAAGATTGACGGAAAAAAATAAAAATAAAATTTTTCAGACGATTTCTTTGAAAGAAGGAACAAGGATGACAAAATGATATAGGAGGAAGAAATAGGATGGGGGGAAGAAAAATGGAAGAAAAAGGGTGAAAAATGGAGTCCGAGGAGAAAAAATGGGGTGAGGGGGTGAAAATTTATGGTATGGAGGGGAAAATTAGGACTAAGTAGGCTATAAATAGTGCTTAGGGGGTCCATAATCCTCATTTGTGCATTGCCAAATTTATAAAGTGGATTAGAGGAGAAGAAGGAGATGGCTGGTATTCCGTGAGATGAGCATTGGGGGGAGCGCATGCGAGAGTTCCTGTGGCCTGTAGTTGTTGGTGATCCAGTAAGTGGTCCTTCCTTGCTTTGTGATTTGGGTTAGGGGGTAGATTAGGGGCATTAAATGTGGGGTAGGTTAGGTGTTGCATAGGTGCTAAATGACAGGTTTAGCATCGGTGCTAAACGACAGGTTTAGCACCTATGGGTCATGAGTACTGCCTAGGTTGTTAGGGTTAGTGCATGCGCAATAGGTTTAGCACCCACGGTGGTGATTAGCACCCATGTGGAGGTTTAATACTTGGGAGTTAGTTTAGTGCCCAGGAGGTGGCTTAGGAAAAAACATCGATTAGCACCTGGGTTGGGTTTATTAGCCCCTACGTGCGTTTTAGCGCGTATGCCAAAGGGATTAGCACATATGCGCTATGTAGTGCTTATTCTGATTTAGCGCTTAGGGTAGAAGGATTAGCGCCTAGGATGGATTAGTGCTTAGGCCAATGAGATTAGTGGTTGTGTGTGAATAGGAAGAAAAAACTATAAAGGAGTTAGAAGAATTGACAAAGCATGTATGGATGGTTGCAGGAGGATTTGGAGGTCTTGTATTCGTAGGAGCAATGACTGCTACTATGGAATTACAGAGGTGATTGAGGGTGACATATAGGACCTTTTTGAGCATGGTGGGATTATGATGGATTGTTGACATGCCTGAGATACGGGCACACCAAGTGATGATGACAATGTTGGTAGAGCAGTGGCAGAGTGAGCGATGCACATTCTTGTTACCGAAAGGCAAGATGACCATCACACTAGAGGATGTGTGGAGGATATTACGAAACTTGATTCACGGGGAGTGGGTCATCTATGATCATGATTGAGGGGCACCATATGTGAGGGTGGTGTTCTCCCCGGTAGAGGTTCCATTAGATGAGTGGGGGATAGAGATGATATGGGCGGATGCCATGGATAGGTTGTACGTGTTACCATTGTTCATAATGGGGTGATATCAGGCATACTGGTGCCTGATAGGTGGTCACATAGATTTCTAGTGGGCTGGGGGATCATGCTAGAGAGGATGATGCAACATGGGATGGTTTATGCACGGGGCCATGCGTGTAGCATATTTATACCATGATATGGATGTTGCTATGTATAGATCTAGGGCAATCCTAGGATGTAGAGTGACCTTGCTCCACATATGGGCATGGGAGCACATTGTAGTGACCAGGCCTGTGACAGTCAAGATGCAGAGGTCTGGGAGGCCATTTATGTACTGTTATGGCAGCATACTGCGACATAGTAGATTAGGGGACTTGTCATATTGGTGGCGGGTCATAGATGATGTTGTGACGGTGACATGGAGGCCATGACTGGGATGTGAGGTGTGGAGTGATGATGATGTCCATATGGGATATGTGCAGTAGCAACAGAATCTGATTAGGCACATAGAGTAGATTATTGATAGATACCTTCTAGATCAGGTGTTACGCCAGTTTGGTGTGACGTAGATAGTGCCACTAGATGAGGTAATATTTCCTCATATGACCAAGGATGCATTAAGGTGAGGAGTGCCAATTGATCTACATTCAACGATAGTGGACTTTGAGGTGTTGGTGCTGATGGCGTGGGATTTAAGGGAGGATGTAGCAAAGGTAGGGACCATGGCTACATATGACACATGGTGGGCGTAGTAGTGTTTGATTCGGTTGACTATTCCATAGGGGCAAGGTGGCAGACAGGGAGGACAGGGCGAGGAGGAGGAGGAGGGGGATGGAGAGGAGTATGTAGAGGTGGAGGAGATGGATGTGGAGGAGGGTGATGGGGAGGAGGGTACTCTGCAGGCACAACTAGAGAGTTCATAGATGGAGGTAGAGAGACTACAGGGTGTGTTAGTGACAACACAGGGATAGGTCACATAGTTGCAAGGGTAGGCGGTACAACTACAGGCACAACTAACACAGACACAGGGACAAGTGGCACAACTACAGGCACAGGAGGCTAGATATCAATAGGAGAGGGATGAGGCGTGCCAGGCACTAGGGTCATTGATGGTAGATGTTATTGGAGAATTCTAGAGTCCCCTAGATCGAGCCACCCGTGAGGCACAAAACTACATGACGTTGTATGAGAGGGAGGTTCTGACCGAGAGGTGGGAGAGCTTCAGGAGCTAGTCAGGGGATTCATCCTCACAGAGGATAGGTTGGTCAGAGAGGTTGGTACCGTGGCCATTACAACAGCCTATGGGGCCACCTCCTCCTTGTCCACCACCAGAAGTAGGGGTAGAGCCATCACAACCAACACCATAAGAGGGGGGCAGCTCAACCTTGAGGCTGATGTAGACATTTTGATGTGTATATGATATGCTTTCAGGCTCATTTTGTATTTTGATAGCTCTATGGAGCCCATGTATAGACATTATATCATGACCATTTTTGATGTATATATGAGATGACATGTTTTGGTGGCAACATATGGATATTGTTATGTTTTATTGATGTTTATGGATGATGCACGATGATATGATGTTGACATGATTTTGATATGATGATGTTTATGATGTTATGATATACATGATGATGTATGGATGTTTATGTGTATGCATATGATGTTATGGTCATAGATATGATGTTATGGATATGATGTTTATATGCTTTGATGATATGAGTGACACGAATATGATGTTATGGATATGATGTTGTGATGATGCTATAGCTTATATGATGTAATGTGTTGATCTATGGATGCTTGGTGGATTATAATGTAGATTATAGTTATGGATATGTTTATGATGGTCTTGATGTGATGGATGCTATTAATTATGATGTTTGTTATTATGAATGGTTCATATATGATTATGGACGTTTGCTGGATTATATGGGTTATGACGTGGGTTTTTTTATGAATTATGATATATGAGATGGATTAGGATGTGGATGCTATGATTATGATTATTGTTATGGTTTTATGTTCAATAGATTATGGATGTATTTTATTGTTATGGATGAATGGATATGGATGTGATTATGTGATAGATGGATTTATGATGGATTATATTGATGATGTGGGCATGAACATGATGGTTTGGTTAGGAGATGGATGATATAGAATAGTGTTAGGAATGTTTTATATGAATGTTTAAGATATGTTTGTGGATTATGATGTGGATTATACATGTGAAGTCACAAATGGAAATGGATGATATGCATTGATGTTGTGAGGATGGCATAGATATGTTGACAATGATAATGATGTGGATTATATCTAATGTGGATGGATGTATTTTATGCATTATGATGTTATGAATGCTTATGTTTATGTGATGGTTATGGATTATGGTTATGGTTTATGGATTATGATGTTATGCATGCATGTATGGAATTATGTTATGGATTATGGTAGCTATGTATGCCTATGGATGTTTTTGATTACTTATGGATGTCTGGTGCATGTGTTATGGGGTGGAATATGCAGAGGTAAACAATGAAATAGTTAACAAGGTCACTTGCTAACTTTGGATGGTTAGGATTATGATGTGTATTGTGAAAAGATGCTTAGATTAATAAATATATATTATTTATGTAATGATTTGAAAAATGCTAATGTGTGGATGATGGAGATGACATCTAATTTCCTTGCCTATATGTATGAGAAATGAGAAGGTATGAGTATGCAAATGATGTATTGGACAATGTTGATTTTTGGTTGGTCATGATACATGGTTACTAAAAACGGTCACAGGGAAAGGATTGGATTAGGTGAGATGGATAAGTATTCTTGGATGAAGAAACATATGTTATGGGTTGATATGGAAAAGGCTAATGTGTAGGAATGATAGAGATGGGATGAAGATAGAATGGAGCAATAGAGAATGTGCACATGGGGTAATTCAGATAGGGGGTGTAAATGGAGGATCTTGCTAGGACATCGGTTATAGGGGTGTGGTTTTTCAATCCATGACCTTACGATGGAATGGCAAGTAGGGTAGGAAGTGTGATGTAGAAGAGATGGTGAGAGGATCACTTCTTAAATCATGGAGCCAAAAGGGGATGAGTATGATGATGGACATGAATATGCAGTGCAGGCACCCAAAACAAGAGATGTGGGTTTCAATCCAAGCCTTGTGGGAGATACCACATATCAAGATTCCTGAGAGGAAGGATAAATTTTGAATGCTTTTAAAATATTGCATATGTAATGAGCAATTATTTTGATATAGCATGGAACGTTATTCACCAGGGTATAAGAAACCGAGGTGATGATGTATTCCATGCATAGGACTTGACTCTGCAAACAAAAGGATGACCTTATACATGCCCAACATAATGCAACCTTTCTAGACGTGTGAGGAAGAAAACTTAGAGCATAAGTCCTTAGTGCACAGAAGGTATTGAATAGCCTTAGATGCAAAACAATGAATGGTATGCAAAAATCCATCCCAACACACACAAGATATGAATATTAGCTGGAGTAATAAGAGCACCCAACAAACACAACATAAGAAAATAATGATCATGCCCCTTTCCATGCCCTTTATAACACACCAAGATATAGGAAGGTTGAGGCGGTGTTGAAGGAACCATAGAATGAGACAAAAATAAAAAATCAACAAGAAAAAGACCAAATGACCAAACAGATCATACAACCATCATGTCATGTCCCCTTTCCAAAAATAGCACTTGCTATTTTTAGTAAGTTTCCCCTATTTGGAAATAGTAAGTTGAGACTAAAGGATAGCTTTGGGGAAAATAATAATTATTTAATATTTTATTTGTTCTAGAGAAATTTCAAAAATTAGGAGAAAATAAATATTAAATAAATTATATTTGATGTTCATGATAACTCCTTGGGTGTTGGATTTGGAAGGAATCTTGAGTGGTTGAAAAATAAAAGATTTGCATATTTTACGAATTGGCAAATCGGGTAGGTAGGAGTTATGAGTTTAATTATGGCATTGGAGGTTACATGCACTTCATGCAAGAGAATATTTCCCTTTGGGTCATGAGTTTTCTATTTGGCACTTTAATTGCATGCTAGTGCCTTGAAAAATGCATTTTGAGTTGTCAAAAGATGCCTTTTAAGTGGTAGAATATGAAAGACTAATTTTAGAGATGTTATAATGCATTTTATGACTTTTATAAGTGCCAAAATTTGGGGAAAAATATTTGGACGTGAATCTAGAGATGGTAGAAGTTTCTAGATGTTCAAGGAGCCTATAAGTATTGTTTATTTTGCATGCAGAGGGATTATTGCCATTTTTACTATTTTCTTGCAGAGCGGATGCTTTGTGCAGCTTTAATGGACAGGGAAACCATTGAAGATGGAGCTTATGGCCAGTGGACATGAGTTCCTAGCAATCTGAGGGCAGTGTTCTTGGGTTGTTATAGCAATCTCACCTCAGAGGTTGCATTGGAGCAAACATGATTAAGCAGAGTAGAGTTATTGTGTGTTTACAGGGGTTTGTAATGCATTTGTAGTGTGATTTTTGGTGTTGTTTGTAGTGCTATTAGTAATTGCTGTTGTGTTGGGGTTTGTATGTTGTATGTGCTACTATACATCATCATCTACAGTGCCATATTCCAGCCATACTAAGTTGTGTGTCATTCTAATGGTTTGGAGACATAATAATGATTTATATATTATGTATCTCAGCATTTGGTGTAATGGGTTGTAACTGAAATTGCATAATTTCTGTAGGAGTTTGCTGCTGGGTTATTTTTATGTATCAGAACTTTAACCATGTGTTTACATCATAAATCCATAATAAAAATGGTTGGGGGTAATATTTTGATATTTTGGAATGATTATTGTGCAAACTAGTTGCTAGATTTTGGGTCTTGTAATGCATATTTGTGTTGTATGTGCAAAAGTCATTTTCAAATTTAGGATTTATATCAAAATCAAATTTGGGGACATTTCAGTGGTATCAGAGCATGATCTTGCCATCCTATAGGGTTGTTTGCTTCATGCTTCTTTGTTAATGAGACCTCAGAGCTTTGAGAAGAGAGCAAAGGAAATTAACAGTTGATTCAAAATTTGGAGAAGAGCAAATCATGGCTGAAGATGCTGAGATATCAAAGTGGTTTGAAGAATATTCCAAGCAATCTGAAGCCTACAAATTAACTATTTCATTTGAAAGACTTCTAGAAATTTATGGTAAGAAGCAAAAGAGAAAGGAGCCAGAAAAGAAGGCCATAGAACCAGAAAGGGTGATGGATACACTAGACCCACAAAAGATCAAGGAAGAAAAGAAACTGGAATCAAAGCGTTAGGAGGTTGTTGAGAAAAATATTTCCTTGCAAAAGGAATAAGAGACATTAAACTCAGAGAAACCCATTGAGAAAGTGTTACAAGTATGGGTCTAACTGGTGTTGTCATTGATGTCAACATACTCATGTTGCAGTAATGAGAAAGATTGGATGAGCTGTGTGCTGAGGATATTGATAAAATTAGTCTCAATCAGGAACAGTGAAGAACAGTGATGACAACAAGGTAAAATTCCAAGATAGGTTGAGTATTAGAGGATGTGGTTTAAAGGGTTTCTAGATATAAGTCTTGAGATACTCCAGTCAAGTTTTCAGAGGACCGCATGAAGATCTGAAAAGTTATGGTCGCTCAAGTAGAACCGATTCCGGTAGGTGTTCAGAGGTGACAGAGTAACACAGATAGGTCCGGTGAGATCCAGAAATGCATTATCCCATTCTATGGATTTGAGGAAGTGTTGAGGACATCCTTGCGAAGTGTCAAGTAGATTGGTTCGTGGTTTGAATGTCTGGAAGAACCTATTCCTTTGTAACAGTGATGACAGACTGTGTTCTTGAGGTTCCGGATGAAGGAGAGAAGAATTCCAATAAGAAGATGAAGTGCGGATGTTCTTGGTGATTCAGGAAAGCTTGTGGTGATATGTGGATAGTGTCCAGTTCATGTGGGTGGTCCACATTGAAGTTAAAGTTCATATTTGAAGAATTACCATCGGATGTTGGTGTTCTTTCTAAGACTGGCCGACCGGATGTACTACATGTCTTGTGAATGTTCTTGTAGGTGTTTGCTGACTTAGATGATTGTTCCTAAGTCGATGCCTTGTATAAATAAGGGATTGTGAAGTCATTTCAAAGTGTGTCTTGTGGTGATGAAAGTGTGGTAGCGAAGAGGAGAGCGAAAGGCAGAGTAGAACTATTGAGCCTAATGGAACTAATTCAAGCATGGTGAAGATGCTATTCTCTAGTTCATGTATGTGATACTTATTTCTTTGTAGACATTGTGTCTCTTGTAGGCAGTGAGCCTCTTGTGAGCAGTGTGCTCGGGCAGTGAGCCCTAATTGGCATGTGCCATTTTGCTCTTTCTATTCTTCTAACAGAGAATACATTCTTGGGTTAATCACCCCGTGGTATTTCCCTTAACTAGGTTTTCCACGTCAAAATCTTGGTGTCTTATGTGTTGATAAGTTTCTACTTTTGATTTGAATGCATTATGTCTCATGTTTAATATACTGCTAATCACCAAGAATATTTAAGTGTGGAAAAAGGAGAAAGTTTTACACAACTGATTCACCCCCCTCTCAATTGTGTGCCCTAAGTCTAACAATTGGTATTAGAGCCAAGTTCCTCTAAAAGGAGCTTAACCGCTTGAGGAGATCCAGGATGTCATCTTACAAGAAGGATAGTCCGAAGTTTGATGGAACCAACTTTGCTCTTTGGAAAGGTTGCATGAAATGTCACTTGCAGTGTATGGGAATGGCGTACTGGTCCATGGTTACAAAAGTGTATGTACCTCCACAGGGTGGTCTGACAACCCTAAATAAAATCATAGATGTTGAAAACAATCTACGGATGAAAGAGGCTCTTCTAAGCGCATTATCTGACTCAGAGCTTTCAAATGTTATTGACCTACCAACTGCTTTTGAGATTTGGAATAAATTGGAACTTTTGCATGAAGGAGACCAATATGTTAAATGTGCAAGGTTACAGAATCTAAAAGGGAAATTTGAAAGACTGAAGATGAGAGATGATAAAAATATTACTACTTTTATGCCAAGAGTAAATGAGCTGGTTTGTGGAATTAGAAATGCTGGTGGAGTCTTGGATGAAAATGAGATTGTTGGCAAAATTCTCAGATCCCTTCCTGCCTCTTACAAAATCAAGGATGCTGCCATTGATGAATTCAGAGCCCATACAACTGTCACAAGAGACCAATTGGTTGGCAAACTAGCTGTATTTGAAATGACCGAGTTTGGAGATGATCCCCCCAAGACCGAATCTGCATTTAAAGCCAGTGCCTCTGTGAAAGGTAAACAAAGATTTGATTTGGGAGAGAACTCATCAAGGAAACTGTCATGGTATGATAAAGCAAGAAAAGACCTGGAAGAAGAAGAAGTAGAAACTGCTCAACTTGAAGCCCTCATTGCAAAGAGACTGCCAAGAGGATCCGGTAAGTATGAAGAAAAATTTCCTTTTAAGTGTTTTAACTGCAGTAAGATTGGTCATTTTGCCTCAAGATGTCTGAAAATATTTTCAAAGCCAAGTCCTAACAGATCAAGGTTCCAAAAGAATTGTTACTATGTTCATGAAGAAGATGATAATGAAGGAGTAACAGATGATGAATCAGAGACTGGAAACAAATCAGGAAATGAATGGGTGTTTATTGCCATCAAGGAAGAAGAACCAATATCCTCTGTATTTGTCAATCATAAAATTGTAGAAAGAGCTCTGGCTGCCCAAGTTGAAGAAAAGGATGATTGGGTCATTGACAGTGGTTGCTCTCACCATATGATAGGTGACAAAAATAAGTTTGTAGATTTGGAGAGGTATGAAGGAGGAGTGGTAAAGTTTGGTGACAATTCTGCTAGTAGAATCAGAGGAAGAGGAACTATTTCTCTTGATGGAAGAAACAAAACTGGTAATGTACTGTATGTTGAAGGTTTGAAGCACAATCTTCTCAGTGTTGGACAGTTGGTGGAAAAAGGCTATGATCTTCGATTCAAAGATGGAAAATGCAAAATCTTTGAAAGTTCCAGAACAGAGATTGCATCCGGTACTCAAACTAAAGGTAACATCTTCCATTTGGTTGGTACTGGTAAAAGTTGCTTATTTGTTCAAGTTGATTAGAGTTGGTTATGGCATAGAAGGATGTGTCATGTGAATTTTGATAATATCATCAAGATAAGCATTACTCAGGCTGTAAGAGATCTTCCAAAATTGGTGAAACATACTAACAACTTGTGCAAGGAATGTCAGTTGGGTAAGCTGAGCAGAGTCACATTCAAAAGCAAGGAACTATCTTCTATCGGATTATTGGACTTAGTTCACACTGATCTTTGTGGTCTAGCAAGAACCAGGAGTATTCAAGGTGATAGATACTTCATGCTGCTAATTGATGACTATTCCTGGATGATGTGGGTAACTTTTCTGAAAGAGAAATCAGAAGCTTTTGAGAAATTCAAAATATTCAAGGCTATGGTAGAGAATGAAACCGGATTGAAGTTGAAATGTCTGAGGTCTAATAGAGGTGGAGAATTCACATCCGGTGAGTTCATAGAGTTCTATGAGAAACATGGAATAAAGAGACAGTTGTCTGCTCCTAGGACTCCATAGCAGAATGGAGTAGTGGAAAGAAAGAACCGGACCATACAAGAAGCTTCTAGGACCATGATGATGGAAGCTAATGTTCCTCATATCTATTGGAGAGAAGCTGTCAGCACTGCAGTCTATACTCTCAATCGAGTTCAAATCAGAAGCAATACTAGTAAGACTCCTTATGAACTCTGGTTTGGCATTACTCCTACTGTAAGATATTTCAAAGTCTTTGGTAGCAAATGTTACATCAAAAGAGATGAATATCTAGGCAAGTTTGATGCTAGAAGTGATGAAGGAATATTCTTGGGTTACTCTACTCAAAGCAAAGCATACTGGTGTTATAACAAGAGACTAAGAAAGATGATAGAAAGTACAAATGTGAAGGTTGATGAGGGAATAGAGAAACCCTCAAGGTTTTATGAATATGATGAAGATGATCAGAATGGTGTTCTGGTTCAAGGAGTTCAATCCTCTTCTGAAAGTTAGATTCAGACTGATCCGGTAAATTAGGAAGAAGAGATAGGTTTGAATGAGCCTGATCAAGAAGCAGAAGTGCAAGAAACTCCCAAAGTTCCAAGGTATGTAAGACTGAACCACTCTGAAGATTAGATCATAGGTGACAAAAGCAAAGGTGTGAAAACTAGAAGGAAAATTGCTCAAAATTTAGATGAATATTGTCTAATTTCAAAGATTGAACCTAAGACAATAAATGAAGCCTGCAATGATGAAAACTGGACCAAAGTAATGGAGGAAGAGTTGATGCAAATTGAGAAAAATCACACTTGGGATCTTGTTCCCAGACCTAGAAAAAAGAATGTGATTGGAACCAAATGGGTCTTCCGGAACAAACTAAATGAAGTTGGTGAAGTAATCAGAAATAAAGCCAGATTGGTCTGCAAGGGCTACTCTCAAATAGAAGGAATTGATTTTGAAGAAACTTTTGCTCCGGTGGCAAGAATTGAAGCAGTCAGATTATTTCTTGCATTTGCTGCCTTCAAGGATTTCAAGGTGTATCAGATGCATGTCAAGTCTTCTTTCTTGAATGGTGACTTAGAAGAAGAAGTGTACATTGAACAACCGGATGGATTTCAATTATCTAAGCATGGTGATATGGTCTGCAAGTTGAAGAAGTAACTGTATGGACTAAAGCAAGCCCCAAGAGCCTGATATGAAAGATTAGACAAACATCTTTTGAAGATTGGTTTCAACAAAGGTACTGCTGACAGTAACTTATATTTTAAAATTGATCATGAAAACATCTTGATTGTTGAAGTATTTGTTGATGATATCATCTTTGGAGGAAGAGACAGTATGTGCAAAACTTTTGCAAATCAAATGAAAAGTGAGTTTGAGATGTCAATGCTTGGTGAAATGAATTTCTTCTTGGGTCTGCAAATTACTCAAACAAAGAAAGGAATCTTTATTTCTCAGACCAAATATGTGAAAGAATTGTTGAGAAATTTGGAATGGAAGATTCAAAGCCAATGAATACTCCCATGGCAACCAGATGTAAGTTGAGCAAAGATGATGACTCTCCTAAGCCAGACCAAACAAAGTACAGATCAATGATTGGAGGATTGTTGTACCTCACTCAAACTAGACCAGATATAATGCAGGTTGTTGGTCTTGTTGTGAGACTCTAGGCTGATCCCAGAGAATCTCATGTCATGGCAATCAAAAGGATTTTTAGGTATCTAAAAGGAATAGTTGAGTATGGTTTGTGGTATCCTAGAGATCATGATTTCTCTCTTCATGCATATACAGATGCAGATTGGGTAGGAGATGTGGATGACCGGAAGAGTACCAGTGGTGGAGCATTATTTTTGGGAAAGAGATTGGTTTCTTGGCTAAGCAAGAAACAAGAGGCAATATCTCTGTCTACAACTGAAGTAGAATACATTGCAGCAATAGGTAGTTGCACTCAAGTCTTGTGGATGAAGCAGATGCTAAGAGATATTAAAGTAGAGTATGATGAGCCTATCACAATCTTTTGTGATAATTCAAGTGCAATAAATATTTCTAAGAATCTGGTGTTGCATTCTAAGACTAAGCATATATCTATCAAGTTTCACTTTCTGAGCGAGCAAGTGAACAAGGATGAAGTCAGACTGGAGTATGTGCCCTCCAAGGATCAGATTGCAGATATCTTTACTAAACCTCTTCCTAGGGACTCTTTTGAGTATCTTAGGGAGAAGTTAGGGGTTATTTCCCTTCCGGTGATGAACTAGGATGCATTGATGTGCATCAGTCTGGTGGATATCACAGTCATATCTTGTGATCCAGATTGATGATGGGGAGTTGCTACTCAGGGGGAGCAGCTGGTATGTTCTGAAGTGATGGAGTTGCAAGTATGAGCCCTTTGCCATTGATGTCAAAGGGGGAGAAAAGACATGTGAAAAACAAGTGGTTGATGATCAAAGGGGGAGCAGTTTAAAGGAAGAGAAGACATGTGAATAGCTGTTGCTGATAGGGGGAGTTGTGACAGTAAGGAAAAGTTCTTGTCTTGATGGTTTTTCACATCATATGTTGCCATCAATGACAAAGGAGGAGATTGTTGCAAGTATGGGTCTAACCGGTGTTGTCATTGATGTCAACATACTCATGTTGCAGTAATGAGAAGGATTGGATGAGCTGTGTGCTGAGGATATTGAGAAAATTAGTCTCAATCAGGAACAATGAAGAACAATGATGACAACAAGGTAAAAGTCCAAGATAGGTTGAGTATCAGAGGATGCGGTTTAAAGGGTTTGTAGATATAAGTCTTGAGATACTCCAGTCAAGTTTTTAGAGGTCCGCATGAAGATCTGAAGAAGTTATGGTCGCTCAGGTAGAACTAGTTCTGGCAGGTGTTTAGAGGTGACAGAGTAACATAGATAGGTCCGGTGAGATATGGAAATGCATTATCCCATTCTGCGGATTTGAGGAAGTGTTGAGGACGTCCTTGCGAAGTGTCAAGTAGATTGGTTCGTGGTTTGAAGGTCTAGAAGAACCTATTCCTTTGTAACAGTGATGACAGACTGTGTTCTTGAGGTTCCAGATGAAGGAGAGAAGAATTCTAGTAAGAAGATGAAGTGCGGATGTTCTTGGTAATTCAGGCAAGCTTGTGGTGATTTGTGGATAGTGTCCAGTTCATGTGGGTGGTCCACATTGAAGTTAAAGTTCATATTTGAAGAATTACCACCAGATGTTGGTGTTCTTTCTGAGACTGGCCGACCAGATGTACTACACGTCTTGTGAATGTTCTTGTAGGTGTTTGCCGACTTAGATGATTGTTCCTAAGTTGATGCCTTGTATAAATAAGGGATTGTGAAGTCATTTCAGAGTGTGTCTTGTGGTGATGAAAGTGTGGTAGCAAAGAGGAGAGTGAAAGGCAGAGCAGAACTATTGAGCCTAATGGAACTGATTCAAGCATGGTGAAGATGCTATTCTCCAGTTCATGTATGTGATACTTATTTCTTTGTAGACAGTGTGTCTCTTATAGGCAGTGAGCCTCTTGTGAGTAGTGTGCTTAGGTAGTGAGCCCTAATTGGCATGTGCCATTTTGCTCTTTCTATTCTTCTAACAGAGAATACATTCTTGGGTTAATCACCCCGTGGTTTTTCCCTTAACCGGGTTTTCCACGTCAAAATCTTGGTGTCTTATGTGTTGATAAGTTTCTACTTTTGATTTGAATGCATTATGTCTCATGTTTAATATACTGCTAATCACCAAGAATATTTAAGTGTGGAAAAAGGAGAAAGTTTTGCATAATTGATTCACCCCCCCTCTCAGTTGTGTGCCCTAAGTCTAACAGAAAGAACCTGACATGCAGTTGTAAGGTAAAAATCCCTTTTTAATAGAAGATGTTTATTTGACTTCTAATGATTTTTTATGTCAGGAAAGTATTGATGAAGTCAAGAAGTGAAAGGAATCACTTGCTAGTTGTGAAGAGGGCAAGATGGAGGAACATGCACCGATTCATGCACTTATTTTTGAACTCCCATATGGGGTTTTGAGTTATAGAAAGGAAGGTGTTGAGGATATCCCGACAAGGTCTCTTATGGAAAAGGTGGATGAGCATGTTGATTATAGCTTGAGGTATGAAAAGATTTTAAATTTGTCTCCTTCTATGTCACTACAAAATTTTGGTCATCATGGAAAACATGCAAAAAAGGGTGATAGAGTGAGGGATGCAACTTGCAATATAGGGCATGAGGACTCTTTGATTCAAGCCCAGAATTGTGTTTTCATATGGGATCTAGGTAATCTCTTTGGAATTAAATTAGTTAGAGACATTATTGAGTTCTCCATCTCTTCCATTTGGAATGAAAGGACATTTATGAGGATTCATATAGGGTTTGTCATGCTCTCTAACCGCACTATGAAGGATCAATGTTCACATTTTATGGATCACTTGTGCAAGCCAAGTACCACACTTGAAGATAATATTTTGGGTTATGGTCAAATGGAGATAGGCACAATGAAATGTTTATCATGGGAATTTGGTAAGGAAAGAAGGCCTCAATTTGATATTGTCAATTTCATTCTTAAGCATAGCATGGTACTTTCAGGATCAAGCTTCATACAGGTTTTCTACCATTGGTTGTATGGAGGATTCATGAAGGAAGAGACTACAAATTTCTAGAATCATGGAGGCATGGCATTAGGTCATCTTGGTGGGTGAACAAGAGATGTGCAAGGAACTCATATTTATGAGCTTTGAAGGAATGTGGTGTTACAAACAATTTTCAGCCTACATACCATCTAATCCAAACCATCTTGCAAATGGTAGAGCTGTGAGTGACATGGTAAGAAATCTTAATTTCTTTAATGTTGATAATAATTTGATCACCATCCATACTTGGGAAGATATTTGGGAGCATTTGAATGTGGTTAGGAAAATATTTCAGCAACATGATCATTCTTCCAAAGTATCTATAGAAGAGATTGACATCACCTATGTGGATCAAATTATTATGAGAAAGAATAGGCTAATATTTTTGAAGGGTTTTAGAAGTATACAGATATGGGTGAAGGGAATTTCTGTGATTATCTAGTTGATCATAGCTTCCACATTGCAAATATTGTTGATTTTGATATTTCCTAACTTCAAATGGATAACTGCATTCATGGACACTTGCACATGGGAGGATTGTTATAGATTCATAAGTATTGCAGCCAACAATATAGTGGGAATTATAGCCATGGAGAAAACTATTTTTCAGTTTGTTGCTATTAATGAGAAGTTTCTAGTTCTCACATGGTCTTCCACTAATGTCACTTTGACCAGATGGATGATTCTTGCCCAAGTTTATCATTTATTCAATTATTGCATCATTGGTATATGGCTGATCTTGGTGATTTCAGTTATGGACAGCAGTATATTGGTACATTTGGAGGAAGTCTCCTTACATAATGATGTTAGCAGAAGGTCTCCACTACTAGTGGGAATTACTCCATTCATTCTGGTTCTAACCTGGAGGAGATCCAAAGAGGTATGTGATTGCTATGATGTGTTTTTCAGCCTACATGCAAGTTGATTTATGCCATGAAGGATTCTCATGGAAGAGATTTGAAGAGGAATCCAAAAATAACTATATTGGAAGGCATGATCATGAAAATGATTCCTCACTAGTTACTAATGATGACTTTCAGCTTGTCAAAATTTTTAGATCCACAATTTGTGCAAGAAAATTCAAATTGGACATACCAGAACAAAAGAAGAATGGTGCAAAGAGTTATATGGCTCAAAGGTTGGAGCCTATGGGTCAATTCATGAGTACTCAAGGCATATGGGAAGTTGCAGCACAAAAAGCATTGAAGGGTAGAAAGAAGGTAATGGTTGATGATTCTACCAAAATGCCTATTCATTGTTTTGGAATTCATGATGTTGGGAAGGTTTCTAACATGGTAGAACCTATCCTAAATGTTTTTGCCACTAATATTTCAGACATTTTAAAGACTGATAAGTATGTGCTGACAGATGTTCTTAGGGAGTACATCATCTTCCCTCAGGATAAGTTATTGTTTGCATACTTGGAATTTAGAGTATGGTGGTTTGAATGTTGTTGTTGTATGATGCTAATGGCTATTCCACTACTATTCTGTGGCTCCTATAGATTAGTCCATGAAGCTGGAATTAACATCTCTCAAGATGGGGTAATTTATGGGTCTATTACTTTGCATTTCTTTATTGTTTATTTCAACAATGTGAAGAGGAAAGAAGTAATTATTTCTAGAATATGCACTTGCTGTTGTGGAGGATGTAATGGCTATTTTAATAGTCATAATAGCAGAAAAAATTAGACCCATAACTTCATCAAATTTCTTAAGAGTCTCGGGTACAAGTTGCCCAATGACAGTGCTTTCCTAGTTAGAGTTTCAAGACACTACTTGGCTTGTTGTGGGAGATTGTCTTGTAAGTTTTTTGAGGTGGAAACTATCAAGCACATCAGTAAATCCCCCAATATAGTTGAGGATGCAATATTTTCTACTCTCATTTTGAAATTACCTTTGGGTGATCGATTTGTGCTAGTTAGACTCAGGGGATGCATAAATTACCACCAGAAGGGCTTGTGGTGTGCAAAGTCAATATCCAGAGTTGGGTGGAATATTTTCTGCTATTATATGATGATACTTGTTGTCCCTCTATAGATATTTTCTTTTTATAGATCAGCTAATGAAGTTGAAGGTACCATCCATCCAGTTGAGGTAAAATTCAGGCCTACTAGAGTGCATTTCAACCATATATTTTGCAGTGTTTTGATGATAGAAGTGGTTGTTTTATTTCAAATATGCACTTGCTGTTACAGAGGTTATAATAAATGTTATATTGTTCCTAATAACAACACAAATCAGTTTTATATCATTGGGAGAAGTTGCAGGGGACTCAGGTTTGATTAGTCACATGATAGTGCATATAAACAATGGAGGGCATTTGGTGAGTTCATAGAATTACATGGGAAAGCTATGGTTCAAATTTGGGATTGGAGTGTTTGTAACAAAGTTTTACACGGATATGTTTGTTGGTTTCATGACATTGTTGAACAGAAGTCTAAGTTTCCATATTTGCATAATGTTCTATGGCAAGAGTTATCTCACTTGATAGGGACATGAGCTAGCTCTATGGACAGTTTAGCATGATTTACAATCTTGGCACAATGAATTCAAAACATCTTGATTTGCATTGCTTGAGGACAAGAAATCTTAAGGAGGGAGGACTTGTCATGTCCCCTTTCTAAAAATAGCACTTGCTATTTTTAGTAAGTTTCCCCTATCTGGAAATAATAAGTTGAGACTAAAGGATAGCTTTGGGGAAAATAATAATTATTTAATATTTTAATTGTTCTAGAAAAATTTTAAATATTAGGAACAAATAAATAAATTATATTTGATGCTCATGATAACTCCTTGGGTGTTGGATTTGGAAGGAATCTTGAGTGGTTGAAAAATAAAAGATTTGCATATCTTGCGAGTTGGCAAATTGGGTAGGTAGGAGTTATGAGTTTAATTATGGTATTAGAGGTTACATGTACTTCATACAAGAGAATATTTCCCTTTGGGTCATGAGTTTTCTATTTGGCACTTTAATTGCATGTTGGTGCCTTGAAAAATGCATTTTGAGTTGTCGAAAGATGCCTTTTAAGTGGTAGAATATGAAAGACTAATTTTAGAGATGTTATAATGCATTTTATGACTTTTATAAGTGCCAAAATTTGGGGAAAAATATTTGGACGTGAATCTAAAGATGGTAGAAGTTTCTAGATGTTCAAGGAGCCTATAAGTATTTTTTTTTTGCATGCAGAGGGATTATTGCCATTTTCACTATTTTTCTTGCAGAGCGGATGCTTTGTGCAGCTTCAGTGGACAGGGAAACCATTGAAGATGGAGCTTGTGGCCGGTGGACATGAGTTCCCATAAATATGAGGGGAGTGTTCTTGGGTTGTTATAGCAATCTCACCTTAGAGGTTTCATTGTAGCAAACGAGATTCAATAGAGTAGAGTTATTGTGTGTTTACAGGGGTTTGTAATGCATTTGTAGTGTGATTTTTGGTGTTGTTTGTAGTGCTGTTAGTAATTGATGTTGTGTTGGGGTTTGTATGTTGTATATTCTGCTGTACATCATCATCTACAACACCATATTCCAGCCATACTAAGTTGTGTGTCATTCTGATAGTTTGGAGACATAATAATGATTTATATATTATGTATCTCAACATTTGGTGTAATGGGTTGTAGCTGAAATTGCATAATTTCTGTAGGAGTTTGCTGCTAGGTTATTTTTATGTACCAGACCTTCAACCATGTGTTTACATCAGAAATCCATAATAAAAATGGTTGGGAGTAATCTTTTAATATTTTGGAATGATTATTGTGCAAACTAGTTGCTAGATTTTGGGTCTTGTAATGCATATTTGTGTTGTATGTGCAAAAGTCATTTTCAGATTTAGGATTTATATCAAAATCAGATTTGGGGACATTTCACATCATATTTCTTGCCAAGAGTTGTAAAGAGTTAGGATTCTACCCATTGTAGGAAGGATGCATCCATAAGGTAGGGATTGATGATGATGTGGATAATTCAAATGATAGGCAAATAGATATGGAGGCAATATGCTAGGTCAAGAGTGATCTTGTCGCTTTTGATTTTGATGGAAGCTCAATGCTTTGGTAGTATGCATAGTATACTTGATGTGGGAGTGTCAAGTTTAGGTGAGGATGGGTATGGAGGGGGTGAAGTTGGATATGAGTATTTGTTTATTATGGATGGAGTGATTGTTTATTATGAGGGATTTGCCAGAGTGTCTATATATTGTGAGGTGTAAAAGGTGGAAATCAAGCTCAGGTGGTAGGGAAAACCAAGGAGGTTAGAGACACCAAGATCCTAGTGTAGAGATTTATGGAGTGGATGTGTTAGCAGGATATATGGATAGGACTTGCAAGTTTGTGGTTATGGATGGAAAGGGGAAACAACAATCCAACACAAACTTCTAGTCTAGAAGTTGGAAATGGGATGGAGATAATTTATTTTGCGAGGATGGAAATAGGGGATAATTGAAGGGGATGAATAGTGGATCCAGTTTGATACTACACATGACACCTAGGAGCAGGTTTTCATCATGGTACTTATCCAAGGTGCCACAAGATTGTAGGAGTACACACAACACTGAGAGGGGGGGTGAATCAGTGTTGTAACAAAATTTTAGTTCTTCTCAATCTTGATAGAAACTTTGTCATATAAAAGAATTAGGAGATTATTATTCAATCATGCATGATAAACTAGAATTCTCACAAGACAAGAAATCAAGACACAAATATTATACAAGAGGAAAACCATCCTGAGGTAGAAAAACCTCTCAAAATTGCCTCATTGGCTTAAACTTGAAAATTAACATTTACAATGCCTCACTAGCTGATTAAAGTCTCATTGATTGAGTAAGTTCTCACTGACCTATACATTCAACTTGATTACAAATCAAAATCAACTCAGGGAATTACCATGATTCTCTTTTGCACAAAATCTTATACCTCCTTTATCTATCACCTGATAAACTTTTCTTGAGCACAACTTTTCAATTTTGACAAGAACCAATATGAGATGTCTCTACAAAATATATATCTGCAATAATTATGTCTTCAAATCTTCTAACTTGCAAATCTCCTTTGCTTACCATACCATCTTCAACACCTGACTTGATGCTACACACACCAAACAATCTTGAACAAGCAAAATACTATAAAAATATCCTCTTTCAAATCAATTCCTCAGATACACAAAATGATAGATAGTCCTTGTCTTTGAATCAGTCTTGAAGTCTGCATATACTCAATACAAATTCTCTACAAAAATTCTTTACACCTCCTTCAACACATCAACACTAAACAAATAACCTCTCTTCTTCATCTCTACAGAACAAAAACCTCAAGCACCAACATTTTCACAACATTAAAAAAATCTTCATATATACCGAGAGGAGAATAATATGACATTGTATATTCCCCATCCAATCATAAAATCACTAACAAAATCTTTCTAATCTTCAAACTGATCTTCACTATCAAAGAAAATGGGAAAAAACCAAGTTTTGTGGCTTTTTCTTCAAAAAGCATGTCAAATTAAATTGGAAAGTATGACCGTTGGCATTCAAATGCCTTTTAAAAAGCCACCACATGATCAACACTTGGCGCCAACTCATAACCAAACTCTGACCACCCAATGCTTTTCTCCCGCCAAAGACTTAAACATAACTTAGAGCCACCTTCATACACCAGTGACCCTAGGTAATTGAGGCTTTTCATCCCACGATAAAAAGACCCTTGTTTGTAACTTAAGTTGCCTTTTAACCTATTAAGCTGGTCAACTCAAAAATAGATCTAAAGCTATGACAGGGAGTCTAAGGTAAATATTGTGCCTTAGTAACTTTTGATAAGAGTTTTTAGAAATAGCTTTTAGGGCTTTTTGACAACATTAGGGTTTAGTAGACATTAAGAATTCTCTGCATTTAAAATAGCTTATCAGTAATCAGGAACAGAGAAATATTTAGAATTCTCTGCATTTAAAACTACCATAACTCTTTAATAAAAGAGTGATAACCCTAATGTAAGAAGCTTGAAGAGAAAAACCCTAATGCATGAAGCTTGAAGAGTGCAACCTCAACTGTTATATGATGCAAGTCACTAAATGATAAACTGAAGACCAACTACACCAACTGAAGACCAATTGCACCATTATGCCACCTGACAAGAATGGAAGATCAACTGACAAGAATGGAAGATCAGCTCACAACTATCAAGACCAACATATCTGCACCTTGAACTCCTCTGCACCTTGAATGATAAAGACAACCAATTTGACATCAATGACAAAGACAACCATACCAAACTAACAAAATTCCCCCTTTGTCTTGGCATTGATGTCAAAACACAAAAAACACAAAGTCTTAAGCCCATTCTAACTCCCCCTTTTGGCACACTCAATGACAAGAACTGACCCCCTGTTTCTATTTCTCATTGAGTAAGAGATGAATATGCAAAAATCACTGAGATAAGTATGCAAAAATTACTATCCTCTGTCTGAACTCAATATGCAAACATCACTATCTTCTGTCAGAACTCAATATGCAGAAATTACCGTCCTTTGTAAGAACTCAATATGCAAAAATCACTGTCAAACAATCTCTCCCTTTGTAATGCATTTGTAATGCACTAACTTTATTGAGATATTACAGTCAGAGAATGTATTCAGATTACTGTCATTGCTTTTACCATTTGAAAGTGCATAAAGCATTGAAGATTGACACACAGTCTGATGCAAAGAATGCATATAATCATGATGAATATTGCCAAAACTCTTTAAGATACCTTGTCAAATCATGAAGAAGGCTTAAAAACACTTGTCAAACCATGTTCAATGCACACTAACCTTTTTTCTATAGACAAAATTTGTCATGAATTATTGACTGAGCACAACATGAGAGTATGACAACATGTTTTTACCACTGTCAAGAACTATTGTCAACATGATAGCATGTCTACACCTATGCAGACATATTACTTTGACATAAGTCAAATACACTATTCAAACCCAAGAAGACTGAATGCCACACTAAAATATGAGGCTAGATATCACCGCACCTTACAAAATTGTTCAACAACTAACCAAAATTTTGAACAAACAAAAAAACTATGATATAATTGGATTTCAGGACTTCATAAGACAAACAAACACTCCCCCTGAATCCAATATCATCATGAACTCATTGAAGAGAAGAAAGAGACAAAACCCCAAGCCTCTATCTCAGGGATTCAAATACCTCTTTAGGCAATGGTTTTGTAAAAATATTAGCTAGTTGATCATTTGTATGAACATAATCCAACACCACTTCATTTGCAATCACCTTTTCTCTTAGAAAATGATATCTAATGGCAATATGCTTAGTCCTAGAATGCATGATTGGATTCGTGGACATATTGATGGAGCTTGTATTATCACAAAGAATAGATATAGGTTTAGCTACCTCCACTTTGATGTCTTGGAGAGACTGAACCATACAAAGTACTTGTGTACAACATGAAGATGCTACAACATATTCAACTTCAACACTAGATAAAGAAACACACTTTTGCTTCTTACTATGCCAGGCTACCAACCTACCACCAAGAAAGCATGTTGCTCCACTTTTGCTCTTTCTATCATCAGGCAACCTGCCCAATAAGCATCTATATATGTGAGAAGAGTGAAGTCATTAAGTCTAGGATACCACAAACCAAAATCAAGAGTACCCTTAACATATCTAAATATCCTCTTAACAACATTTAAATGAGATTGTTTAGGACATGCTTGGAATTTTGCTACTAAGCAAATTGCTTGCATGATATCAGGCCTAGAAGCAGTTAGATACAAGAGGCTGTCAATCATGGATCTATATAAGGACTGTTCCACCTCAACTGAATCACCATTTTTGCTTAGTTTTTATCCTATTTCCATAGGAGTACCCAGTGGTTTACATTCATCCATTTGAAAATTCTTAAGCATTTCTTTGACATATTTAGTTTGTGAGATGAAAATCCCCTTTTCAAGTTGAGACACCTGTAAACCAAGGAAGAAAGATAATTCTCCCAACATAGACATTTCAAATTATGACTCCATGATGTTAGGAAATGAATGGCTCATATCATCATTATTACTTCCAAAAATTATATCATCAACATAAACCACTATAACCAAGATATCCTCACCTTTGGCAATATAGTACAAATTGCTATCTACCCCACCTTTAGTGAATCCTTGTTCTTGCAAATACTTCTCCAACCTGTAGTACCATGCTCTTGGGGCTTGTTTCAAGCCATACAAGGCCTTTTTCAATTTGTATACATGGTTTGATTTGTCTTTGCATTCAAAACCTTCTAGTTGCTCCATATAAACTTCTTCAAGATCACCATTTAGAAAGGCTAATTTGACATCCATTTGGAATACCTTGAAGTTCTTATAAACTAAAAGAGATAAGAACATTCTTATAGCCTCTAATCTAGCCATAGGTGCAAAAGTTTCATCAAAGTCAATTCCTTCAATTGTGAATAACTTTTGCAAACCAATCTAGCTTTGTTTCTTATAACTTTACCTTTGTCATCAAGCTTGTTTCTAAACACCCACTTTGAGCCAATAACATTTTTACCTTCAAGTCTTGGCACAATTTCCCATGTCTTGTTCTTCTCTATTTGATTCAATTCCTCTTCCATAGCTTTAATCCATGCTTCATCCTTGTTGGCCTCAACATATGTTTTTGGTTCCATTTTTGATATTAAGCACACATGTGCTTGATTACTTTCAGCAGCAAGTTTTCTTCTTGTTAACACACCATCATCTTTTTCTCCTATTATCAGCTCTTTGGGATGAACTCTTTGCAATGTTCTTGATGGAGTTTTGCCTTTGACTTCAATGGACTTTTTAGGAGTCTCTTCTCCCACTTGAACCTCCTCTTTCTTTTCTGAATTATGTTCTTCTTCTTTGTTTTCAATCAGCTGCACACATGGCTGCAAATTCTCATCCACCTTTACATTAGTGCTTTCTATCACCTTTTTGAGTTTCTTGTTGAAACATTTGTAGGCTTTACTATGTGTAGAATAGCATAGAAAAATGCCCTCATTACACCTAGATTCAAAACCTCCCAAGTTATCACCATCTCTCTTGATAAAGCATTTACTATCAAAAATTTTAAATTAACCAATATTAGCTGTCCTACCATACCATATTTAATAAGATGTATGATTAGATTTTACCCTCAGTTGAACTCTATTTAGAGTGTATACCATTGTATGGACAACTTCTTTCCAAAAAGAATTTGGCAGATCAACATCATGAAGTAGTGTCCTTGCCATCTCCTTTACAGTCCCGTTCTTTCTTTCAACTACCCCATTTTGTTGTGGAGTTCTAGGGGCAGAAAATTGTCTTTTGATTCCATGTTTCTCACAATACTCTATGTACTCCTTGGATGTATACTCTCCACCATTATCTGATCTTAGACATTTGAGTTTGTAATTAGATTCCTTCTCTACCATCTTCTTGAAGATCCTGAACCTATCAAAGGCTTTTGATTTGTGTTTCAAGAATGTTACCCAGGTCATTCTAGAAAAGTCATCAATAAAGAGCATAAAATATTTTTCACCACTTGAAGCTTTAGTCCTTGTGGAACCACACAAGTCTGAATGAACAAGTTGTAGAGGCTTAGAAGAGATATACTCTTTAGATTTGAAGCTGACCTTAGTTTGCTTACCGAATTGGCATTCTTTGCAAGTTGAATTATTTGGTTTGGAGATGTAAGGCATATTCCTTACATTTTGATGTTTACTGATTCTCTCAAGATTATGAAAGTTTACATGGCCAAGTCTCCTATGCCATAGATAACTCTCCTCAATTTGACCCATGAAGCAAATGTGTCCATCTACACTCCTATTTTTAGTTCCATGTAAATTATATATGTTCCCACTTGTTCTTAATCCTACTGCCACAACTTTTCTTGACTTCTTTTTGATCTCACAACCATGAGCATTAAATACAACACTAAAACCATTATCACAAATTTGGATAACACTCAATAGATTATGCTGCAAACCATCAACATAGTAAACAACATGTAATGGGGTCTCATCATCTAAAAGAATAGTACCTTTACCTTTGATCAAAATGCAATCATGATTGCCAAACATAACTAATCCTTCAGTGAGATCTTCAAACTTGATGAATTTTACTTTGTCACCTGCCATATGATTAGAACAACCACTATCTATAACCCACTGATCCTTCTTTTTGGCATGGAAAGCTGCTTGAACAATCACAACTTCAATTTTCTTATTCAACATCTTAGGCTTCCAAACAAGCATTTTTTATCAGCATTTGAAGAGGATACTTTGGAAGGAGCATTCATCTTAGTTTGCTGCATTTACAAGTTAGGTCTACAAAATTTGGCTATGTGCCCAAAGTTATTACAATTGAAACATTTCAATTCTCTTAGAAACACAAATGGATTTCTTGTCAAGAAATTTACTTTTCTTCTAAAACCAAATCTGCACTCACTTGCTTTGTGTCCATACCTATTACAACAAAAGCAATAACCAAGAAAATGCATATTATACCTGAAAGACTCATTTATTTTGAAGTTTGCTGCCTTCATGATGGTTTTTTTATTGATATTAGCCTTTTGAAAATTTTTAGTATGTGAGCTTTGTCCTTCTTCAAACCCTAGACCAAATTTGTCTTTGAAACCTTTTTGTTTATCTAGAAGATCTTCAAGATTATCACTACTCCTGTAAATGTCAAGTTTTTTTCTTAAGGCTACAATTTCAGCTTCAAGAGTATGCCACTCTTTGTCTTTGATATCCAACTCCCTACTTGTAACATCAACTATTCTTTTACTTTCCTCAAGAGACAATCTTAGATCAACAATTTGCTTCTCATAATCAGTTACTTTGCTGATCATAATTTCATTATCTTTTTGAAATTGATTTCTTTGAGCAATTGTCTCCTTTTTGAGCTTCTTGACCTCACTTAAAGCACACTTCAATTCACCTTCAAGATCAACAACTGCTTCATCATTTTTTGGTTGATCTTCACATTTATCATTCTATTTTTCATTTAGGACAGCCATAAACAAAGTCTCTGCACTTCCCGAAGAGAATCCTTTGAATCACTATTAGTTATATCAGCATTTTTTGTGAACAAGCTCTTCTTCTTTTTGAATTGAAATTGTTTCTTCTTGAATTGTGACTTGTTTTCGTCCTCATCACTATCCAAATCTTTGTATGGACAATTTGCAGCATAGTGTCCTATTCTTCCACATTCAAAACATTTAAATGGAAGTTTTCCTTTATATTTTCTAGTTGATCCCTTTTTCAGTTTGGTAACAAATGAAGATTCTTTATCCTCATTCACTTCTTCTGAATCAGACTTTAACTCTTTCTCCTTTTTGACTGATTTGAATGCAACTTCTTTACTTGATGTAGCATCATTACAGATCCTCATCTCAAAAGCAGTGAAAGTACCATGAAACTCATCAAATGTCACTTTTCTCAAGTCTCTCTCCTCTACTGCAGACACTTTGGACTCATATTTAGGAGTTAGAGTCCTTAAAACCTTAGTTACAACTGCCTTTTCTTCTAAGGTATCACCCAAACCCCTAATTGCATTAACAATCTCTTGAACTCTCAGGAGATAATTAGCCACCTTCTCATCATCACTCATCTTAAGACTTTCAAATTTTTCTCTATAAGATTGTAATTTTGCCTCCTTGATTTTGTCATCTCCTTGATAGATATTGGATAGTTTATCCCATATGGATTTAGCCGATTTGCAGTCCATGATTTTGACAAGTATCTCATTTGACAAACCACAAGATATAGCATTTTTGGCCTTAGCATTGTTTTCATATACCTTCTTCTCATCAAGAGTAGATGGAGGAGTTGTGGCTGTATACTCTTTTTCTATGGAAGCATACACATCATATCCCAAAGAAGACAAATATGATTCCATTCTATATTTCTAGAAGGCATAATTAGACCCATCAAATAAAGTTGCCTTGTATGTTGAAAATCCCTCTTGACTTGCCATGACTAGTACTCCACTTATAGGACCTACCCAAGCTGATTAAGCCTCTAATGGGAACTGGGCTCTGATACCAATTGTAGGAGTACACACAACACTGAGAGGGGGGGTGAATTAGTGTTGTAACAAAATTTTAGTTCTTGTCAATCTTGATAGAAACTGTCATATAAAAGAATTAGGAGATTATTATTCAATCATGCATGATAAACTAGAATTCTCACAAGACAAGAAATCAAGACACAAATATTATACGAGAGGAAAACCATCCTGGGGTAGAAAAACCTCTCAAAAGTGCCTCACTAGCTTAAACTTGAAAACTAACATTTACAAGGCCTCACTGGCTGATTAAAGTCTCACCGACTGAGTAAGGTTTCACTGACCTATACATTCAACTTGATTACAAATCAAAATCAACTCAAGGAATTACCCTGATTCTCTTTTGCACAAAATCTTATACCTCCTTTATCTATCACCTGTTAAACTTTTCTTGAGCACAACTTTTCAATTTTGACAAGAACCAGTATGAGATGTCTCTGCAAATATATATCTGCAATAATTATGTCTTCAAATCTTCTAACTTGCAAATCTACTTTGCTTACCATACCATCTTCAACACCTAACTTGATGCTACACACACCAAACAATCTTGAACAAGAAAAATACTATAAATATATCCTCTTTCAAATCAATTCCTTGGATACACAAAATGACATATAGTCCTTGTCTTTGAATCAGTCTTGAAGTCTGCATATACTCAATACAAATTCTCTACAAAAATTCTTTACACCTCCTTCAACACATCAACACTAAACAAATAACCTCTCTTCTTCATCTCTATAGAACAAAAACCTTAAGCACCAACATTTTCACAACAATAAAAAAAATCTTCATATATACCAAGAGGAGAATAATATGATGTTTGATATTCCCCATCCAATAATAAAATCACTAACAAAATCTTTCTAATCTTCAAACTGATCTTTGCTGTCAAAGAAAATGGGAAAAAACTAAGTTTTGTGGCTTTTTCTTCAAAAAGTACATCAAATTAAATTGGAAAGTATGACCGTTGGCATTCAAACGCCTTTTAAAAAGTCACCACATGATCAACACTTGGCACCAACTCATAACCAAACTCTGACCGCCCGATGCTTTTCTCCCGCCAAAGACTTAAACATAACTTAGAGGCACCTTCGCACACCGGTGACCCTAGGTAATTGAGGCTAGTCATCCCATGATAAAAAGACCCGTGCTTGTAACTTAAGTTGCCTTTTAACCTGTTAAGCTAGTCAACTCAAAAATAGAACTAAAGCTATGACAGGGAGTCTAGGGTAAAGATTGTGCCTTAGTAACTTTTGATAAGAGTTTTTAGAAATAGATTTTAGGGCTTTTTGACAACATTAGGGTTTAGTAGACATTAAGAATTCTCTGCATTTAAAACACCTTATTAGTAATTAGGAACATAGTGATATTTAGAATTCTCTGCATTTAAAACTACCATAACTCTTTAATAAAAGAGTGATAACCCTAATGTATGAAGCTTGAAGAGAGATAACCCTAATGCATGAAGCTTGAA
The DNA here is from genome assembly GCA_027924645.1 of Cunninghamia lanceolata. NCBI lineage: Eukaryota > Viridiplantae > Streptophyta > Pinopsida > Cupressales > Cupressaceae > Cunninghamia > Cunninghamia lanceolata. Next base: position 1,376,369 of record BSBN01001564.1, read on the forward strand.
GAGTGCAACCTCAACCATTATATGATGCAAGTCACTAAATGATCAACTGAAGACCAACTACACTAACTGAAGACCAACTGCACCATTATGCCACCTGACAAGAATGGAAGATCATCTGACAAGAATGGAAGATCAGCTCACAACCGTCAAGACCAACATATCTACACCTTGAACTCCTCTACACCTTGAATGATAAAGACAACCAATTTGACATCAATGATAAAGACATCCATACCAAACTAACAAAGATGTGGTTTTCACCATAGGATGAATTATTTCTCTTTACTATATTTGATCTTTTTGCTTTTTTGGATTTTTTTGTACTTTTTGATGGGGTATTCAGCAGCCTAGGTATAGAACCTCTTAAGATGTATGATTTTCATAGGCTCTTCTAGTTCCTCACCTTTAGGAGTAGCCAGACGATATGCTCCAGAACCATATTTTGAGACAACTATGTAGGGACCCAACCAATTAGGTTCAAACTTGCCTTTCTTGTTTTGTTCTTGAAGATTCCTTTGATTCTCTTTCAGGACCAAATCTCCTACTAAAAATTCCCTTGTGCAGATCTTTCTATTGTAGGCTCTACGGAGCTGATTTTGATATGCTTGGAGATGATTTAAGGAGTTGAGGAACCGTTCATCCAGGAGCTCTAGTTCTTGTATGCGTGCAACATGATAATCCTCCTCTGTCATGAGATTACATAAAGAGATGTGGAAGGAGGGAATCTCGATCTATATTGGTGTTGTGTCCTACACACACCCCATTTTACCTAAAATGTGGACTCCCCCTCTTTTTTTTTTGGCTTAGGTCTTGACTGTGTGCCATTTTACTTTGGAGGACTGAAGGATTTGAACACAAGAAGAGTTTTATTCAAATGGAGTTTTGTTTTAGGTATTCACAACCCCTAGATTCTTGGTTCCCACCTTGATTCATCCTCTATATGAAGTCTTGGGTTTTGCTTGCATATGTGGTTTTGAGGAGAGTTCATGTTTTGGTCTTTAGCGCTAATTTGTGCCTCAAGTGGATAATGCGTGGGAATTCACATCATCTAGATAATATCTAGACATCATCTTTTTCCCTGCATTCCATGGGGATGAAAGTGTTAGAAGGATTTTCCCAAAAAGCGGGTGTTTTGACATTCACTAGACATTACGAGAGAATCTAGCATCTCAAGATATATCTTGTGTTCCCTAAAAATCCCACATAAGCACATACCTTCACCTTTTCTCGAAAAAGCGAAGTTTCCTATGGATACCAAATATTGCAGGGATTTGAAACGATAGTGTATATTATCCACTTGAGAGCCTTTTCCCCACCTATCCGCTGAGCCTCCAAAGACTCACTTTGATTGCTGGTGAGTGTTGAACACCCTGTTGAGGGTACACAACATTAATGGTGAAGGTCTCCGTAGTATTTAAGCATGGATTTGACCCTTTTATATTACCTAGCTTTCATATTCTCTAATTTTTCTAAACTCCTAGACTATTTCATCAGCTTTCAAGTGGATTCCCTTGATCTTCAATGATTTCTCACTGCAAATTGTGGTTTCTTTGCGTCGGTCGTAGGAGTTATTATTTGTATTTTTTGAGAAACTAGGTCAGCTCTCATTTAAATTTTCCCCACTTTGCATTTGAAGTCATGTATTTATACTTTGCATCATACCTAGATGGAGAAGGAATGAAATGTGGTTGGTAGATAAGGTTTGCAACAATGATAGTATTGATATAAAGAAACCCTAGTATGTTTTTGTTGATCATAATATTCCATAGGGTTTTTATTTTTTGTCATTTTGATTTGCATATATGGAGTCATCCTTGTGTGAATGCACTAGGAGACATGGTTTTAGATCTATCTTCAAACTTTTTATTGCGTTTGAACCTAGGGTATAGTTAGAAATCCTAAGTTGCCTCATGTAGATCTCGATAACCCAATTGCAAGTGAATCATGAGATATGGGATGATGTCCCCTGAAGTTAAAATGCCCCTGCAAAGATCTTTTTTTTAGAAATTTCATATCAGACCTAGCCTAGGTTAAAAATACAAACTTTGTGGAGATTTTGGGTGTCGATAGATTTTATCCACCAAGGGCATACGTACCCGCATATCCTATGAGGTTTCCCAGGCCCATAAATTAGTAAATCTCAAAGTTCATCAACCTTTGTGAACATTCTCATAGGATGTGGATTTTATCCACTTGAAGATCTCTTCCCTGCTTATCCTGTGTCACCATTTTTGTCCACTTTGTGAAAAAAATCTAGGCTGTAGAAGTTTTGATTGACACAAGATTTATCCTGTTGGACTCTGAATACCCGGAGCATCTCGTCAATCTCTTTTTCACTGCAAACCCTAACACTTTCCCTGCAGTGATTTCACCTGATGATTAATATAACTACTTACTTCTCAGATCTCTACATATCTGAAGAAGGCCCAAATACCTGCATATCTAGTTAGGGTCCCCAGACCTGCTTTTTAACAAAGAAGACCCATTTATCCTATGTAGACTTATTTACCTGCTCAAGATGAATGACTTTGCTTGATTTAATAAATTCAAGGATCCCATCCCTTGAATCAATTTGAAGTAAGATTTTAACATAATCAAGTGTGTTGCACTATGTATAATGCTCATATCCCGTGAGGGTAGAAATACCCACTTTTTGTTAGATTGGTTGAAATTTGATGTCCAGAATGAAACTGGTTGTTGAAATTTCATGCTAATGCTTTGTTTAATTGGTTTTAAGTAATTCCTAACTTGTTTGGTCAATTGAACATACTAATTATTAAGGATGTCATATTCATTAAAGTATTGTATGTAGGGTAGATGTCTTCTTGAGCTATCAGCATGAAGTATGAGTTTAAGGGAGTTCCTTCAGTGTCCAAGATCACCTCAAATTGGAACAACATTGTTGACACTGATATCGGTCAAGTGGATTTGGATGACTTCAAGATGAGGGTGTTTGGTGCTAACCCTACCAATTGGGCCCGTAGGATAGGACAAAATGGCATTGCCCAAGCAACAGGTCTTCGCATTGCAGTCCAATATTCAGAGCTCATTATGGCTTGTGGAGAGAGGTATCACCCACCTACTAGGACCATAGTGACTCAAGATGGGAGGGTGATTTCTAACCTCACTATCGAGGCTAGATCTGAGGCTTTGGATATCCCCATCTTCCCTACCATGACTATGATAACCATAGAGGCAAATCAGTGCATGTAAGATCAAAATCCAGAGAAGTGTAAGAAGGTGATCAATGACACCTGGATGAAGGTCAAGAGGATTGCTATGTCTAAGGTGCCTTAGGTGCTATATAGGAGTGATTTCAGACCTGAAGTAGGGGACATGGTGACATTTCTCAGTAGAATCATGGGTCTTCCAACTGCATCTACATTTGAGCCTTAGATGTTCAAGTATATTGAGGAGGTGTTGAAAGGAGATAAGAAGATATATTGGGCACAAATAACCAATGATAAAATCCATGGGAGTCTCTTAGCCCTGAATGAGACCGGAGTCTTCCATTTGTCTTCTTATGTCATGTACGTGCTGGCTAGGAACTTTGTCTACCTGAGATTAACCAGATTGAGAACTGTGGGTGATGCTGCAGGAGAATTCAAAGTGTATGGTTGCTATCCGTAATTGAAACATGTTAATTCACTGGTTCACTACAAAAGAGTGAACAATGCTTTCACCATGCACATCACAAGGATGTTACAAGGAGACTTTTCTAGAAGGATATCACTTGACACTGCTAGTGTCATACATAATTATGGGTATTAGTTCGTCCAATTCCAAAAGTTTATGTATCTTAGGGTATAAGGGTTTAGGGGAGCACCATACAGGCTACCAAAGTATCCTACGAAAAAGGTATTCCTACTTGAATTGATGAGGTAGCTACACGTACCTACCATCATTTGCTAAAAGACCTACACAAGGTTGTTATTAAGTTTCCAATTGTCCTAGGAAGATTACTATTTACTTGCATCACCATCAATGCTGCTAAGTCATCTAATGTAGAACTGCAATATTTACACTTTATTTTCTATAAGGATCAGTCCCATTTTGACCCTTTTGGCACCCTCGAGCAACATGTCAGTAGGAATCTCTTCCATGTTGAGGAGTTAGAGGACTTCTGGGCAAACTCTGCTGATGAGAATGAAGTCAAAAAGAAAAAGTACTCTAGACTATCTCGTTACTTCATCAAGAAATTTCATATAACCTCAGTTCCTGATCAAATTGTTGAGGACGGGGTGGTAGTACAGGAGGCTGAATGGAGAAGGGTATTTGGTCATCTAATTGCTCCTCCAAACTAGATAAGACTGAGGACTATTCCCTAAAAGAAATTATGAGAAATCTTGTGAGGTATAGTCAATCTTGGGTAGACACACAAATTGCACAGCTTAACCCTGCCGGCGTGCCCTTGACATATGCTGATCCTCTAGAAGAAAGGGACAATGACAATGAGGAGGGTGAGCCCATAGAAGCAACAAACTTGGAACAAGAAATACAAGGGAAGAATTCAGATAGTGAGGACACCGAGTATGAGGTGCCTATGACTGATAAAAAGGGAAAGGGCAAAGTAGTAAAAGATCCCAAGAGGAAGGCCATGAGGGGAAGTATTTCCCTGGTAAAAACTAAGACATTTAAGAGAAAACTAGGCCAGATTGGGGAAGCTGAGGGGTCTGAACCTAAGAGGACTAGAGTCATCAAGAAGGCTCAAGACTCCCAAGATTTACAAGCTCCTTCTACTACAACAACTGTTACCTCTGCTCCTCTTCCAGCTGTCACTACCTCTGTTTCTCCAGATGTGCAAGCCACCCCTAGCATTTCTACTTCCTCTCCTCCAATTGCTTTAAATGTACCAGTTATCCCTATTGTCTCTGTGTCTCCCACTATTTCCATCCCACCTTCTACCTCCATGCCCTCTCCTTCCTCATCATCACCTTCCATAGCCTTGTCTTCTGTTCCCACCTCCATCACCATTGACCTTACCTCTACTTCTTGTCCAACTGACACCACCTCTTCTATCTCTCCACCACTTTCCTCCATTGACATTCTCACCTCTTCATTTCCTCAGGCTCCTCTTTTCATTTCACTTCCCATGTCTTCCATTCCATTGCTTACACCCTTGCCATTTTCCTCTCTACCACCTATTTCCTCCATTCTTTAACCTCCTTTCTTCCTGCCACAGCTTAGCCTATCCACTCCTATCATTCATCTATTCATCCTGCTTTCCTTGGGGTTTGTAGCATTTGAAAAGCTTTCCAAAGTACAATTGCCTATGGCAACAGTTGATTCATTCTTTGCAATAAATAATAGTTTTTCCCGGCCATTTCAGACTGCTGAAATAAATCCTGAGTCCTCTTCCCCTTGTTGACGTGTGTTCTAGTCACATCAGCCACAAATAAAAATTCACACAATAGAAAACCTATCTTTCTTGAAAGACTTTAAATTCTTACAACCTATCTTTCTTGAAAGACTTCAAATTCAAGTCCCAAGTCTCTAGTTGTTAGGTCTTGACAACTTGGCCTTCACTCAGGGTTCATTGTGCTTTGCTATTTTTACATCATGGACTTACGCGTTTGGATATGCTTCTTACAAGTTGAACAAATTTTCACAAAATTATAACCGGTCTTTAAATTCCTACAAATATTATCAGTTTTCTACAAGAACTGCCATCAGCTGGTTAGAATATGATCTGATTACATGCTAAATTTAGCACAAAGAATGATAATCCTCTGCAATTCTCTCAAATTTAATGTTCTTGTGTAAATATTCTAGAAATTATTTTAAAGATATTCTTAGATTCACCAGATTCACAAGTATTTCTAGGAATTATTCAAAGAATTATGCATATTTTATGAATTTTATATTTTTATGATTTTGTGGATTTCATGAGTAAAAAGATGAAAAAAGACAGAGAGGAAAGAAAAGGGTCTAAGAAAGCTATATTTTCAGTGATCCTACAGGAATACCCTACCAGCACAACAAACTGCAGCAATAATCCACTTGTATTTCACTAGGATGCTCCACAATTACATACAAGGGATGCAATTGTCACAGGGAATTTACAAAGGCATGAAAGGTTTCCAAATGCACTCCCATGGGATGTAGCACTTTGATCTTTCAAGACAATTACAAATTTGCAATCACTTATGATTTCTTTTGAGGAATGACCATCAGTTGGCCTCAAATCTACTGTATATTCTTACAAGGCAACAAGCAGTCTCCACTGGTGAGAAGAATCAATGAAATAGGAAAGAATCAAAACTATGCTCTTCAAGCCCTCCTCTAAGTCATTAGTTTTTCATCCTTTAAATGACCATTTCCTTCCCTTTTATAGACAAAAGTTCTGCATCAATAGCAACCAATGGTGGCAACTTGAGAGTAGCACATGGGTGACATTTAATTTCCTGCCACAGAAAACAATTAAATTCATCAAATATCCTATCTTTGCAAAAAATAAATCAATAAAGATATAATTTGCAGCATCTGATTTAAATTCCACAAAAAAATTTAATGTTTCCTGTAATAAAATACTTTATTCATGTTTTAAACATTCACAAGAACTCCAAATTAAAAAATATGTTTGGTTGGGGGCTATGTTTATTCATGTTTTTAATATTTACAAACAACACTTTTATTTTTAACTAATTTCAATAAATGGTTTCTGGATTTTTCTGCCCTCATCTCAAGATTTCTAGATCATTTTGAATTTTTGAATTTAGTTAAGAAATGAGGGTGATATTACTATTTTAGTGAATTTCCAAATGGATGTAGAATGTGTAGTTGGAATAGGATATCCAGTTGACCAAATGTCTAGTCAATGGGATGTTTAGCAATGTCCTGTGGAAATGTCATGTTGTGAAATATCATGTTAAGGAATATCCTATTGAGAAATGTTTTGTTGGAAATGCCTTGTTGCAAAATGTCCTGTTGAGAAATGTCCTGTGGAAATGTCTTGTTGCGAAATATCCTGTTGAGAAATATCTTGTTGAGAAATGTCCTATTGAACAAGATATACAGTTGGACGAGATATCCAAGATATCTAGTTGGACAAGATACCCAGTTGGATGAGATATGCAGTTAGATAGGTGTTATGTTGAAAAATGTCTCCTTGGACTTTTCCCTCCTAGGTTTAGCTCTCAGGTCCCTTGTTTTGCATCATACATGTTCATTTTGACTCTCGAAAGAAAATGGCCTGAAACCCATGTCACATGGGGCATGAAGGACATTGTGGCACTTAGCCCTGCCTTGAAAAATGACCTGTGGACACGGGCACTAGTGCCCTTGTCCTGCCCTATTTCAAGCAGGTCCTAAATTTGAATATCAATTATGTGACCATTAATTAGGTCCTATGCCGACATCTTAAGTTTGAAGTATGAAATTCTTAGCAGGAATGTGTTTAGTTGCATATATAAGCATGTTTAGGGTTTCATTTGTAAACTAGAAGATGATTGTGAACTTTTTGCAAACTTATGATTTTAGAGCATTCAAGATATTCATTGTTGCAGAGCAGAGCATTTTTGTTGTGTTTGTGATTGCAGATTTAGCTTCATCTTCTCATGTGTTGAAGGATTTTCATCTACATGCGAGCTACACCTCCAAGGTGATATCTATTTGTGTTTGAATCATTTATCAATTTGTTTTGCCTCTATCCCAAAAGGATACACACTCTTTATCTGATAACGGTGTTCAGAAGACTTGAATGTCTCTCTGAGGCTTGACTGAGGCAAGCCTCCAAACACCACAACCCCCAACCACACTCCCTGTGATTGCAGGTTACAAGTGTCGCATCTTGATGGAGTGGAGTTGTAGGGAATAGTAACACAGTGTGTAGATTCCAGATCTCTGAAGAAGAGTATTGCTCAAACTTGAGCGTCAATGCCAATGTCCTCCGAGGTTGAAAACACAAAAATCATTGGGACAATGACAATCAACATCTAAAGAGGTTCTGACATCCTAAAGATCACCCTGCCTTGGACTCGGGCACTAGTGCCAATGTCCTCTGCATCTCCCGGGACGGAAACAAAAAATACAGTGAACATCAATGTTGAAAGGAGATCAGGATTCCACAAAGAAAACACTACCTTGGATAGGGATGCTAATTCCAGCGTCCCTGAGTATTCTACATCTCAAACTTTGAAAATGATCAGTGACTAATCTCTGTCTACTACCTTAGTCTGTAAGCATTTGTCATAATTCATCATTTTACTCACTGTTTTGCAAAATTAGGGTTTTAAGGGTATTTGAGCATTAAATTGATACATTAATTGACAATGTCTAAATTTCCACATCGTTCCAAGTGACATCCTAACCTGTAGGTGAATCCTCTTGCAAAAGTGTGATTCAACTCAGTTGATATGTCCTTGAATGTTTGTTGAGAAAGAAGGATTTAACCTTTTTATCATTTCCCTCTTTTTCATACAAAACATTTTGGTGAACCCATGTTTATTTGAATTTTGCACCTTGCTAAGTGTGGGTACTCTAGATTTGTATTTATTCATCTTATTGCATTTGAAAATTTACAAAAAAAATTGAAAATTTTGAAAAAATTGGCATCTTAGGCTTGCATTTTGGCATAATTTGCATTAATTTAATTTAAATCCATTTAATTTCTATTGTTTTCATTATATCTGATTTAAATTTCAGAAATTCATCATTATTTTAATCATTTTCATTACATTTTCATGCTTAATTTGTTTAAAATTGCTTGAAATTGTGCATTTTTCATAAAAACCTAGTCTTTGCATTAGCTAGGGTTTGTAGTGAAAATCTTGTTTTAGATTTTACTACTATTTTAAACACTCATTTAGGACTGATTTCTAATTGTAGTGTTTCATCATAGTGTCTTTTTGTAAAAAATCATGTCTAGGGTTTGAAAACCTTGCATTTTTACTAAGTTTTGCCTTGTCATCTACCTAGATTTGCATTATAGGTGTGTTGTGAAGGATATTGCTGCATTATTGGATTGATATTGAGCTTATTTTTCACTTCCACTCATCAATTTCCTTACAACACCTCTTCTTTTAGGCATTTGCATTGAAAAAAGTGGAAAAATCAAGCATTTTAGCTCATATTTACACATATTTTTGCACTTACTTTCTTGTATTCGTATCAAAAATCTTTTAAATCTGATCTTGCATATACTTGAAAACATAAATTTCGCATGATTTGATATCCTTTCTTGAAATTTGGCATTATCTCAATTAGAGATTGTGTATTTGAACACCTAGGGTGCACTACTAGCTCTTATTGATGTTTCGGACATTTTATTATGAGACCTTCATTTCATTTGTCTTTGGTATCTTTGCATGCATTTATCAAAGATCTTTATTTTCATATATTCTTAACCCTCAAGAGTGAACATCCTACAATATTAGAAAGCTTAATTGAGTTCATCTCCATGAGTAGTAATGAAAAAGATAATTGTGATAACACTTCTCCTATGCATCTAGTCTCTACTACATGTGATGATGACATAAACTTGCCCTTTGATCATTCTTCCAAAAATGATTCCTCCTATGAGGATATACTAGCACAAGAGGATGAAATCATTGACACATTCATTAAAACCACCCTACCCTCTTTGGAAAATGAAACATTAGTGGATAAAGGGCTCCCTCTCAAGGAGGATTATCCATGGGTAGAAAATGACTATTCAACTAATGATCACATGGTGCATGAGGTCTCTAAGGATAATCCATTAGATCTTCCACCTTTTATTAAATGTTCGAGTACCTTGGATATCTCTAAGGAAGTGAAGACTATGGATAACTCTACTTTTGTTGCAAATTCAAATGATATCAAGCTCTTTAACAACATTGTACCTTCCTTTTGTTCCAATGCTCTCCTTGGCCAAGATGAAGCATTAGTGGATGAGAAAAGGTCTTTCAAATTAAATCCTTTAGGGATAGATGTTAAACATAATCGAAAGGAAAAAAATGTTAATTCAATCTTCACTAATAGAATTTATAGCAATATTCCTAAGATGGTTGTGCGGGGGGCATCTAGTACACCTTCTTGCTTAAAACTGGTGATTACGGTTCAAGGTGATCGAAAACCACCTAGACCCTCGGATTATATTCTAAACTATGCAAGACAAATCACTCAAACAAATCAAGGTGTTCAAAATGTGATTTCTCACACATATAACACCTGTAATAACAACCAAAGTAAGCAAGCACCACATGTGCCTATCTCTCTTCCATGTTCTCAACCTATGCTTCCTTTGCCACCTCATCTTACTCCAAAAAGTAGTCAAGAATATGATCTTGTTGAGTAGCTTCATGCTACCCTAGCTAATATCTCTCTTTGGGATTTAATACAAACATTACCTACATACCATGGAATGCTCCAAGAAGCTTTACAAAAGGTGATTGTGCCACCTGCTACTAAGCTGAATGATGTAGTATCTCTCTTAGATTGTATGCATGCAACAAAAATGGATATTCTGTTTCAACCACATGAATTACAGTCAGCTAAAGTTCAAAACCAATATGATCCTCTTATAATCTTTGTCATGGTAAATAAAAAGTTGATAAAGTGAATTATGATTGATAATGGATCAGCTCTTAATGTTTGTCGTATTGATTTGTTACATAGGATTAAGGTTGATACCTCTTTGATTAAACTGGATATAATTAGCATTCGTGGATTTGATAATGTTGGTAGACAATCCCTGGGTACTATAACTCTACCTGTAGAGGTGGGACCTGTGACATTATCTACCCTTTTTCATGTCATGCCTGGTTCACTTTCATATAATATGATTCTTGGTAGATCGTGGATCCATGCCATGGGGGCAGTTCCGTCTACTCTTCATCGATCAATAATTTTATTTACCAAAACAAGCTCTGTACTATGAAAGTTGATCCTGAACCAGATAATTGTTTACATATTAAAATGCAAAAACATGTTAACAATCAACAAAGTCTAAACAACTTACGAGTGGATTCATCAATGCCTCTTGCCACAGATAATGTTGTGCAAGACTCTAAAACATTGAATGCACTTTTTGGTGACGATTGGGGTTCGTTATATTTTAATCCTTGTAGTATAGGGGAATATAAACTCACTAACTCTGACACATCAAAAGTCGCATCGATCTCATCCAAAAAAACTTTTGAAACACCTAATAAAACTAAAGGCTCCTTGGTAGAAAACAAAGACAATACTCTTACTTATACTACAAATTATAACACCTACGAGGCCTCGCCATCGTCCAAAGATATGGACTCCCTCTATGGTCATGGATTTCAGATTTTGTACAAAAATAATGACTATGTAGGTAATGGTTGCGATCTAAATCAACAAGGAATTAGAGTACCTTTAAAAGTTGCTAGAATTAACTACACAGACGATATTGTATACCGCTCTTTGCAACCCACCATAGCCTCTCATCATCCTAAACTTAATGTTAATGCAATATCAACAAGACTGAAACAACATGAGAGATATCATGGGATGATAGACAAGAATTGTCTGCTCGGAGCTATCCCTATGAATCAGGTAAATATTTCTCCCTCTTTAAGCCACACTCGTTGTAGCAAATATTATAGTTGCTTTCAAGGGTGGCCTTCTCCTAGATATGTATATTCTTAACATTGGGTTGTAATAGGTAAGTATTTCTAACCCTTTACCTCTATGTTGTGTTTCCCCCGTGATGTGTTGTGTTGTTTAGGCCCCCTTGGATGACCCTTGATACTCTTGTAAGGTCAAGGATACCGGGAGACTCCCTCTGTTGTGACCCTTCTTCTATTTGTATCATCATTCTTCTATATTGCTTCTCATCTATTTTCATTGTTGTGTGTTGTGTCCTAGGGGCATAGCGTTGCGGTTGGTGACCTAAGGTCACCTTCCTATGTGATGACCCTAGGGCACTTGTTTCTCCTCTCTTGATTTATTTTTTACCTTCTTCTAGTGGTTCTATCTAGCTGGCGGATGACGAAAAAAAACTAAGACTGATATAGACCATGTGTCCCTTCAGCGAGTAAGCAAAAATGGACCTAGTCCATACATGATGATGGGGTTGATATCTATTATCTAACACTTGGCTAGTAGAATCACTCCATGTGATATTATGATGATGTCATATATTTTCTAACAAACCATAACAATATAGCTGCTCCATGCACTTTGTTTATCTTGGATCTCGCCTTGCTTACACTCGGTTATGAGATATCTGTGATATAGCCTCATGGTTATACTCAGGTTCCGAATCCGTAGTATAACCCTGGCTCTTGATGTGATTATGTATATGCATTTTTTGGATCATGTGATGTGGTTATTATCTTAGAGAAAAATTTCTAACCTCTTTTCTTGTAGCAAATTATGTGTTTGTGGAAACATTCAGCGATTGTAAAGTGCATGTCACTTCTGGGGGCATGGGCTTTGCAAAAGCTCTTGTTCCCTTGTGTGTTTTCTCTCTACCTTAACACACTTGATATCAGTACACGATTTTGACCACCTTAAGGTGGGGGCATATATAAGGTAAGCTGTTTGATGATTTTAGTACTAACGAAGCATGTTTGTAAGCCCTCTGCGGAGGTGGGATGTTGTATCTCTGCTCGAGTGCACAGCTTTATTTTATATTAGAATGAGAAAGCCCTCTGCAAAGGTGAGATATCATATCTCTTGAGCTAGTGCGTATCTTTTTATTTTAAGCCCTCTGTGGAGGCAGGGATGGTGTATCTCTTGAGCTAGTGTACATCCTTTTTATTCTAAAAGTCCTTCGAGCAGGTGGGGTTGGTGTATCCTCTCTTAAGCGTGTCTTTGGCGGTTGTTGTGGCATAAGACCAATCATTAGGTGTGCTTGTAATGTACCTGAGATGGTGGTGAACCTAGCAATAGGCTCCTTCCATCGCTTGTTTGTCATGTTTTAGACGTATAGTATGTCTTTGGCATGTTATATGTCGCTTGTGTTTTTCATGTGTCTTCTGCATGTTTGTTCCCAAGTATAGTCCAAAGAGCGTGGCGAAATGCCCCTCCTATGCTTTGGGATTTGTATGGCATGTTTATTCTCAAGTGTAGTCCAAAGAGCATGGCAAAATGCCCCTCCTACATTTTAAGATTTGTATTGCGTGTCTGTTGCCCCATATGTAGTCCAAAGAGCATCGCGAAAGCCCCTCCTACATTTTGGGTGCTGTGTTGCATTTTTACTTTCCATGTATCTGCATCTGCATTCATAAATATATGAAAATGAAAAAGAAATAATCACTGCATTTACTATATTCATCGTGTTTTGTGTGTCTTCAATACTGTCTTCTCTGTGCCTTGTATGACTATTATTGTCTTCTCTGTGTTTTGTGTGCCTGATACTGTCTTCACTATGTTTGGCATGTCTGTGACATGTCTTCTCTAATGTCTACCTTAGACTGGGGGCTAGAAATAGTTTCTCAACCTTACTGTATGCATTAGCTCTAAGTGCTTGGCGTGTTTGCTATGTTTTGACCATACTTTAATGCATGTATGGGCCTTGCTTTTATACATACATTAAAGTGGGGGCTAAATGTTATGTCAAAAAATGTCTCCCTAGACTTTTCCCTCCTAGGTTTATCTCTTGGGTCCCTTGTTCTGCATCATACATGTTCATTTTGACTCCCGGAGGAAAAGGGCCTGAAACCCATGTCACATGGGGCATGAAGGACATTGTGACACTTAGCCCTGCCTTGAAAAATGACCTGTGGATAGGGGTGTTAGTGCCCTTGTCTTGCCCTATTTTAGGCAGGTCCCAAATTTGAATGTCGGTTATGTGACTGTTAATTAGGGCTTATATCGACATTAAGTTTGAATTATGAAATTCTTAGTGAGAGTGTGTTTAGTTTCGTATATAAGCATGTTTAGGGTTTCATTGTAAACTAGAATATGATTGTGAATTTTTAGCGAACTTATGATTTTAGAGCATTCAAGATATTCATTGTTGTAGAGTAGATCATTGCTATTGTGTTTGTGATTGTAGATTTAGCTTCATCTTCTCATGTGTTGAAGGATTTTTATCTACATGCAAGCTATACCTCCAAGGTGATATCTATTTGTGTTTGAATCATTTATCAATTTGTTTTGCCTATATCCCATAGGGATACACACTCTTTATCTGACAACGGTGTTTGGAAGACTTGAATATCTCTCTAGGGCTTGACTGAGGCAAGCCTCTAAACACCACAACTCCCAACCACACTCCTTATGATTGTAGGTTACATGTGTCATATCTTGATAGAGTGGAGTTGCATGGAACAATAACACAGTGTGCAGATTCCATATCTTTGAAGAAAAGCACTGCTTGGACTCAGGTGCCAATGTCAGTGTCCTCTGAGGTTGAAAACATAGAAATCATTTAGACAATGACAATCAGCATCTAAAGAGGTTCCGACATCCTGAAGATCACCTTGCCTTGGACTCGGGCACTAGTGTCAATGTCCTTTGCATCTCCCAAGATGAAAATAGAAAATACAGTGAACATCAGTGTCGGAAGGAGAGTGGGATTCCACGAAGAAAACACTACCTTGGATAGGGGTGCTAATGCCAGTGTCCCCAAGTATTTTGCATCTCAAACTTTGAAAAACAATCAGTAACTAATCTCTGCCTACTACATTAGTTTGCAAGCATTTGTCGTAATTCATCATTTTACTTACTATTTTGCATAATTAGGGTTTTAAGGGTATTGGAGCATTAAATTGATACATTAATTGACAATCTTTGAATTTCCACATGGTTCCAAGTGACAGCCTAACATGTATGTGAATCCTCTTGCAAAAGTGTGATTCAACTCAGTTGATATGCCCTTGAATGTTTGTTGAGAAAGGAGGGTTTAACCCTTTTATCATTTCCCTCTTTTTCGACTAAACAACATGATATCTAGTTGGACGGGATATCCAGTTGGACAGGATATCTAGATGGATGGGATATTTAGTTGACTAAAATATGCAGTTGGCTAGGATATCTAGTTGGATAGGATATCCAGTTGGATGGGATATCTAGTTGAACAAGATATGCAGTTGATTGAAATGTCCAGTTGATCGAAATGTCCAGTTGACCAAATGTCCAATTGGAAATAACTTGCAAATTTCAATGAATTTTCAAAAAATTCCAAAGGCAACCTAGGCTAAAATTCAATCCTCTATCCATCTATGAGCTTACCTTGGATTTCCAATTGGATGTGGATCAGGATCAGGATCTAGAACATCATGTCCAGTTGATTAGATATCCAATTGGAAATAACTTGCAAATTTCAACAAATTTTCAAAAAATTCCAAAAGCAACCCTAGCTAAAATTTGATCCTCTATCCATCTATGACCTTTGCAAGGGACACTTCGTAACTTGAAATTCACCGTTTGCAACTTCACATTTTACCTATACTGCCAAAGCAAGCAACGAAAGGACCAGAAAAAACAAAAAAGGGGGTGGGTCCTTATTTTTCTAGGGCAAAATGGGGCGTGTTGTGAGACTACACAACACCCCCAAGGTCCCCTTGCTGGAAGGAATTGAGAAAGTATGCACTGAAATGAATATCATTAGCAAGGAAGTACACATCCAAGATGCACCTAATAGCCAACCAACAGATATGAACACTGTAGAGATAGTGGATCTTGAGGACAATCCTCCAAAAGGCTAGCTAGAACAGTAAAGCATATTCGACAAGGCTAAGCAGGACACATGTGATAAGTTGCAACAAGTTGGGCAAATTCATCATGATGTTGTAGACTCTTCCAGGGGAGATGATTTGGAGAAGATATTGGCCAAAGGAGGGGAAGAGTCATTAAATAAAGAGGGAGGATAATTGGAGCCCCTACTAATTCTTTGATAGTTCGTAACTGGCTACAACAAAGATTGTAGGGTAAACAATCCTAGGTTGAAATGGTTGATCTAGACCTAGAAAACTTCCTTTCTCAACTTGAAAATCCCAAGAAGAAAAAGTAGGCAAAAATCCACTCAAGGATATATAAGGATGCCTCAAGATCCAGGATAGTAGAGGTTGCAGTTCCGCCAGTTCAGGCGAATAAAGAAGAGGTCAAACCAAGAGATTATAATATTTTCACCTTAAGTCTCGGTCCTACCTCCCAACTGCAAGAAATTGAAGAGTTCAAGGACTTCGTTTCCACCATTATCCACAAGATGGATAAGGATGAGTTCATGAAAAAGTAGTTAAAGTAGCAAAATGAGGAGCTAAGTGTTTGCATTAAATATTTGGTAAAGCCAATGCACAACGATGATGACACGACAATTGCTCCATCCATTCTTTCAAAGCAGGAATTGGAAAATTTTGACAAGATGAGGCAAATAGCCTCAGCAACCAAGGAATGGTTAACATAGATCTACACTGAGGGCTGTGAGACCATTGATGAACTCAGTGAAATACACAAAGATTTTTTCTCTTTAAAGGAGGAATGGGATGAGATTGTTGAGGATTGTGAGGAATACGATGATTATTATTCTTACATCCATCCCCAAGTTTAGAGGATGTGCAAGCTATCTTCTAAAGTTTTCATTCAGGAGAGCATTTTAGCAAAGGATAAAATGAATATGCCCTCCCATTGGTTGGAAATGTTGAAACTGCGAAGGGAAATTTTTGACAAGGTAAAAAATGAGGGCACGACCACAAAGACCCATCTTTTGGAAGCAATATATGGCTTCATTGATCTCATCTGTGCATTAACGAGAATATATCTAGATGATACAACAACCATAGATGTACATGAGTGTAAAAGGCTATTGAGTCAGTCATTGCAGTGTAATCCAATAGATGATTCCTTCCTTTTCAGTGTATCAGACATGAACAAAGCAGTGGATACTCTTAAATTCTAGGTTAGTTTTGTGAAAAATCCCCCTCCAAAGGAAATCAATCTAGTGCTTGAATCCTTGATGGCATATAGGAAAAGGGAGGAAGAAAATAATAAAGTGACTGTCGAGGATGATGCCCCTGCATCCTGAGGACCAGTATTGTACAATGTTATCAGTGTAGCAATCAAATACCAAATCCAGCTAGCGTGCCTCCATCAAAATATGCCATATGATCCTTTTCAACTTGTTAACTCATTGTAAAACTAATTTGTCTTATTAGACTTATCAAAAAGCTACTTTTTTATCCTATTCTCTTATGGTCAAAAGCTATATTTTTATCTTTTTCCTAAAGGACAAAAGTAAATCCAAGTTTGTAACCACTCACTCCTCAAATTTAATGTTAAATGAATTTGGACCATTGTTGTTGGATTAATCCTCACCCTCCATTGTAAACAAAGTGGGATGGCCTCTCCTATATAAAGGTAGTCACTTTCTTCATTTTATAAGGTTGGAACAATGAATTGTTGAGACTTTGCCAAAATTATGATTTAATACAAAACATATTTACAAGTGCTGCTGTATATTGTGTTATTGTGTTAATTAGTTTTTGGATTTCATGGTTCACTTCCTACCTGGTTAAGATGAAGTTCAGTTACAATTTGAATGCATTCTTTAGATATTTGATAAATTCCCTGGTTCACATCATTTGTACTTTACTGATTGTAAGTTTCTTTGCATGCTTAATCTGAACCCATTTTTAGTGAGTTAAGTTCAGTTGAATAATCTTGTTAAAATATGCCATTAATTAGGTATTTAATGAATTTATGTGGTTTTGAAAATCTTTGTTACCTCTGAAGATTGCACTATTTCTGCAGCATTGTGGGGAACCTGGTTAAGCAGGAATCAATTTTTGGGAGTTTGTCTATCTGAAGTGATTCCATCCATTGTGATTTGTCCTTAGGGTTTCATTTTATTTCCCTACCCCTTATCTTTTGAAATTTATTTGAAGAGTTAATAGATTAATTCAAGGCATCACACCATTGGTAATAACAGATGGAGTTTTCAGACCTTAAAGTCTAAAACTGCTTAAGGTTTCTACAGACCATTGACTGTTAATATTCCCAAAACCTTAAGAAAATTCACTTTGTATGTAAGTCCCCTTGATTAGAACAACAAAACATATCCAACTGAGTTATATTGCAAGTCAAGACTTGATAATATAAAACTTGGGGCAGTCTTTTTCTGGATTTTTTGGGATTAGACTCCTTTCAAGAGGGGTGGGATACTTAGTATTTCAATCTGTTGATGGGTGTTTTTTGCACACAACAACGTAGATGAAATACTGAGTATCCCACCCCTCTTAAAAGGAGTCTAATCCCAGAAACTATAGAAAAAGACCACCCCAAGTTTTATGCTGTTAGGTCTTGACTTGCAGTATAACTTAGTTGGATATGTTTTTTTGTTCAAATCAAGGGGACTTACAGACAAAGTGAATTTGCTTAGGGTTTTGGGAATAATAACAGTCACTGGGCTACAAAAACCCTAACCAGATTTAGACTTTAAGGTCTAAAAACTCCATCTGTTATTACCAATGGTGTGATGCTTTGAATTAATCTATTAACTCTTCAAAGAAATTTCAAAAGATAAGGGATAGGGAAAGAAAATGAAACCCTAAGGACAAATCACAATAGATGGAATTACTTCATATAGATAAACTCCCAAAAACCAATTCCTGCTTAACCAAGTTCCCCATAATGCTATAGAAATAGTGTAATCTTTAGAGGTAACAAAGATTTTCAAACCACATAAATTCATTAAATACCTAATTACTAGCCTAGTTTAACAAGATTATGCAACCAAACTTAACTCACTTAAAATGGGTTTAGATTAATCATGCAAAGTAACTTACAATCAGTAAAGTACAAATGATATAAACCAGGGAATTCATCAAATATCTAAAGCATGCATTCAAATTGTAACTGAACTTCATCTAAATCAAGTAGGAAGTGAACCATGAATCCAAAAAACCCATTAACACAATAACACAATATACAACACCTATAAATATGCTTTGTATTAAATCATAATTTTGGTAGAGTCTCAACAATTCATTGTTCCAACCTTATAAAATGAACAAAGTGTCTGCCTTTATATATGAGAGGCCAGCCCACTTTGTTTACAATGGAGGGTGAGGATTAATCCAATACCAATGGTCTAGATTCATTTAACATTAAATTTGAGGAGTGAGCGGTTAAAAACTCAGATTTACTTTTGTCCTTTAGGAAAAAGATGAAAATATAACTTTTGAGCATAAGAGAATATGACAAAAAAACAACTTTTTAATAAGTCTAATAAGACAAATCAATTTTACAATGAGTTGACAAGTTGAAAAGGAACATATGGCATGTTTGGATGGAGGCACACCAAGTGGATTTGACATTTGATTACTAGAAAGCTAACACTGTACAATACTGGTCCTCAAGATGCAGGGGCATCATCCTCAATAGTCACTTAATTGTTGTCTTCCTCCCTTTTCCTATATACCATCAAGGCTTCAAGCGTTGGATTGATTTCCTCTAGAGGGGGACTTTTCAGAAAACTGACCTAGAATTTGAGAGTATCCATTGCTTTGGATAAGTTGTGATAAATCACAGACTTTGCTCTAGCACTCTTCTTGAATTCCTTAACTTGCAGGTTCAATTTGCTAGCTTTGTTCATGTTTGGTACATTGAAAGCTTGAAAGGAATCATCTATTGTATTACCTTGCAACAAATGACTCAATAGAATTTTACACTCCTATACATCTATGGTTGTTGTATCATCTAGATATAGTCTCGTTAATGCACAGATGAGATCAATGAAGCCATATATTGCTTCCAAAAGCTAGGTCTTTGTTTTCACGCTCTCAATTTTTACCTTGTCAAAAATTTCCCTTCACAGTTTCAACATTTCCAACCAGTGGAAGGGCATATTCATTTTATCCTTTGCTAAAATGTTCCCTTGAATGAGAAGATAGCTTGCACATCATCTAAACTCGGGGATGGATGTGAGAATAATAATCATCATATTCCTCAAAGCCTCAATAATCTCATCCCATTCCTCCTTTAAAGAGAAAAAATATTTGTGCATTTCACCGAGTTCATCAATGGCCTCACAACCCTTAGTGTAGATCTCTATTAAGCATTCCTTAGTTACCAAGGCTATTTGCCTCATCTTGTCAAAAATTTCCAATTCTTGCTTTGAAAGAATGGATGGAGCAATTGCCGTGCCATCATCCCTGCGCATTGGCTTTTCCAAATATTTAATAGAAAGCACGTAGCTCCTCATTTTCCTACTTTAATTGCTTTTTCGTGAACTCATCCTTATCCATCCTGTGGAAACAGGGTCCTTGAACTCCTCAATTTCTTGCAGCCAGGAGGTAGGACAAGGATTTAAGGTGGAAATATTATAATCTCTTGGTCTGACCTCTTCTTTATTCACCTGAACTAGCGGAACTGTAACCTCTGCTACCCTAGATCTCGAGGCATCCTTATATATCATTGAGTGGATTTTTGCTTGCTTTTGCTTCTTGGGCTTTTCAAGCTGAGCGAGGAAGCTGTCTAGATCCAAATCAACTGTTTCAACCTGGGGTTGTTTACCCTGCAATCTCTACTGCAGCCAATTAGGAACTATAAAAGAATCAGTAGGAGGCTCCAATTATCCTCCCTCTTTGTTTAATGAATCTTCCCCTCTCATGGTCAATCTCTTCTCCAAATCATCTCCCCTAGAAGAGTCTGCAAGATCATGCTCAAGCTACCCAACTTGCTGCAACTTATCACTTGCATCCTACTCATCCTTGTCGAATATGCTTTGCTACTCTGGCTGGCCTTTTGGAGGATTGTCTTCAAGGTCCACTATCTCTACAATGTTCATATATGCCGGTGGGCTATTAGGTGCATCTTGGATGCACATTTCCTCGTTGACAATATTCATTTCAGAGCTTACTTTCTTAATTTCTTCTAGCAAGGGGACCTTGGGGAAAGAGGGCTTAGGATTTATTTCAGCAGTTGGGAATGGCCGGGAAAACTGTTGTTTATTGCAAAGAATGAATCAATTGTTGCCTTAGGCAATTGCACTTTGGAAAGGTTTACCAATGCTGCAAACTCTAAGGAAGGCAAGATGTATGGACGAGCAGGGATGGATAAAATGACAATAGGAGTAGATAGGCTAAGCCATGGTAGGGAGAAGAAGGAGGTAAAAGATTGGATGAAATAGGTGACAAAGAGGAAAATGGCAAGAATGTAAGAAATGGAATGGAAGACACGGGAAGTGAAGTGAAAAGAGGAGCCCGAGGAAGTGGAGAGGTGAGAATGTTAATGGATGAAAGACAAGGCTATGGAAGGTGATGATGAGGAAGGAAAGGGCACGGAGGTAGAAGGTGGGATGTAAACAACATGAGATATATAGATAGTAGGGACAATTGGTACATTTGAAGCAGTTGGAGGAGAGGAAGCAGGAATGCTAGGGTTGTCTTGTACATCCAGAGCAAAAGAGGTAGTGATAGCTGGAAGAGGAGTAGAGGTAACAATTGCTATAGCAGAAGGAGCTTGTGAATCTTGGGGGGCTTCAGCCTTCTTGATGACTCTGGTCCTCTTAGGTTTGGACCCCTCAGCTTCCCCAGTCTATCCTAGTTTTCTCTTAGATGTCTTAGTTTTTACTAGGGAAATACTTCCCCTCATGGCCTTCCTCCTAGGCTCTTTTACTGCTTTGCCCTTTCCCTTTTTATCAGCCACAAGCATCTCATCCTCAGTGTCCTCACTGTCTGAATTCTTCCCTTATATTTCTTGTTCCAAGCCTACTGCTTCTATGGGCTCGTCTTCCTCATTGTCACTATCCCTTTCTTCTGGAGGATCAACATATGTCAAGGGCACATCAACAACATTAAGATATGCAATTTATTCATCTACCTAGACCCTATTATACCTCATAGGATTTCTCATAATTTCTTTGAGGGAACAATCCTTAGCCTCAACCCAGTTTGGAGGAGGAATTGGATGACCAAATACCCTTCTACATTCAGCCTCTTGTACCACCACCTCAACAATTTGATTAGGAACTGGGGTCATATGAAATTTCTTGATGAAGTCAAGGGATAGTCTTGAGCACTTTTTCTTTTTAACCTCATGTTCATCAGAACAGTTCACCCAAAAGTCCTCCAACTCCTCAACATGGAAGAGATTCCTACTGACATGTTGCTCGAGGGTGCCAAAAGGGTCAAAATAGGATTGAACCTTATAGAAAATTGGGTTTAAATGTTGTAGTTCTGCATCAGACAACTCAACAACATTGATGATGATGCAAGTAAATAGTTCTTTTCCTAGGACAATTAGAAAAATGCTATGCAGGTATTCTAGCAAATGATGGAAGGTACACAACTACCTCATCAATTTAAGTAGGACTACCTTATCTGTAGGATACTTTGGCAGCCTGTATGGTGCTTCGCTGAACCCTTTTACCCTAAGATATATAACCTTTGGGAATTGGATGAACCAATACCCATAATTCTGTACGATACTGGTAGCCTCAAGTGATATCCTTCTAGAAAAATCTCCTTGCAACATCCTTGTGATGTGCATGGTGAAAGCATCGTTCACTCTTTTATAGTGAACTAGTGAATTAACATGTTACAATTGTGGATAGAAATCATACACTTTGAATTCTCCAGTAGCATTGCCCACAGTTCCCAATTTGGTTAATCTAGGGTAGACAAAGTTCTTGGCCATCATGTACATGACATAAGAAGCCAAATGGAACTTTTAGGTCTCATTCAGGGCTAAGAAACTCCCATGGATGTTATCACTGATTATTCATGCCCAGTATATCTTCTTATCTCCTTTCAACAATTCCTCAATATACCCAAACATCCAGGGCTCAAATGTAGATGCAATTAGAAGACCCATGATTTTGTTGAGAAGTGTCACCATATCCCCTACTTTAGGTTTGAAATCACTCATGTATAGAACCTGAGGCACCTTAGACATAGCAGTCCTCTTGACCTTCATCTAGGTGTCATTGATCACTTTCTTGCACTTCTCTAGATTTTGATCATATGGGCGTTGATTTGCCTCCTTGGTTATCATAGTCATGGTAGGGAAGATGGGGATATCAAAAGCCTCAGATATAACCTTGATATATCCTAAGTCACTATGGTCCTAGTAGGCAGGTGATACCTTTCTCTACAAGCCATAATGAGCTCTGAACACTAGACTGTAATGGGAAAACCTGCTGCTTGGGCAATGCCATATTTTTGTCCTATCCTATGGGCCCTATTGGTAGGGTTAGCACCAAACACCCTCATCTTTAAGTCATCCAAATCCACATGACTGATATCAGTGTCAACAATGTTGTTCCAATTTGAGGTGAACTTGAACACCAGAGGAACTCCCTTAAACTCGTACTTCATGCTGATAGCTCGAGAAGACATTTACCCCGCCTACAATACTTTAATGAATATGACATCCTTAATAATCGGTATGTTCAATTTTCCAAACAGGTTAGGAATTACTTAAAAGTAATTAAACAAAGAATTAGCATGAAATTTCAACAACTAGTTTCATTCTGGACATCAAATTTCAACCTATCTAACAAAAAGCAGGTATTTCTACCCTTATAAGATATGAGCATTATACACAGTGCAACACACTTGATTATGTTAAATTCATACTTCAAATTGATCAAGGGATGGGATCCTTGAATTCATGAAATTAAGCAAAGTCATTCGTCTGGAGAAGGTAAATAAGTCTACACAGGATAAATGGGTCTTGTTTGCTAAAAAGTGGGTCTGGGGACCTTGATTGGATATGCAGGTATTTGGGCCTTCACCAGATATGCAGAGATTTGAGAGGTAAGTAGATATATTAGTCATTAGGTGAAATCACCGCAGGGAAAGTGTCAGGCTTTGCAGGGAAAAAGAGCCCAATGGGATGTTGCTGGTATTCAGAGTCCAACAATATAAATCCTATGTCAGTTGAAACTTCCACAGCATGGGTTTCTTTCACAAAGTGGGCAAAACTGATGACATAGGATAAGTGGGGAAAAGATCTTCAAGTGGGTAAAATCCACATCCTATGAGAATGTTTGCAAAGGTTGATGAACTTTGAGATTTACTAATTTGTGGGCCTGGGCAACCTCATAGGATATGCGGGTCCCTGGGCCCTTAGTGGATAAAATCCACTGACACCCAAAATCTTAGGAAAGTCTGTATTTTTGACCTAGGCTAGGTTTGATATGAAATTTATGAAAAAAAGATCTTTGCAGGGGCATTTTAACTTCAGGGGACATCATCACATATCTCATGATTCACCTGCAATTGGGTTATCGAGATCTACATGAGGTAACTTAGAATTTCTAACTATGCCCTAGGTCTAGATGCAATAAAATTTTTGAAGATAGATCTAAAACCCCATCCCCTAGTGCATTCATGCGAGGATGATTCTAGATATACAAATCAAAATGATAAAAAGTGAAATGCTATGGAAGATTATGATCAACAAAAATAGACTAGGGTTTCTTTATATCAATACCTATCATTGTTGCAAACTTGATCTTGTAGACAACCAAAATTGTCCCAAATTTGTCCATGTCTTTCAACATCTAGTCAAAAACATCACTTAGACATCATGTAGCATTTTGTCCTAAACCTCACTCTTAATCCATCCCTAATCCATTAGCCAATTAATTAAATAAATTTTATTGAACCCGATGATTAAGATAAGGTCACTAGAAAGATAATGGGCGGTATAATGGTCATCCATCATAAATACACGACTTCAAATGCAAAGTGGAGAAAATTTAATTGAGAGCCGACCTGGTTTCTCAAAAAATGCAAATAATAACTCTTGGAGCCAACGCAAAGAAACCACAATTTGTAGTGAGAAATCATCGAAGATCAAGGGAATTTGCTTGAAAGCTGATGAAATTGGCTAGGAGTTTAGAAAAATTTGAGAATATGAAAGCTAGGTAATGTAAAAGGGTCAAATCCACACATAAATACTGCGGAGACCTTCACCATTAATGTTGCGTACCCTCGACAGGGTGTTCAACACTCACCAACAATCAAAGCGGGTCTTTGGAGGCTCAACAAAAAGGTGGGGAAAAGGCTCTGAAGTGGATAATATACACTTTCATTCAAAATCCCCACAATATCCAGTATCCATAGGAAACTCCATTTTTTCTAGAAAAGGTGAAGGTATGCACTTATGCGGGATTTTCAGGGAACACATGATTTATCTTGAGACGCTAGATTCTCCTGCAATGTATAGTGAATGTCAAAACACCTGATTTTTGGGAAAATCCTTCTAACACTTTCATCCCCATGGGATTTGGGGAAAAAGATGATGTCTATATATTATCTGGATGATGTGAATTCCTGCACATTATCCACTTGAGGCATAAATTAGCGCTAAAGACTAAAACATGAACTCTCCTCAAAACCAATATGCAAGAAAAACCCAAGACTTCATAAGATCATGCACCAAGGTGGGAACAAAGAATGTAGGGGATGTGAATACCCAAAACAAAACTCCATTTGAAGAAAACTCTTCTTGGGTTCAAATCCTTCAGTCCTCTCCAAAGAAAAAGGGCACATAGTCAAGACCTAAGCCAGAAAACAAAAGAGGGGGTCCACATTTTAGGCGAAATGGGACGTATGTGTAGGGCACAACAAATGACAACTTTGCTAGGAAAATGCTCTAGAGCATTTCTAAGATAAATGATAGTTACAAACCCAGGAGCTATGTGTATCCCACATATCTAAACAAGGCTGGTAATAATAAGATCAAGAAACTAGAATCTGATGCTTAAAAGACACTCCATATTCCACAGATCTAATTGTGTGCAAGTGTATTCATTCCCATCCATTAGCTACTAGGGTCATCCCAGTTTCTTCTCATTAAGCTACATAGTTGATACATCACCTCATGAACTACATGGACATTGCCCCATTACCAGTCAGGTATCTATAGCCTCAACAAGGTTGTCTCTATGATTCCACTCAAAGCATAGCTCTACTACCAGTCAGGCATCCATAGCCCCGATAGAGATACCTGAATCCTCCAGCTGGTTGACTTAAGTTATTGGAAGTACTAGGAAGTACCGCTATGCATAATATTTTTGTAGTCAAATACATTTTTAAAAATTGATGGTTTGATGAGAATATTTGAAAATACCACTCATCTTTTCATTATGGAACTTCTCAAGTTTGTTGGGCTGGGAATCATAGTGGCGAAAAAGGTGTGACCTTAGGATTTTTCACTTAACAAGAAATCACATAGACTCCCTTAGTATCTTTCAAGATCATTAGTATATCAAAGATGTGAGATCCAAGAATCTTTCTAATGACCTTAAACATCAGGTTCAAGCCACCTGGATGACCATTATACCACCCATTATTAAACAATATGACCCAGAATAAATCCTAAGCTCATAACTCAATTTTCTCAAATAAAATTTGGGACTCAAATGCTAGAGGGCACCATCAAAAGTGCCTACAACTACCACCTTATTCAGGAAATGTAGGACCCCAAGCAAGCAAAACAAAGAAAAGAAAGAAAGGGACCAAATTCAACAAACAACTAACCTAGACCCAAAATGAGAAAAGGACCAAAACAAAATTATGTACACAAAAGGAGACCACAAGTCCCTCCTAAGCTAGGAAATAGTGCTTTAAGGACTATCCATTGATGTGACAGGCAGTGGGACATCTTTTCCAGTGAGTGTTTTCAATCGATAGGCATTATGTCCCAGGATTTCAGCTATCTGATGAGGACCTAGCTAGAGTTTGTCAAATTTACCATGTTCTCCTTTCTTCTCATGAGCCTTATCCCAATATAAAACCAAATCCGCAATATGGAAATCCTTAACCCTAGCTCTCTTATCAAACCAACGTTTCACAATGCCTTGATGTTTAGCAAAATTTTCAATGGCAGCATCTTGTTTCTCCTCTAGATGTAGTAGCTGGGTAAGACGGGTGGAAAATTTGTCGTTTGACTCTAAGAAATCATGTATGAATTGTAAAATGGGTATTTTCAAGTGTATGGGAAAGACATGCTCCAATCCATAGACTAAGTGATAGGGCAAAGTTCCTAGGGTAGCTTTTTTTCTTATCCTATCCGCTCATAGAGCAAACCTAAGCTAAGTATGCCATTCTCTAGGGTTTTTATCAAGAAATTTCTTAAGGACTTCTAGTAAATTCTTATTCATGGACTCTACGACACCATTACCTTGTGGGTAATAGTTGGATGAAAACTTTAGTAAAATCCCATAATCAAATGCCTAATTAGAAAAGTGTACTGATGAAAATGCGGGACCATTATCACAAACTAGGGCAAATAAAGAACCAAACCTAGTGATTATATGCTCTTCAACAAATTTTATCACAACTTCAGTACAGTACATTGCTTACATGCTTGAGCTTCAGACAACCTAGTACAATAGTCAGTAGTAGTCATAATATACCTTTGGTCTATAGAGGAAGGTGGGTTGATCATACCAATAAAGTTTAATCCTCATTGTGCAAAGGGTCATAATTTGATTATCGGTTGTAGAGGTACTGCGAAATTTCTCTCCTTGGAAGCAATAGTTTGGCAGACATGGTAGGTTTGAGTATGCACATGAGCATCATAAAAAAGAGTGGGCTAGTAATATCCTGCTCACAAAATCTGGTTGGCAGTTGATAATCCTGAACCATGCCCGGTACCAAATCTCTCGTGGAAACTGATTAAGAATTGTGAAACTTTTGGTTTTCTTAAGGTATCATAAATAAATCCCTTCATGATTCCTTTTGTCTAATACTAATCCTTTTGACCATAAAATTGCTACTTTTCAACCTTAAAGCTCTCCATTGAACAAAATTGAGATGGGAAGGACATCATTGATTGAGAAAATAAAATAAGATATCACTATACCGATCATCTTTAGATATATCTTCTAACATGTACTACTAAGAAACTAGGCCAGAGCTTGCCCTCTCACCAACTTCATCAATTGGATTTCCAAATTGAATTCTTGCAATATCATCACCCATTACCCCCTGTGTTCTCCTAACTCGCTCTGCATCAACGTGGACTTAACAACAACAGCAGGGACAATGGCATTTATCCTACTCCTCAAGATATAATGCCTAAAGTTCTTCATAGCCTTGACTAGAGCATAAACCTATTTTTCTACATTGGGATAATGGAGCTCAACATATTTTAGTGGAGTATTCATGAATGCGATAGGGTGTTCATCAGCAGGTCCCCTCTTCTGTGTTAGCATTGATGCACACGTATTCTCAAAGGCAAATGAGTAGATAAAGAATGGCAACGTGTAATTTAGTCTTACAAGTACTGGGACATCTGCAATGGATTGTTTGATTTCTATAAAAACCTTCTTTTCTTTGGGTGTCCAACCCATTAGCATCTTATTTCAGCACGGCATTCAGTGGTCTGACAATCTCAACAAACCCTATTATGAATTTCCTCACAAAATTAATTTTCCCAAAGTAGGACTTGAGCTCCTTACTAGTAGGTGGTTGAATTTTGAGGATAACTTGAACTCTATTATGATCTATTGATATTCCCTTATCTAAGATGATGTGATCAAGCAACTTACCCTTAGTTACCCCGAAGATACACTTTTTAGGATTGAGGGAGATACCATAATCCCTACATCATTGTAAAATCTTTCTCAAATCTGATACATGATCTTCCCTCCTTTTGGAGAATATAGTTAGATCATCCATGTAAATGATGATGTATTTTCCAAATAACCCTTTGAAAGCTATGTCCATTGCCCACTAAAAGGTCACACCGGCATTAATCAAGCTAAATGGCATCCTTCGATATGCATAAATTCACCATTTGCAAGTAAATGCAGTCTTCAATCTGTTTGCATGTTCAACCATCACTTGGTTATATCCTGAGTAACCATCCAAAAATCACATCATCTGTGATCCATTAACAATCTGTAACACCTCATCCAATGATGGCAAAGGATAATTGTCCTTCTCCAAAGCTCTATTTAAATTTATGAAATCTACACACAATCTGATTTCACCATTCTTCTTACGTACGGGCACTAGATTGGCTACCCATGTTGAATACCGCACTAGGAATATGATTCTAGCTACCAACAATTTCTTTACCTCCTGGAAAATTAGTGGTTCTAGCAAAGCGTTCATAGGTCTCTGCCTTTAGTGAAATGGCATGATCCTTGGCTTCAATGGTATTGCTTGTGTGATAATGGAAGTATCATAAGTTTTGAGGTCTTCATAACTCCATGCTCTAGCGTCATGATAATCCATGAGGGCCCAGATGATCCCTATCCTTTATTTTGGAGTACAAATCTTACCAATAAATACATATTTGACGTTATCCGACATCCCCAAATCATGTGGGTCACATTTTCCTCCAATGGAACCGACCTATTTGTCATGGGTCCCTAGTTGATCACGGTCAAACAACCTTTCTAGTTTAACCATTCCCCTAGGAATAGTATTTGTTTTAAGTTTAGGACTCCTTCCAAATCTATTTATACTTCTTTAAGATCTTCTTCATTAATAATTTGGGTAGCAAACACATTAGAGCATGTAAGAAAATCTAGGGTATGTTTATCATCTTCAAAGACTTGGAAGTTGGTGATGTTATCAGGAATAGATAGTACTAGAACCAATTCTACCATGAATTTATTCAAGGCATACATAGCTAATGGTTCTAAAGTGCTGGCAGCTTGTGCTAGGGCATTGGCGACGTGATTCTTCTTCCTAGGTAGTAACTGAATATCAAACCCATCAAAGCTTTCTATGAGGTCCCAAACCCTGTTTCGATAATTGTCGAGCCTCTTGTCATGACAAGAATACCAATTCCTTACTTGTTTGACCACTAATCCAGAGTCTCCAAAAACCTGGACAATCTTGGCCTTTTATGGATAACCATTAGTAATCCATGAACTAGTGATTCATATTCATCAATATTATTGGTGCAGAAGAATTGCAGCCTAGATGCAATGAGGTAGGACTCTCCGGTAGGGCTAATTAACTCAAATTTGACACCAACCCCTTGCTTAGATTTAGATCCATTGAATCACAATGTCCAAATTTGTGGTTCTTTGTTCTGCACCCTACCAGGATCATTCAGAATCTAGCTGGTCTACAACTTTGTTCCTTTCTCATTTTGCTAGGTTGATTGAGTTTTCCCGTCATTTGATTTTATGTACAATTTAAAACATTTCTGGACCTACTCCACTAATTTTGTGTAGAGGGAACACTTGAATTCAAAATGTGACACGCTATGAATTTGAGACCAATTTGGTAATAATAGTTTTTCCATCTATACTTTCCTTCCCATGGCTAGCTGATCACTCATAAATTTAGCTACAAATGTCCTAAATGCTTCAAATATTTCCTAGGCTCATCATCAAAAGAAGAGTCATGGTCTGAATGGGCATACATCTCTGCACTATCTTGTTGTCTAGTAGGCTCAACCCTGGGAGAGCTATCATAGTGAGCCATCAATACCTCTTCCACCTGATTAATTTGGGGCAAATAAACCTCTGGGTCCACTTCAAAATACAAAATTTCATTGGTCTGATTGTACTCAGTTATAATATGCTTCATTTTTGGTTGTCTTTTGATACAAATTTGATTGGCAATGCCTCTCCATTGCAGCCACATGTGAGAAATCTATAGCCATATAGCCGTTCAAGGTTTTGGACCAATCTCTACTGAGTAACATACCATATGCATCAGGAATCTCAACTACTTGTATATCAATGTACTATTGTATTCAAGGATCTGAGGCTAACTACATGTGAATTCGGTTAAGCTCTCCTACAAATGGATAAATGAATCACATTAGTTGATGCCTCAGAATCTACTAAGTAGTTGTGAAGGATTTTTCCAAATATCCTCAGGGTCAGTAAGAAGGGTGGTGACTGTTTCTTCTCTTTATACAATGCTACTTGGTGATCAACATCTAGTATATGAACTTTATCTCTGCTCTTAATCTGGGCATCCTTCTGAGGGGTATCTTTTATGACAAGATCTGACCTAATTGGTTCTTCAATGTTTTGAAGAAGAGTCATCCTTACTTCGGGGATTTTCATCAATTAAAAAATGGATAGGCTAACCTTCATCTTCTTAAATTCATTAGCCACATACTGACCCATTTTGATGACTTTCGCCTTATTGGAAGGTTCCCCAGCAGGATGATGTATGATAGTCTTAGGTGTAGCCTTTGGGGCATCAGGGTTATTGGTTGCCTTAGGATTAGGAGGAACTTGATAATTATTTGGAGGTGTAGAAGTAGTGAAAGGCCCCTTTGTCTTATTGCTCTTGAGATTATAGGGAGTCTTATTATATTGCTGATAAGCCTAAATTTCATCGGCCTCTTCGTCAGGATGATTGCCATCTTGGAAAGGAAAGGTGTAACTATCCAATACTAGGGTAGTATCATACCTCTAGGTAGGTATGAACTCATACCTGATGGGTAGGGGAACCTCTTGTCCTTCAGCATTCTGAGCCTCTCTTTGGAAAATGCTAGAAGCGATCTGAAAATCATGACAGTCTAACTCTGAATGTGCATTGGTATTATGGATTCTACACCACGTGGGTAGGGCAGCTTCGACCAGTATCACCCGTCCTGGTAGGCAATTTTTTGCTACATTCTAGGATTCCAGCGGTGATGGCACACCTCTATTTTTGGGCCTAGTATTCCACATTCTGTTTGGCCTCTGATAATTCTAATTTTGGTTTTGATTCCTCTGCTCCAGGTAGGCATTCTGATTTATGAGATACGTCACCTCTGCCATGAAATTTTTCATCTATTTAGCCACCTCTTTGATGTCATCTCTGTCATCCTTGGCCTTAGTTACTGTAGCTTCAGATGATTGGAGAAATGGGAGTTGGGCTGGAGGAATTTCTGATATAGAAGCTCCTGGATGGATCATCATAGACTGTGTTGTAATTGGCATTAGGACAGGATTGATAATGGGAGTGTAATTGGCCATATCTTGGTTAATCTACTGAATCTGATTTGGCATGCCAATGGGGCCTATGTGGTTAACTGGGCTAGCTCCAGATTGGCCTAGTTCTGTATTTACTTGAACTGCTTTAGTATAAGCCTTTGCTAGATTTTTTATCTGAGTATTTGCTTTCCTTCTGACAAACATTCAAGTCAACCTATCCAGTGCAACATAATAAATGGGTAGTGCCGTGTCTTTGATGATGTTGTAAGGGGCCTAGAGATAGCATTATGCTTTATGGAATATGTCATTGAAGTTCTTATTAACTCATCATCTCTCCTCCGAATATCAACAAAGGATCGATAAAGATCTGCAAGTGAAACTGGCATCCTGAATATATCCAAGAATGCATTTTTAAGCAGTGATGGATCCTATGGGCAAGTTAGTGAACCGGTAGTATGCTTCTTCATGGAGAGAATATGTAAACAATCTACAATCCAAGTCCTCATATTGAACTCATAGCATGTACATGTTACTCTCAAAAAACTTTATATGCTCATCTGCAGTTTGCTCTAGGTTATTAGGGTGAAATTTGGAACAAAACTTGTCAGAATTCTTGGGAATATCATGGTAATTAGCAAATTAGATTGGGGAAGGGTTTGCAACCAGCCAAGCTATATTCAAAAAAATTACTTGGACTATAGTGGGGTTCCTAGGTATAGACTGTGATCTAGGAGATCTAGGGATCCCTTGGTCTCTTCTTATCCTTCTAAACTACATTAGAGATAAAAGGTCCTCTCTGGCAGAGCTGGATCTCATGAGTCTCTATTTGGTCCCTAACCTATCTTATTAGGGCAATATGCAGAAATGTGTCCCTCCTTCTAGCGCCAATTTATTGATGCGTGTTTTTTACACACAACAACGTAGATGAAATACTGAGTATCCCACCCCTCTTGAAAGGAATCTAATCCTAGAAAATCCAGAAAAAGACTACCCCAACGTTTATACTGTCAAGTCTTGACTTGCAGTATAACTCAATTGGATATGTTTTGTTTTTGTTGTTCCAATCAAGAGGATTTACATACAAAGTGAATTTGCTTAGGGTTTTTGCAGATCAGTGATTGTTACTATTCCCAAAACCCTAGGAAAATTTATTTTGTATGTAAGTCCCCTTGATTGGAACAACAAAACATATCCAACTGAGTTATATTGAAAGTCAAGCCTTGACAGTATAAACCTTGGGGAAGTTATTTTTTAGATTTTTTGGGATTGGATTCCTTTCAAGAGGGGTAGGATACTTAGTATTTCATCTACATTGTTGTGTGCAAAAAACACCCATAAACAATTAGCAAGATAGCTTTAGATCTAAAGAAAAGGGAATTAGGAGTGGCTCCTATAGGTGTGCGGATGCTAGTACACTATATGCCCAAAGGGTAGGATGTAAATGGAGGTGCCAGTCACGACCAATTTCATTGACAACTTTGTTGCTGATTTTTATTAAGGTTTTATTAGTTACCTCAACTTGGCTATTTCCTTGGGGGTAATATGGAGTGAACTAGTGGTGTTGGATGTGGAGACATTCACAAAGAGTGTAAACATCATGATTCTTGAAGGGCTTGCCATTATCTATGACAATGGCAGTAGGAATGCCATAGTGGCAAATGATATGGTAGAGAATGAATTTGGTGATTTTAGACCTAGTGGTGAAGGTGAGAGGGATGGCTTCAACCCACTTCATGAAATACTCAATGGCGGTGATGATGAACTTATGACCATCAGAGGATGGAAGGTGGATCTTGCCAACGAGATCGAGGCCCCACTGAGAGAAGGGCCATGGGATTGTTATAAGTTGTAGAGCCTAAGAAAGAGTGTGAATAAGATCTCCATGTTGCTAACAAGGCTTACATTTATTGACATATTCATAGGCATCGTGTTCCATGGTCAACCAATAATATCTTGTGCATATAATTTTTTTGGCTAAGAGGATATTGCTTGTGTGAGCACTACAAAGTCCAACATGAACCTCATGTAGTGCAATGTTAGCCTCTTTTGTAATTAAACACTGTAGTAGGGTGCCATTATAGCTTCTGCAATAAAGTGTGTCGGCAAGGATAATGTAATAGTATGTCTAATAGGATTGCTAGGCTTTAGACCTATAATCTCAAGGACATTGATGTGTCTAGTGACTTGCAACAGGTAGAAGATAAGAATTTTGAGGAAGAGAATATGGATGTTACACATGAGGTCTCTAACTAGGGAGGGGAAGGTAATAGTCTATTTTCTGAAATGAACGCCCCTAACTTAGATATTGAAGCTGCTAACCAGGGAGGGGAAGGTAATGGTTTGTTTGCTGAAATGAACACCTTGACTCTGATACTAAAGTTGTTGATCCTCCTTTGGAGCTCGAGTCTATTCAAAAGGTCTATTTAATTTGTGATCAAAATGCCACTAAAGTAGCTACTCTCAAAGCCAAAGTTGTTGAGTTGGAAGAGAACATGAAAGTAATGACTAGATTTAGCACAAAAATTATGCACAGATTTGCCACTACACTTCCTATTTCGCAGGACTTGAAGCTCAAGAAGCATGGTGTTGTCACAGATAATATGATTAATTATGAAGAAATGTATAAGTTTATTATGGATGATTGGGGACAATTGTTCTCCTAGTTTTTGTTCTATTCTATTTTTTGTCTTTTCACTATGGTTTTTGGTTAAGATTGTTGAGACCTCTTTAATGTTTAAGGATTGTTAGTGTGCTATTAGTGCATCGTTGCTGGCTAGTTTGGGGCCTATTTTTATTTTCCCTAGGGTCTTCTTTGTAAAGGGATAAACACCCTTGTTTGTTGCTTATCTTAATAAAAAACAATTGTAATAGTAATATAATCATCACATAAGCAATTAACTATGCTAATTATTCTTTAGCATCTTTGATCACACATTATCCAAAATGTATTAAATAGATAATTGCACTCAATATTGAACCATGGTTCATATCTAACTTTCCATAATAAGGAGTATCAAAGAATCACAAAGGGACCAAAAAAGAGGGATGTTACATCTTGCACATGGTAAGCTCTTTCTACCAAACCCCTATCTCTTGCCATCTCTCTAGGATTGGATCATTCTCGTCACCCTTGTGACTATAGTAGGTTTCATGCCTAGACTCATCCCTTAGTTGTAATAATAATGAGGGATGATCATTGGTCTCATGGTCATCCCATTCTCCACATATTCAATAGAAGATACTCTTTAAACTTCTTGGAAGTTTCACAAAGTCTACTCTTAGCACCCCGACTCTCTTTTTTCCCTCTAGAATTAGAGATTCATTTTCTAGTTTTCCTTCAAGGGAGAAGTATGTACACAAAATTTTCTTTCTTCTGATAGGTGATACCTCTTGATTGCTATCTCTAGATAAAATCTCTTGTTTGATTTTTAATTATTCCAACTTTGATTTTAAA
Organism: Cunninghamia lanceolata; assembly: GCA_027924645.1. Lineage (NCBI taxonomy): Eukaryota > Viridiplantae > Streptophyta > Pinopsida > Cupressales > Cupressaceae > Cunninghamia > Cunninghamia lanceolata. The sequence goes on from BSBN01001564.1 coordinate 1,411,576, forward strand.
TATTCTATTTATGTGCTCTCTTCCCTTCAATTTTCTCTTCTCTAGGCTTGTACTACAATTCTAGAGGCTAACTCCACCACCTCTACATATGCATTGAAAATTCTACCATCCAAGGATGCTCTAGTTTAAGGTAGTATTCTAGAGACAAACCATTCCACTCTCTATTTTTTAGTTGGTGGCTCTTATAGCTATCAAATCACCCCTTTGAATCTTTGATCAAACTCTTTTATGGTTTCTTCTTTCTATTGTATCATATCCCTCATTTTTCTAATGCTCTCTGAAGGGAACTTTGGAGACTAGAAATTATTTAAGAATTGTTCTTTAAATTTATCCCATTCTTTATCATGCTTAGGACATTCCTTCTTATACCACTTAAAGGCGTCATCTCTAAGTGTTCCCAAAAATTCATATAATTTAGTCTGATTCTCTCTCATTCAATTTACTCTCCTTATGGCCTCCAAGAAAAATATATGCTCAGTAGCCTCCTTGGGTCAAAGATCGATAGCTCAATATGGTTTTGTTCCATTATGTGAGTGATAGGTACCTCTATTTTTCATTGTTAGATGAGTTACTCCACTTTGTTTTCTACCTTCTTTATTTGTTCTGGTTCCTTAAGTTCTTTCTTCTTATAACTCTTATCACTTCTTTCTCACTTAACATCTTCTTGTTGTTTAACCAACTTTATCACTCTACCTTTTTCCCTAGGCAACTCCAAATCAAAGAAGTCTTCACCTAATATCCCTTCACACATAACCACAAACTCTCTTCTCTTTGCCTCTTCCTCTATCTAGAAGGGTCCACTAAATATATTTTTGGAAGAAAACATTCTTGAATTAATTGGCATAGGGGATGAATCTTGGTTTGGGGGTGACCTCTTCAAGGTGTCATTTGGTTTTAGGAGATGTAGTTTTGATAATTCTCATTAATTGATGACATCTTGTTAAATAATATAGGACTATCCCATCCTTCTCTGAGTGCTTCAATTGTATCAATGACTAACTCATTGAACATTTCCATTTCATAATCATTTCCTTCATTTTTCTCTCTTTCATGAAATTCTAAGTTTTTCATCATTTTCTCCTTTTGTAAACATTCACTTTTACTCACCACATTGTCTAAATATTCCATGCTAAAGTTTAGAGGTTTTAATTTAGATATAGGATTTCTTAAACCCTCACACCCTTCATCAATTAAGATGCTAAGATTTGATAGATCTGGGTTATAAAATAGCTCTCAAGTTAAAATCTAATCAACAAAGCACCCTTGCTTCTATGCCTTGGTTGAGCACACCTGCTTCCAAGTCCTCCCTTCAATGACTCCTTAAATTCATCATATTCTCTTATTTGGTCTATTAACATAGTCAATTTTTTTTGCTCTCTTAATCTAGGTGATTAGGTGCTTAAATGTGTCAATGTAATTGAGTAGTGCTATAACTATCTATCCCTTTGATGATGAAATCTCAAAACCCTTAACATTCTCAACATTCTTAGTAGTAGTCCTCTTGGTGCACTCTAACGAGGCTTACCTAGCCTTTTATATTCTATTGTGGTATCTCCCTTCCCTTTCTTGAATTTATTTCAATCTTCTTTCTTCTTCCATGTTCATTTCATAAGCCATCTTAATTTCTTCAACAATTTCTCTCACTTTCTTGTTGTCTCCTTTTGCCATGGGTGTTTTTGATATGAAATTTCATTAATCCTTTTATCTATATCTAATGGCCTAATATTTACTAGCCTTAGTGATGACATCTTTTCATGATCCCTTTTAGGATCCCCCCTTTCCATTTGTCATCCCCTAGGTGCCTAACCCCCTCACCAAGGTTTAGTGCCTAGTGTGTACTACCACACAACATCAAAATCACTTCCTTCCAACCTATAATCACTTCTCCTTAAAAATTTTCTCACCACAAAAATCCTCCCAAGGTTTGACCCTCTCCTTACCACCAATTACTAGGGTCCCAACAATGAAACCAAATGTTGGAAAAGAGGAAGTGTATAACATGGTTATGAGCATATTCCTTCTTAATTTTATATTTACACCCTAGTGTTATGGATATGGAAGAGTATTAGAACATGTGCAGTGGATTAAAACACACACCAAACAAAATAAATGCACATATACACCATTCACACACACACACACACACACACATATATATATTCTTCATATATTCATTGTATTCTCATGCAGTACATATACATTAGTTAAACATATATTTATCTCTCATATAACAATCTCTTATACATCAAATATAATCTATCAAGTATCATGCTCTTATCTCTCTCTTTTATATATTATATCATTCTATCCTATCTTGTTCATGTATATCTTATTCCTATCAATGTACAATATTGTCATATTCTTCTTATAGCTTCTTTGTATAGGAACATGTCCCTATCCTTGTTTCCATGTAGTTGTGATCTTTGGGAGATGCCATAAGTCATTTGATAGTGCCACATTATTGGTCTTCTAACCTATGATGGCTACAACTTATTTGTGCTTAGTTATCTCTATATGCCAATAGGGACATCAAAACACCCCCTTATTTAATATGCCTTCATGAACATATCTTTATACTTAGGGACATCATGTTCTCCTTTACACATCATGCTCATTATTGATGTATCTTACATTAGGGGTCTACCCTATAGTTTTTACTTCATGCCTTTATTCTAGCTTCATGGCTTTGTTATGGACTTATAGCCTTGTTTTGGATTCCTTCCATTTATTTCCATCACCACTAGGGACTTATTGCCTTACCTATACTAATGTGTGCTCATGCTCTTGGATGCCACACTAGGGGCATAAGCCTACTCTAGTGATTTTATATATTTACATGCGTGTTCATTTTCCCATGTTGGGGAAACATTATTATTCCTTGATACCATCTCTAGCCCTTGTGTTTACCACAATTATCATTAGAGACATTTACATTATTGTTACACAATGCATTGTTTACATTCATTTCTACATATACTTACATGCTTACAAGCCTAACTTGCATTTAATTTTGATGTACTAATTTTCCTCCTACTACAATTCCTTGTATCCTTGGATGAAACCAATTATAGAGGAGAAAATCTTGTCGCTAACACTCTCATGTTTAAGTTATGCAGATAATTACAGGTTCTTAAAAAGACTTATCTATATGATGAAAGTACAAACACATAAGGAAAACCTATATGATGAAACCTTGTAGAGTCAATTACTTTATGTGGTCCCTTGGAAATATCCTTTGATGTCTAAATAGTTACTTTACATGCATGTTTGTTAGTGATATATAATTTTAGATCCATGCTCATTTTAGGATACACATGCACCTCAAAGTGGGGAAAAAATGTAATGGTGAAATTTGCATATCTATGCCATTTCCCATTTTGTTTCAGGCTCATTTTGAGGAGTGTACCTTGATATATAAACATATTGATAAATGGTTTAATCTTGTGCTAAGTCAAATCCCTTGCTTTATGCCACCTATCTATCCATTACACATATTACTATACACTTACCACTTACCCCATCCATATGTTTACACATCCCCATACATTTCTGGTGTAGTCAAGGTAGGAGGGTCCGGTGAGGGACTGTCCAACCTTGTAGCCTTAATCAAGTAATACCATGATCATAATGGATATGCAATAGAAGCTAACAACTAATCAACAGAAGATAAAGATATTCATGAACACATAACACAAGATGTATCCTGGGAAAACCCTAACAGGGAAAAACCCAGCCTTCAAAGCTCATTCCTCATATATTATAACTTCAAATCAAATTATACATGCCTCAAGGGATTTACAGCTAGTAGACCGCAGTCCAGGGATTACAAAAGATTCGTACAACAATATTCATTCATGATTTCTTTCTTCTACAACTCAATTCTCTGCTCTTCAACTAATTCTGCTTCCTGCTCTGCCTTCTACTCTATTTTTCTACTCCCTCAGATCAAAACAACTTAAGATCTCATTTCCTATCTTTGTGCCATCAATCACTTCCTAGAAATAATCCTTTATCCCTTATTTATATCCTTCGCAAGATTTCTAAACATCAACAAGTCAGCCTAATTGCAACGGCTAGTTATGAAACGTGTACACAAAATAGGTCAGGCCTAAACATATAGCATTGCTCTGTAGGTACATAGAACTTCACGCAGATCTCCATGAAGGTCAGCCAAGTCCTATACTACATTGCATAATGTTCCTTTAGGCTTCGCAAGTCACAGATTTGCTTTGCAAGCCAATAAAACTTCACTGAACACAGTCGGCTCTGCTCTGTCAAACGTGCAACAACAATCACTCTTTTGATAGAGATAGATTTCTAGAATCAAAGCCAAATCATCTGAATTCTTGATATTTTATAACTGATTATGTCTAGATGTTAAGTTCAGCTCTGCAGTCTCTACTATTCAAATGTGGTAAAATGCAAAATTCTCCAAGGTTGCTCTCTCTGCAATCTGCAACTTCACTGTCAACTATCTCAATTATTCTGAATGCTTCCGGATGCTCTTGCATCAGACTCTTGGGGTTATTTGAAAAGTGAGCCTCTTCACTTTGGTCTGTATTATGCCAAGATCAAATAGGTTTGGTGATCTATTTTTAGGTACTTGCAACTGCCTCAAGGTTGGCGGTCTGTTCAAGTCCACCTTGTAAAACTGCCTCAAGTTCATCATCTTGTCATGGTCTACGTTTGACAATCTACCTGCAAGCCTTGCACTACCTCAATGATCGGTAGTCTGAGCAAGTCTTCTCCACAAGCTACCTTAAATTCTTCATCTTGTCATGGTCTAGGTTCGACGGTCTACTTGCAAGCCTTGTACTTCCTCAATGACTAGCGGTCTGAGCAAGTCTTCTCTGCAAGTTGCCTCAAGATCAATGTCTACTTCAATCAAATTCATTCATGCATCCTCCGAAACAATCAAGTTACTTTCTGATCCAATCAATACACTTCTTGAACTTCTCTGCAACACTTTCCAATCTTGATCTCATATACAATTTCTCTCACACACCTCAGAATCTTATATACTGCTTCAATACTTTTCTCTGTTTCTTTATCTACATTTGATTTACTCCGGTACATAAAATTTTTCCTTCGATAGAATATCTTGTCATTCCCTCTTTCTATGAACTTCTCTTTTCTGATAGGCCTCACACAAACTTTCCTTTGCAGTACTTCCTCTGTTCTATAACACAAATCTCCTTAAGATCAATGCTTCCCCTTCTTCTGGTTTGTCTATCAAATCTTATGTCTCAAAAGATTCCCCTTCCTCTACATAAACTATCTCTGTATCAACAGGCTCTTCTTCTTCTACACAAATTGTCTCTGAATTATGTACTGCTTCTCCTTCATTAGCCTCTCTGGTAACAAGTTCTTGTTGACTTTCACTGCTTGATTCTTTCCTCCTCCAAACTTGAAAATAGGTTCTTCTAAATGGTCTTCTATCAAATCCTCTTTCATCTCTTCTGTATCCTTCATTGTGATAAGACTTGTGACTCCTGTCATCTCTCCCTCTGTAGAATGAATTATTGTCCTTGTTTTGCTCCACATAAGGTCTTCTTTCTCTGCATCCTGATCCAACACATGAATACTTCAGTCTATACCTCCCTTTGAACATACAAGTAACATGTTTCCATTCCTGTCCATCAATCCATCCATAATTCCTCTGTATACAACTTGCCATAGATTTTTGCCTTCTCATTTTATCCCAACACATCCTTTCAGAATGATTCCTTAATCCACAAATCTTACAAGAATTTAGATCCCAACATAATTCCTTTTCAAGTCCATGTCTATTACAATGTGAACAATACGTACCTCTTCTCCCCTGATTTGATTTGTTTGAATTTGCCATAACATCCTTACCTCTGTCATATCTTAGGCCTTCACTTCTTAATCTGATTACTAGTTCAATAGGTTTTGTAATTCCTTGCTGCTGCTTTCCCAATCCTTTTCCTTCATACCCCATTCTCTGCATAATCTTGAAACAAATACCATCACCAACAACTATAGGTCCAGTTACATTGTCATTTTCAATTCCACTTTCTAAAGAAGCTTCTGTATCATCACACAAATCATTAGTATCACAAGAAACATCACAAAATTCAAGTTTAGATCTCAAATTTTTATTCTCTTCTTTACAAACTGCAAGTGACTGCTCCAACTGATCAACATGTTTCTTCAATTCAGATATCTCCTTCTTCTGTAGACTGTTTCCCTTTTTCAATTCTTCCAAACTTTCTTCTAGATCTCTGTTCCTTTGTTCAACCTTATAAAACAACTTAAATCTCTCTTCTAGTTTTGCAAATTTATTTTCAACATCCTCAAACAGTTTCAGCTCTGCTTCTAGGTCTTCATTTCTGCTCCTTACATCTTTTAGTTCTTCTTTAAGGGCATCAATCCTGTCCACTCTTAGATCTTTCATCTTCTGCAACAATGTTGAATTATATTTCTTGATTTCGCACAATTCTCCTTCCAAAATATCCTTTTTGCATACTAGGGTTTCATTTTCTTTCTTCATCCTCTTTCCCACCTTTCCCATTGAAACAAATCAGATGAACAACTTAATTTAAAAAGCTTACTGAATCTTTCTTTCCTTGATCTTTCTTCTGTAATGATTCTTCTTCAGTCTAGGGTTTCACACTTCTTCCAACAGATACGCAGCCAGCCCAATAGATTCAACACCAGATCTAATACCACTTGGTGCAGTCAAGGTAGGAGGGTCTGGTGAGGGACTGTCTAACCTTGTAGCCTTAATCAAGTAATACCATGATCATAATGGATATGCAACGGAAGCTAACAACTAATCAACAGAAGATAAAGATATTCATGAACACATAACACAAGATGTATCTCAGGAAAACCCTAACATGGAAAAACCTAGCCTTCAAAGCTCATTCCTCATATATTATAACTTCAAATCAAATTAGACATGCTTCAAGGGCTTTACAAATGCTAGGGTGCAGCCCAGGGATTACAAAAGATTCGTACAACAATATTCTTTCATGATTTCTTTCTTCTACAACTCAATTATCTGCTTTGCAACTCATTCTGCTTCCTACTCTGCCTTCTACTTTGTCCCTCGGATCAAAACAACTTAAGATCTCGCTTCCTATCTTTATGCCATCGATCACTTCCTAGAAAAAATCCTTTATCCCTTATTTATATCCTCCACAAGATTTCTAAACATCAACAAATCAGCCTAATTGCAACAGCTAGTTATGAAACGTGTACACAAAATAGGTCAAGCCTAAACATAAGGCATTGTTCTGCAGGTACATAGAACTTCGCACGGATCTCCATGAAGGTTGGCCAGGCCCTATACTACATTGGATAATGTTCCTTTAGGGTCCATAAGTCATGGATTTACTCTGCAAGCTGATTAAACTTCACTTAACACAGTCGACTCTACTCTATCAAACGTGCAACAACAATCAATCTTATGATAGCGATATCTTTCCGGAATCAAAGCCAAATCATCTAAATTCTTGATATGTATAACTGATTATGTCTAGATGTTAAGTTCAGCTCCGCAGCCTCTAATATTCAAATGCGATAAAATGTGGCATTCTCCAAGGTCGCTCTCTTTGTAATCTGCAACTTCACTGTCAACTGTCTCAATTGTTGTGAATGCTTCCGGATGCTCCTGCATCAATTTCACCCTATCTACTCATTTATTACACTTGTGCATGCACGTACTTCCAAACACATGTTACTCCTTTGATTTGACCCCTTTCATATTCCAGGACAACTTTGTGGTGATGGATATGTTCTCAAGGTTGTGAACTTGTCCTAAAATTTAAAATTTAAAATGTGAATTTGGCTAACTCTTTCCTATATGCTTCCCATCTAGGGCCAACTAAACTCAAATTTGTGTGATGGTGTTACTATGTACTTGTATTTTAAGTCATTTAATGTATTCATTTTAGATCATCCATGATCGATGATTTAAAATCTATAACCACTTATCATTCACATTTACACACTTCAATTGGAGCACTAAAAGGAATCTAGATTTGCATGATCAACCTAGGAGCATTTGCTTGATTGAAAACTATTGTTTTTGATCTTGTGTGAACACATTCACATGGGTTGACCAAGGAGAAGATGTCTATTAGATGTATATGACAACTGAGAGAGGGGGGGTGAATCGGTTGTACATTAAAACATTCAATCCCTCATTGACTTTCAAACCCTCGTTAATCTTTAAACACTTATTATGTATTAGCAGAATGTAAACATATGAAACAAGATTGCACACACATCCAGACACATAAGAACACTAGATTTACATGGAAAACCCAAGAAGGGAAAAACCACGGTGAGGATTAGCTCACATATATATGAATAGCAATGCCAAATACAAGTAGGCTCACTTCCCAGAAAAAGAAGAAAGGCTCACTGCCAGAAGGACTCACTATCTAGAAGAAATAAGAATAGAAGAAAACTATTATAGAGAGATCCACTATCTCATGACAATAGGAGAATTACACCACCGCAACCTTATGCCATCCACAACCTTTGGCTCACTGTCTCCAATAATTTCAAGCAGACTAAAATGTAGACACCTTCTGCTCACTACATCTGAAAGTCATAAGCATTTAAGCTCACACTCAATTCACCACACATGATCGCATTCGCATCTTTTTATTTCTTCACTCTCTCTACTCAAAGTTCACCTTGCATTTATACCATCCGTAACCTAAAACAATCTTAATTATGTTGGCCTTAATGAAATGTGTGCACATCAACGTGCAACACTAAAATAGGTTAGAACCAAACACTTCTATGGTGGAGAGAAGTAGAGGTGGACCACTCCAAGGGTTCACCATGCTACTCATCACATCCACAATCCATGACGTACCTCTGTAAATAGCACTAGCATTCTAGGTCTGCCAAATTTGAACTAACACTATAAGTGACCACATACACACCTTTCTAGGTCTGAAAACAACATGCAAACCACAAAGAAACACCCCACATCATCCACACAACTTTCTAGAATATTCCAAAATCATCAGAATCTTCTTCAACATTGCCACAACCACCTGAAACAAGGAATGCCTTCATCCTGCACATCAAGATGCACTACTACTGAACTCCAACACAAGAACTGAACTTGCAGAGCAACCCAACACTAAAAAATCCAAGGGAAAGTAGATATAGACAATATAAGCATGTTCCCAGATCTACAAGTCAAGAAACCTCAATGCGGAGAAATACAGAGTAATCTCATTTCTCCCAGACAATCTTCTTCACAGGAAAACACTTTGTCAAACACATGTTCCATTGCTACACGATCTAGAACCTAAAACTCTAGATATAACACCTCTAAATAGCTCTGATCATCATGTCCAAACCACACAAGCATATCTTCACCCATGAAGAAATGCGGAGCACAACACATAACACACCTTTGTCACACTACACACTCTTTCATTTAAATTTTCTCAAAAGCACTTGGAAACCAAGTGAACCATCTTCATCAACAACACTTCTCAACATCCTCAAACACTTCTCATCATGAATACACTAGAGGTTGACATCAATAACAACACTAATGACAGCACCAACTTCTCAACATCAATGACAACACTAGCAAGCTTCCAACAATCTCCCCCTTTGTCATTGATGGGAACACTGACTCTCTGAAAAACCATCAACAAAAAAATCAACCACTCTAACTATCTCCCCCTTTGACATCAATGGTAAAGGGAAAAAAGCTCAACCAACTCTCTTTCTTGCATACTTCACACTTTCCTCTTCTACATTGAATTCTTTTGCTCTCCCCCTTTGACAACACTTCAAAGGGAAATACTTGCAACACCAGCAAGTACCTACTCTCTCTCCACTGCTCTCACTTTTTTGTACTCTCCCCCTTAGGGGCATAAAATATGCTCCATTTGACTACACCAATCAGTAGTTCCACTAGGCCTAATCCCCCTTCGAGGTAGCCTTCAACATTAGTCCAAGACCAAAAATGTATCTTGAAATGCTTCCTGGATAGATGCACACACTTATGTATCTAATTAAAGGAAGGAGGGGCAATAACCCCTAACTTCTGCCAGAGATACTCAAAAGTATCTTTAGGAAGAGCCTTTGTAAAGATGTCTGCAACTTGATCCTTAGTAGGCACATATTCCAATTTCACCTCATTCTCTACAACCTTCTCTCTTAGAAAGTGATACTAGATAGAGATATATTTTGTTCTTGAATGCACTACTGGGTTCTTTGAGATATTGATAGCACTTGTATTATCACACAAAATAGGAATAGGTTCATCATATGATACTTTGATATCCTTCAATGTATGCTTCATCCACAACAGCTATCTGTAGCAAGATGCTACTGCAATGTACTCTGCGTCTACAGTAGTTAATGACACTGAATCTCACTTCTTACTCAACCATGAAATTAATCTACATCCAAGAAAGAAAGCACCACCACTTGTACTTCTTCTATCATCTGTACATCCTGCCTAATCTGTGTCTGTATATGCACTCAAAGAGAAATTAGTACCCTTAGGATACCATAAGCCATAATCTGAAGTGCCTTTCAAGTATCTAAATATCATTTTTACTGTTGTAACATGTGATTCTCTAGGATATTCTTGAAATATAGCCACAAGATAAACTACATGCATGATATCTGGTCTGGTAGTAGTTAGGTATAGCAATCCACCAATCATTGACATATACTTGCTCTGATCTATCTTGGGAGAATCATCATTCTTGCTCAAGTTACAACCAGTAACCATAGGAGTACATACTAGTTTAGAATCTTTCATCCTAAACTTCTTCAACATTTCCTTAATATACTTTGATTGTGAAAAGAAAATGCCTTTTTCTAATTGACTAATTTGTAATACAAGGAATAAATTCATTTCCCCACATATTGACATTTCAAACTCTTTCTGCATCTCCTTTGCAAATCTCTTGCACATACCTTCATTTCCTCCAAAGATGATATCATCAACATATACGACCACAATCAGGATTTGATCTTCTTCAACTTTGAAGTACAAATTGCTATGTGTAGTACCCTTTTTGAATCCTTGCTGCAGCAAGTATCTATCTAGTCTTGCATACCAATCTTTGGGAGCCTGTTTGAGTCCATAAAATTCCTTCTTCAATTTGCAAACCATATTTGGATCATTTGATAACTGAAAGCCTTTCGGTTGTTCAATGTATACTCTTCTTCCAACTCTCCATTAAAGAATGCATATTTCACATCCATCTAATAAACTTTGAAGTCCTTATGAATTGCAAAGGCCAAAAACATTCTAATGGCCTCCATTCTTGCCACCAAAGCATATGTTTCCTCGAAATCTATTCCTTCCACTTGTGAGTAGCCTTTACACACAAGCCTAGCCTTATTTCTGACTACTCCATTCTCATTCAATTTGTTTTGGAACACCCATTTAGTTCCTATCACATTTTTGTCTATTGGTCTTGGGACAATTTCCCAAGTCTGATTCTTCTCAATCTACATCAATTCTTCTTCCATAGCTTTGATCCAGTGTTCATCTTTGAATGCTTCAGTCACTATTTTAGGTTCTATTTTAGATAATAAGCATAAATTTACCTGTTCATCTGTCATGGAAATTTTTCTTCTTGTCAGCACACCTTTGTTCTTATCTCTAATGATTTGATCTTCAGAATGTTTCTTCTGCACATACTTGGGAGTCTTAGGAGTACTTTCTGGAGCATCTTCTTCATTAACTTGCATCTCCTTTTCCTTTACTTCTTCTCTTTCTTCTGCTTTGCAAGGGAAGTCATCAGATTCATATCCTTCTATCAACACTAAGTTTTGATGTGGTTCTTCATCCACTTTGACATTTGCAGTTTCAACTAACTTCTTTAGCCTCTTGTTGTAGCACCTATAAGCCTTGCTCTTTGTAGAATATCCAAGGAAGATACCTTCATCAAATCTTGTGTCAAACTTTCCCAAGTTTTCTTCATCTCTCCTAATATAGCACTTGCTTCCAAAGACTCTAAAATATTCAGTGGTAGGAGTTCTTCCATACCATAGTTCATATGGAATCTTTAAACTATTGACCCTTGCTTGCACTCTATTTTATATGTAGACTACAGTGTGATTAGCTTCTCTCCAATAGATATCTGGTAGATTTGCTTCTTTCAACATTGTCCTTGCTGCTTCTTGAACTATCTTATTCTTCCTTTCCACAACTCCATTCTGTTGGGGAGTTCTAGGAGATGGCAAATGCCTTTTTATTCCATGATCTTCACAAAAATAGTTAAACTCATTGGAGGTGAACTCACCACCACTGTCAGACCTCAAGCACTTGATTTTCATATCTATTTCATTTTCAACCATAACTTTAAATGCTTTAAACTTATCTAGAGCTTCTGATTTTTCTTTGAGAAAAGTTACCCAAGTCATTCTAGAGTAATAATCAATTTACAACATGAAATACCTGTCACCTTGAAAGCTTCCTATTCTTGTAGGTCCACATAGATCTGTATGTACTAAATTCAACAGTCATGTGGTAGAATACTCTTTGGTTTTGAAATTCTTTCTTGTTTGCTTCCCAATATGACATTCCTTGCAAATTGCATTGATAGGATTTTTAATTCTTGGTAGATCTCTCATAGCTTGAGTAGAGCTAATCCTCACTAGGCTATCAAAATTGATGTGACACATTCTTCTATGCCATAGCCAACTTTCATTAATTTGAGTCATAAAGAACATACCATTAGCACCTTTGAGCTGATATACATTTCCTTTTGTCCTTGTTTCTGTAGCAACTAGAGTTCCAGAGCTTTCTTTTCTGATCTCACAACCACCATCTTGAAACATAAGGTAATACCCTTTGCTACACATTTGTCCTAAACTTAGAAGATTATGCCAGAGACCCTTGACATAGAGAACATCATCTGTATTATGCTTGCCATCAAAACTAATTGAACCTTTTCCATAGATCTTAGGAGATGCATCATCTCCAAACTTAACAAAACCTCCATCAAACTTCTCAAGCTTAACAAACTTATTCTTATCACCTATCATATGATTTGAACATCCACTATCAATTATCCAATAGTCTTCCTCTTCTCTTGCATGAAAAGTAGTTACCAAAGCTCCTTTGATATTTTGCCCTATTTTCAGAGCAATTTCCTTCATACATCTTTCAGAGTTAGTAGAATTAATTCCAACATTCAATTCCATGAATAATCATTCATCACTTTCATCATCCGAATAGTCAGACTGATGATCATATATGATGGCATCTTCTTTAACATAATAACTTGTCTTGATTGATTTACCTTTGTTATCCTTGTATTTGTCATTTGAGATTTTAACCAGACATTTTGAAGCATAACGACCTATCTTTCCAGAGTTAAAACATTTGAATGGTAACTTAGCTCTATATTTTGTAGTGCCCTTTTTCAATCTACTTACAAAATTTGCTTCCATTTCATCAAAATCATTTGGATCTGACTCATCATTCTTTTTTGTCTTGCTAACCTTAAAAGCAGTCTCTTTTCTTGAATCATCTTGACCAAACTCTCTAAATTCAAAAGTAGTTAAAGTACCAAACAATTGATCCCTAGTATAATTATCCAAAATTTGAGATTCGTTAATAGCAGAAACTTTAGCACTATAATATTTTGGAAGAGTTTTTAGTACCTTCTTTACCACTTCATTTTCCTCTAGCTTTCCACCAAGACCATTGATGGAATTGACAACTTCATCCGCTCTATGCATGTAGCTTGCAATTATTTCATCCTCTGACATCTTTAGGGTTTCAAAATTGGTCTTCAAATTGTGCATCTTTTCTTGCTTGACCTTGGCATCTCCTTCATAGATACTTTCTAGCTTCTTCCAGATCTCATGAGCATTTTTGTAGCTCATTACCTTCACTAATTCTAAATCAGAAAGACTATTTAGAAGAGCACTCCTTGCCTTGCCATTGTTCTCATAGTCTTTAATCTCATCATCATCCTTTGGACCATTAGTAGGTATAGTATATTCTTTTTCAACTAACTTCCATACACCATACCCTAATGAGACAAGAAAGCTTTCCATCCTGAAATTCCAGAAAGTATAATTTGTTCCATCAAACAAGGGAATCTCAATACTTTTCCTATGCGCCATCTGGATCTACCCCAAGTGGTTAAGCTTCTTCAAGGAACTCAACTTTGATACCAATTGTTAGATGCACAAGACAACTAAGAGGGGGGTGAATCAGTTGTACATTAAAACATTCAATCCCTCATTGACTTTCAAACCCTTGTTAATCTTTAAACCCTTATTATGCATTAGAAGAATGTAAACATCTGAAACATCAATGCGAACACATCCAAACACATAAGAACACCAGATTTACGTGGAAAACCCAAGAAGGGAAAACCACGGTGAGGATTAGCTCACATATATATGAATAGCAACACCGAATACAAGTAGGCTCACTGCCTAGAAAAAGAAGAAAGGTTCACTACCAGAAGGACTCACTATGCAGAAGAAAGAAGAATAGAAGAAGACTATTACAAAGAGATCCACTATCTCATGGCAATAGGAGAATTCCACCACCACAACCTTATGCCATCCACAACATTTGTCTCACTACCTCCAGTAACTTCAAGCAGATTGAAATGTAGACACCTTCTGCTCACTGCATCCAGAATTTATAAGCATTTAAGCTCGCACTCAATTCACCACACTTGATCACATTCACATCTTTTTCTTTCTTCACTCTCTCTACTCAAACTTCACCTTGCATTTATACCATCCATGACCTAAAATAATCTCAATTAGGTCGGCCTTAATGAAACGTGTGCACCTCAAACGTGAAACACCAAAATAGGCCAATACCAAACACTTCCGTGGTGGAAAGAATTGGAGGTGGACCATGCCAAGGGTTCACCATGCTACTCATCACATCCACAATCCATGAAGTACCTCTACAAATAACACTAGCATGCTAGGTCTGCCAAATCTAAACTAACACTACAAGTGACCACATACATGTCTTTCTAGATCTAAAAACAACATGCAGACCACAAAGAAACATTTCATAGCATCCACACAACTTTCTAAAATATTCCAACATCATCAGAATCTTCTACAACACTGCCGCAACCACCTGAAACAAAGAATGCCTTCATCTTGCATATCAGAATACACTACTACTGAACTCCAACACAAGAACTAAACTTGCGGAGCAACCCAACACTAGAAACTCCAAAGGAAAGTAGATACAAACAATATAAGCATGTTCCTAGATCTGCAAGTCAAGAAACCTCAACGTAGAGAAATGCGGAGAAATGTCATTTCTCCAAAATAACCTTCTTCATAGGAAAACACTCTATCAAACACATCTTCCATTGCCGCATGATCCAGAACCTAAAACTCTAGGAACACCTCTGATCATCACATCTAAACCACACAAGCATATCTTCACCCATGAAGAAACACAGAGCACAACACTGAACACACCTCTATCACACTGCACACTCTTTCATTCAAATTTTCTCAAAAGCACTTGGAAACCAAGTGAACCATCTTCATCAGCAACACTTCTTAGCATCCTCAAACACTTCTCATCATGAATTCACTAGAGGTTGACATCAATAACAACACTAATTACAACACTAGCTTCCAACAACTCCAATGCTAGGGGTTAACATTAGTGACAACACCAACAAGCTTCCAACAATGTCCCCTGGTGACATAATGATAGACCTACAAAGGTACTCATAAATACCTATTACAAATATCATAAGAGTTAGAAGACATAGAGGCAAATCAAGAAAAGTGAAGATCAAAAGTCTACAAATTTTAGTACAAGTTTACAAGCACAAGACATATATACAATCATAGACTTTTCTTTGATCTCCAAACTCATCCTTGCACAAAGTGAAGAGAATATTAGATTGTCATTATTTATTTCAAAACCCTAGGCATTACATACTGAAAATATAGGGTAAATGACACAATGGAAATAATGAATAAAATAGAGTTTAATCCTATTACGATGTGATTAAGCCAATAAACTTATATCAATGAAATAATGGATAAGTAATATAATAAATCACTAAACTCATAAAATACAACTCATTAGATTGGATATACATGGAGAAACCCTTGCAGGAAAAAATACACCCCAAAGAGACCCAAGATTGTATTATTCTAAAAAGATGAAGTATAATAATACAATCCACTCATCGATCTGATAGTAGACTAGTTGCTTAAGAATAACTACAAATAACCATACAATCCACTATGCCATGCCTATAATATAAGTAAACTAGAAACAAGAAACAATCAAGTGGTATCCAAAACCATGAGCCATGGAAAAAACTGAATGCCCCATATGGTCATGGTCAAGCATCTCAAAATAGTATGTAATTCCTCTTACACTTCTTACACACTCATTACATGCCATAGATGTCATAGATTTGGTCATAATAGTCAAAATGACTAAGATCCCAATCTGAAGTTCTCCATGAGGGAATTAATTGCCTTGTCATAACACTAAATATGAAAATATTGACCAATTTTTTGTAACCTCCCTAAAAAATTCTTTTTTACACAATATCCCAAGTGTCCCAAAGAATAAATAAATAATAAAAAACCCCTCCCTTACAGTGGCATCCAACTTGGCCCCATCCCCTGATATTTGGAGACTAGACATTGTTTATTGTCTACATAATTAAATTACAATTACAAGAGTTAGGACTTGCAAGGTGAATTGTACACCTAGTCTTAATATTCTCTGACTTGATATTTCCATTGCAGGACATAATAGGAAACTAAAAAGTAAATCAAGCTCTATAAAAGGCAAGGCCCATAACCACTTTGCACTAACAAAACTTCTCTATGCTCACTAGATTAGTGAGAGAATCTACAACATTAACGAAAGTATCAACCTTATGTATCATGACTTCGCCACCTTCACTCATATTGTGGATAAATTGATACTAAACATCAATATGATTTGTACAAACATCATGTTCTTTGCCAAATAAATGGCACTCTGACTATCACATTTGATCCTAACCTATTTACACTCAAAATCGATACTTAAACATAATCTCTATAACCACACTACCTCTTTATAATCATGTGTCATAGCCATATACTTTGGTTATATAGGTTTTTTATTACTCATCAAACTAATAGCTCCTCTAAATAAACACATAACCACTACTAGAACTCCTATCCAAATCACCAACCCAATTTGAGTCAACAAAGCCTTGTATATAAAGCATCTTACCCACACCATCAGTCCCATGATAAAAAATATAATAATCAAAAGTCCCTCATAAATATATGAAAACTCTTTTCACACAACTCCAATGGTATCTACTAGGGTTAGACATAAACCTGCTAAGAACCCCCACTACTTGGGAAATGGCTGGGCTTGTACATAACATAGCATACATTAGGCTTCCTATGGCACTAGCATAAGGAACATTTTACATACCCTCCAAATCACTATCTAAGTGATCCATTGACAACTTAGTACCAATAGCTAAAGGAATATTAAATGGGTTATAGTCATGCGTCACAAACCTCTAGAAAATAGTTTGAACATACTTTCTCTAATGAGCTTAAGATTTCTACCAACCCAATCCTTGTTGATCTCCATACCTAGAATATATTTCATATCCCTTAAATCCTTCATGTCAAAGGCATCATACAATTGAGTTTTGATCTCTTTAATCATTTCCTTAATATTTCTAATGAACATGTCATCAACATACAAGAAAATGATTAGAGCCTAGTCATTAATTAATTTAAAATAAACATAATTATTACATTCACTTCTAACAAACCTAAGGTCCTTGGACAAGATATGTATTTTGTAATCCATGCTTAGATACTTTGATTATATTAATATAATATTACCTGTTTAGGTTCTCAACATAAATAAATAAACCTAAGGTCCAATGCAAAAGCATCAAACTTCTGATTTCACATCCGTGGTGATTTCTATAGACCAAACAATGACCATTTCAACTTCCAAACCAATTTTTCCTATTTTACCACAAAACCATCAAGCTGTTTCATATAAATTTATTTATCAAGATCCCCATGCAAGAAATTAGTTTCAACATCCATTTTCTTACTTCTAGATCATAAGTGGTAGCAATATAAAATAGGAATCAAATAGAAGTTAGTTTTACAACAAGAGGGAGAATTTCATTGAAGTCAACTCCATCCACTTGGGAGTATCCTTTTACCACTAGTCTTGCCTTGTACCTTTCCAACTATCCATCTACTTTAAATTTCTTCTTAAACACCCACTTGCAACTAATAGGTTTCCTTCCCTTAGACAACTCAATTAGATCCCAAGTATCACATTTGTCCAAGGCCATTATCTCATATTGCATAGCCTCCATCCAAGACTCATGCTCCTTCAAAGAAAGAGCTTCCTTCATAAATCTAGATTCATAATTAGTACAAGTTAAAATAAATACACACCAAAAATTTGGTGGCTATACTTATCAACTCATTTATGTTGCCTTGTATACCTACACAAGGGTCTAGTAATAGGTTCTTTCTATTCTTCCTCTAAAGTCTTTGAGTTTGAATCTTCTTCCTCTACATCTTTCTACCCAACTTGTTCTTCCACCTATGCATCTTCTTGCTTCTCAAATTTTGTTTCAAAATGTACAATTTTCTTTTTCTTTTCTTTTAGTTGTACTCGATTAAACTTAACTCCAAGTTCCCTAAAAAATACATCTCTAGAATACACCATTTTCAAGGTTAGAGGATTCCAAAACTTATAACCCTTAAAATTATTGCCATAAACAATAAAAATAGATTTTTTAGCTTCAAAATCCAACTTAGACTATTTTTCTTTAAGCATGTGAACAAAAACCTCACAATCAAATACTCTAATGTGTGAAATAGCAGGTTTCTTACCCATTGACAATTCATATGGTGTTTTATCAAATAAAGCCAAACAAGGCAATATATTAATTAAATGAAAAGTAGTACTTACAATCTTATCCTAGAAACATCAATCTAATTGATTAATACTTAACTTGCTTCTATCTTTATCCATTTATGTCTTGTTCATCCTTTTTACAGTGCCGTTCATTGTGGTGTATACGAAGTTGTTTTCTACCTTATAATACTTGCATGTTTGCAAAAGTCATAAAATTATCTACAACAATATTCCCCTCCATTATTTGACCTTAATATTTTTTATTTTCTTATTCATCTAGTTTTCAACAATAACTTTAAAATCCTTAAACTTGCTAAAAACTCTAGATTTATTCCTCTAAAAATAAATCCAAGTATAATGAGTAGTCATTGATAAAGGAAACATAATAGCAATATTTTCTTATAGAAGCAACATCCACATGACCGAATACATCACTATGAATTACTTCTATTAATCCTTTGGCTCTAGTGCTAATAGAATTAAAATTTGCTCTACTTTGTTTACCAAACACATAGTTCTCACAAAAATTAAAATCTACAGAATAACTAGAAAAACTATCCGTATATTTTTATTAACAAGTGTATTAATCCCTTTTCCACCAATGTGACCCATCCTATGCTGCCATAACATACATGAATATGAATTTTCAGTTACATAGGTGGAGTTACAATATGTAGATGCATAACGCTTAAATAAATTCCACATCTGGATCCTTTAGATATCACCAAATTACCTCTTTCCAACCTATAACCACTCTTGTCAAATGTGACATGCAATCAACATCATTCGGTTTAGAAACATAAAGTAAATTTTATACTAATCCTAGAATGTGCAACACATCTATGAGAGATCTAACTCTCCCATCATTGAACATAAGTTTTAGCTTCCCTTTGCTGACAATATGATGTGAACTATTGTCACCAAGGAATACCTTACCACCATCATATGCTATGTATGAAGAGAGCCATTCCTCATGTGGAGTCATGTGATATGAAGCACATGAGTCAATAATCCATGAGCCATCACTAGAAATGTTAGCAGAAATAATCAAAGCATCATTTTCATCATCAAAGCATTTATCATTAGAGGAATCTTTAGAAGACTTATTGTTTCTACATTACTTCTTTACATGTCCCCATCTACCATAGTTCCAATATTTCACTATACTCTTATCAAGGGTTTTAGACCATCCTTTTGACTTAGACCTCTCTTTCTCCCCATTTTTCTTACCACCTTTTCCCTTGGGTCTACCTCATACATATAGTGCATCCTTGGAACCCTCGTCCATGGATTTCTATATGTTAGTAAACAATTTTTTCACTAAACTCTTTATACAATTTTGCCCACAAATAGTAACAACCTTACTAACAGTTTGATGAATTGTGAATGGGTTTCACAATCACCCTCTGCATTTGGAAATGGGCAGCTCCCTTTGTAAGATAAATTTTTTAATTTCTGTGTACACTTTTAACTTGAAAGTGGGAAAGGTGATTTTGTGATAATATAAAAATAAATTAAACACCTACAAATGCCCAATACATCTATAGGAAAATATAAAGACTTCCATATATGTGAAATCACCATGATTTCTTGCAGACACAAGAATGAAGAGAAAAAGGATAATATCACAATAGATTATGCAAATCCATAGTAGTATCTATCAAATGCAAGAATGTAAACACTTAGATGACATATAAACTTAGGTAGTTTGTCAACACTTCAGCCTAGGAAGAATGTAAAAATTTCTACACTTACGATGCCATAAATCCAACACAAAAAAATCCATAACAAAATAGAGAAAAAAAAGAATCCATAACAAAATAGAGAGATAAATTGACCCAATATCCACTGTCCTCTTGTATTAATGAGAAAAAATGGAGCACAATACTCCATTCTTCAGAAAATATTACATAGTTTGCACTATGAAATGTAATAAACTCACAATATTTTGAAACTCAATATTTCAAAAACAAAACCCTTACCCCAATGATCTAATCATGAATCAATTTTGCCAAAAGACCCTTTCATATCCTCATTCATTTCTTAAATAGGAACAATATAAAAACTACCCAAACTTGTAAGTGTTTCTTGAAATAATGTATAATAAAATTATCTCTGTTCTTATAAAAATTAAATGAAGATAAAGTTTAATTAAGTTCATAACAAGACAATAAAGCTCTTAGAAAAAAGAAACAATCATTTAGGAGGAGACATCTTTGCCGTCTTCATTTCTGTCACCTTGGTTAACCTATTCACCTTTGTCACCTTGATCTCCTTTACTAGTTTTAGATGACTGATCCTCTAATGCCGGGGTAGTATTCATTTTTTTCTCTGAAAACTCTAAACTTGGTCACCATAGGAGCGATAGATTTCACATTGGAATGGTAGTCATATTTAGATGTACCTTCCACATAGCAAGGATATTATTAGCCTCCTCATATTTCTTGTGAAACTTGTTTATGTCCTTCTTGAAAGACAATAGATATGAAGACACATTACATAGATTCTCAATAGAATTTCCATCCGTATTGCTCTTATCACTCAGTTCTTCTGTGACAAGGTCCTTGAAGTTCTACTTGATAGTAGTGATATCGACCAAATCCATTTCATTTTCATCTAGAATATGAACCCCCATGGTTATACAACTACTTCTAAGATCCATCAAGTGTGATTTATAAATTTTCAAAATTTTCTCCAAATCTACTAAACATTGTTTAACCATCAATAATTTACATTCAATAACACTTACCCATTTCAGAGATTCATTCTCTTCAGGTTTGCCAATGATATTTTTTGATATCAAGATACTCGTGTCTATCTTTGCTATCTCCTGTAGATCATTCATGGCTACCATTAGTAGACCTTCTTCCTTCTTGGCAAATTTTATAATGGCAAGTGCTTCTTTTGTTTGGCTAATATCATCTCATATGAGGAAATTACTTCACTGAGATATAACATTCCCTCCACTATCCATTTTTCGGTCCATGCTTCAGTTTCTTTACCCAAGGCTTGATACTTACTTATTTGATCTATTACATTTAGGCTTACTCATTTAGGAGGAGCCTTCATAGGAGTGTCAAGAGAAGCACCCAAGAGTTGTACAGTAGTATCCAAAATAGACTTAATGTAAGAGGAGAGGACTTCCACCTATTCTTCTAGTAATTCCTTCTCTTTCCCCACGTCTTCTAATCTTATACCTAGGATGTCCACAAATAATTTAGCATTATGAATATCACCCTCTATGGTGGGATGGCCTAGATCTATTATGCTAACATTAAAATCATCTATAGAGATTTCTACCTCATTTTTATCCATCAATGGCTCAACAATTTCCACAAATTGATATTCAGTCACAGGATCCACCATCAACCTAGTTATCCTCTTGGGTTTCTTAGGATGAGAATCTAATTGTAAAAAGCTAGCTACTGCATCAAAGCTCGAGTCAATCATTTGTGTATATTTTCTTTTCTTTCCCACAACCTCTTTTAACCATGTAGGAGATGGTAAAACTGATTGAGTACCTGCCATAATTGTTGGCATTGAATCAAAGGGACTATTAGGAGCATCCTATTGTTGCTGTGGAGGAGTTTGGACTGGAGATGAAGGCACATTACCTTGGGTAGATGGAGAAAAAGAGAGACCTTGGTCCATACTCTTTTACTTTTGCTTAGATCTAGAAGTACCTATAGAGTGAGCCTTATGTCCTCTTTTAATTTCCAATTTCTTCCTTGGCTATTCACTATCATCTTCATATTGACATTTTAATTTACCATTTCTATTTGGATCATCATTATCATCATCACTTCCACCTACTATTGTTAATTTGGACTTGGTAGAAAAGGTCCTAAAAGATGGAGCCTGAGAAGTAGACCAAACAACTGTTTGCTTCCCAGCTATAGTTTGCTCCGTAGGTGGGGATGCTCCTACAATATGACCAAGGGTTTTGGTTTTCAACCACCTTTCACTCTTTTTCAATACACATGATGATCTCATAAAAATATCAGTGATCTCCTTCTTTGACCACATCAACCTAGGTAAAGGTTTCAAACTTTCCACATAGTAT
This sequence comes from Cunninghamia lanceolata, assembly GCA_027924645.1. Lineage (NCBI taxonomy): Eukaryota > Viridiplantae > Streptophyta > Pinopsida > Cupressales > Cupressaceae > Cunninghamia > Cunninghamia lanceolata. The sequence continues at coordinate 1,434,549 of BSBN01001564.1, forward strand.
CCTTCATCTAACATATCTCAATAGTCATCAACAATATTGGGCAGATACCACCCTAGGTTAAAGGTTCTCAATTGATACAATGTTAGCCTCATCCAATCTATTCTCCTTACTTCATGTTCATCCATACAGTCTTCCCATAAATCCTCAAGTTGAGGCCGATGTTCATGTAGCAATGGAGTATACAATTTATCTTTCACAAAGCTCTTACTATCAAAATAAGGCATAGCAACAAATAGATGGAAGTTAAATTGTGAAAGGATTCGTTCTACATTCCTTGCATCTTCATGTGTCTTGCATGTGAAATGAGTTAACTTTACAGGAAAAACATATGCTTTTTTCTTATAAGCTCAGTTTCTCTTACTGGCCTGGGCCATCTATCTGCAAATTTCTAGAAATACAATATAATCTAAAGCATATCTAGGCAACTTGTAAGGAGGGTTCTCAAAACCACCAATCTTTATATGCGTAAATCTGTCAAATTGAATATAAAAACTCCCAAATTGTATTATCAAATTGGCTATTTCAGGTGAAATTCTAACTTTAGGATTCGCATAAATCTTCCTTACATTAAACATAAGGAAAGCATCGTTAATTCTTCGATAGTATTTTTTTTCCATTTTCTTCCTACAAATGAGGGTAATAATCATATACATATGTATCATCCTTGAAAACACCAAAAGTCTTCAAACTAGGCCATATCCTTTGTGTACTTACCAATGTGTAAAAGAGATAAAAACACATATGGAACTAGTTTTTCTAGCACATATAACTAGTATTAATTGACACATCCAATCTACAAATTCATTAGAGTCTACACTACTGACGACTCTATGGAGTAGAGTTATCATATCTAAAATATCTTGTTTGAAATGCGCTCTCACTAGATTTTTAGGAACTTGCAATTTTCCTTTCTTCTCCTTCACTAACCAGGTTTTGTCAATACAAGTCTTAGACCAATCTTTCCCATCTACATAATAGGCCCAACAAGTCTCCATAGACATATCTATGTATTTCTCCCGTACGGGTAGCCTGAAGGTATTAATGGTTGATTTAACATCTAATTTCATAATTACATTCCCATCTACAGCAACCACTTGTCAAGATTCAACATGATATTTTTTAATGCAAGCTTGCACAAGATTAGGACATCATACTATAGGAGGAAAACCCCTAGCATGGGCGAGTCCACTAGCAAATGTTTGTTCATCCAGCGATGCTCTGGGGTTTTCATTCATCCTCTTCCCAAAATCTTTCAAATCTACATGGCCTAAGTCGATATCTTTTATTCTCGTGAGTTTGTTTTCAATTATGGAGGATACATCAAATCCTTGATACTTGTATTTCATATTGGTGAATAATATTAACCAATGGATAGCAAAATGAACAGTTCATTAAGAAAATTGATTTATCACCAAGACAAGTTCAAGGTATTGGAGACTATAATGTGCATAACATGCAGTATACATGAAGGTTTTTGAATGATACACTTCAATATCCTGAATAATACCAAATTGCATGGAATTCCAAATCTAGGAAGAAAATGAACTCACATTTTTACTCGCAGTAAACAATTGCGAGCTAGGAGTAATTGTTAGTAAAGAAAATGCTCCAATCCTCGGTGAAGAGTGTGGGTCCCAAATGATGAATAATAATAACCACAAAAACCCCCCTTTAAGTAAATAATTAGGGCATTGCTTTTAATGCTTAGTCATTAACATTTTAGGGCACCATCATGAAATACACTTTGGATAGCACCATCAACCACTTGAATACTTTGCGAACATTAGAAAGGAACCACCATCTTTATTTTTCTTTATTGATGAAACCTCATTTTTAACAACTCTAATCATTGGCCGAGAACTTGTTGGTAAACTTTGAAAACTGATGATTTGATTTATCCTTTCCAATTTTCTGCTTTTAAAAGCTATTCGCATCATCAGCTGAAGTCTACATCGTTGAACTTGTTTATTGGTGAAAACTCCTTTTCATGAACCTTTAAAAGAGGTGATAGAAGGGAAGTCTTTATAAATTCCCCTTTTTATATCAGTCATATAGGCCATTGGTGAAATTTTCCATCGGCAAACCAACCAGTTCACTAACCAAGTTTTCACTTCTTTTCTTCTTTGGCAATCTTCACTTTCACATATTTCAATCAAGGATTTTGTCAATCGACGTACTCAAGAGTTCGTGAATACCCAAAATTAGCAATGCGACTTAGACTTTGGTTCACTTTACCGACAAGGAAAAGATTTCACACACGTAGACTCATGAGGGAGAAACATCGGCCAAATAGGCAGTTGGTGAACCAATGAATAAGCAATAAGCAAGAATCAAAGATAAAACAAGTTCACAAAAGAAGAGAAGGGACGATAAGGGACCTATCAAAAAGGCACTTGACTCTTAATCACTATGTCAGTAGGTTTGTGAACTAGTGAACATGGAAACGAGGTTCATGAAAAGGTAAAGTTTCTGATCTCACTTAGAAAAAGAAACACTTTTTCAAAAGGTTCAAAAGATAAAAAGACACAAGGAAAACCCAAGTTTTTTTATACAGACTAAGAATTAAAAAGAATTAAAATTGATAGGGTACAAAGACATAAACTTGGGTAATATTTGGCTCTATCGAGGGATACAGACTAAGAAGGACGAAGAGAACACAAGGTTTCTGGTTGGCCAGAGGCCTTATTCATCGGGCCATAGAGTACCACATAGAACACATAAACACAAAACAAAACAAGGGCAACTATGATACAAAACAGGGAACAAACCCGTTCTACATGTTACACAATTTCAAAATTTTCCCACTATGTGGAAGGGGAAAAAGAGTTCCATTAGGATAAGACAACACAAATGCATTATTTCTACATATCTGTGCAATGAGAAAAGTCCCTTGCCATAAAGAATCAAATTTACCATGTGATCCCCTTGGTTCTCTCTTTTTATCCCACATCAATATTGAGTCTCCAACTGTAAATTCTCTCTGTCTAGCCTTTTTATCAAATATCTTCTTCACCTACAACTAATGTTGAGTGATTTTATCAACAACTTCCTCCCTCTATTCTTGAATCTTGTTTAGAAACATGATTCTCTTCTCCAGAGCATTTTTGAATTGTTCATCTTATATAGCTTTCTGTAAATTTACAGCTAATAGTTCCAATGGGATTGGTAGAGTGCTATTCATTCCATAAACAAGCTCAAAAGGTGACATCCCTATTGCTCTCTTGTGTGTTATTCTATCTACCCAGAGATCATCAAAAAGCTTCTTGTGCCAATTCCTCTGACTCTTATCTACTAACTTTCGCACAATGACAATTAGATTCTTGTCACTGGATTCAACCTGCCCATTACCTTGTGGGTAATAGTCTGATCAGTGTTCCAAAGAAATTCCATAATCATAACAAAACAAAGACATTTTGGAGGAAGAAAAATTAGAATCATTGTCAGTGACATTTTTAAGTGGAACCCCAAATGTAGACAATAAATTCTACTTAAGGAAATGGCAAACAACTTTTGATGAAGTCTGCTTAATAGGGATATGATCCACCCATTTGGTAAAATAGTCAGTTATAGTAAGAATATGGGTGTGACCAGCACTTGAATGCAGATTGATTGGTCCAATAAAATCCAAACCCCACTGTTGAAAAGGTTCCTTAAGAACGACTGGGCTTAGGGGTAATGCTGCCAATTTTGGTTTACTAGTAAACTGCATCCATTTCTCACACTTCGATACCCACCCATATGCATATTTAAATAATCTAGGCAATAATATCCATGCCTCAAGATTTTAAAAGTAGTGACAAAAGAAGAAAAATGGCCACCACATGCCTCATTATGAAATAGCTTTAGAAGCCTAATCTATTGATCCTTATCTACACATTTCAAGAATGTGCCATCAACACTCTTCTTGTATAAGATGTTATTCCAAATCACATACCTAGCTATCTTTAACTTGATGTTCCTTTTCTCTTTTGTAGATAGATGGGATGGGCACTCACCATATGTTAGAAAATAAGTAATGTGAGAAAACCAATCATCTTTAACTCCAACGAAAAAAAACAAGAGGCAAATCTTTTGATTCAATGATTTTGTTCTCAACTATCAATTGGCACAAACCTCTACCCCTTACTAAATTAGTTGGTCTGATTTCCAAGTCATACTCCTGTACCTTAGCTATCCAGGCTCGTCTCTAATTGCAACTAATATCTATTGGCAAGAAACACTGCTCTAATGAAGGATTACATGTTGACATTGATGGCAACAAGACAAAGGGATTCCACTGACATGATAAAGATACATTACTTTGGAAGACCAACTTGGTTTGGCTACAAGGTATAAAAATATTTTGGTTCGGAAGGCTAAAATGACTAAGTATGGGCAGTATTCAGAGCAAGTGACAGAAAATGGGCCAGTATGCCTCCGTAGTTGAAGACCAGTATATGTGGTTTGGGTATGATGTTCATAGCTATTCGATGATGATATGTTCCAGTGCTCAAGACTTGACTTCCTCTGGAAGTCATACTATGAAATGTCTAAGTCTAGGTGAACATAACTAAGACAAGAATAATGCACAGTGCCAGAGAAAAAGGGTCCTCATTCCTCCGTAGTTGCATAATTTATCTTGTGGTTCTGAAGGTATGTTAAGAGGTCAAGAATGAATGTTGGTTATGAATCCTTGAGTCTCTTGTGGTCCGCAGTGAGAGTTTTGATGTGACAGATGAATTGGCCAAGCATGTTCTTAAGATATAGGCTGACAGGCATGTAAAATCCATATGTGGAGAAGATATATTGTTTGAATAATAAATCTAAGTGGTGGTATAATTGGTGTTGACCTATATGAAGATCATTATATGTTTGGTCTAGTCTGCATTACTATTTGTACACATGATCAAGCCGACAAGGTAAAAAAACATTGTATACACGCTTCATGTTTGGCTTGCCGATCTGATTATTAAATGAATCTTGTTGTGGATATAAATATTTGATGGATTGCGATGTTGAATGAGTGTGTATGGTGTAATGTGTGAATTTGAAGTGTGAAGTATTATGAGTGGAGTGCAAAGCAAAAAAAGAAAAACAGAGTACATGTAGTTGAATTGAGAAGTAGGGTAGAATAGATGAAGACCTTTGAATTTGTATATTGAGCCTTCAGTGGAACTGTGATCCAGTACATGGTAGATGCATTTACAATAGTTCATCTCCTGATAGTGAGCCAATCCTTCTTCTATCTTCTTTTTCCTTAGTAGTGAGCCTTTGTGCAGTAAGCACTTCTTCATATGGCAGTGAGCCCTAAGGCAGTGAGCCTTCTTGTAATTCGGTATTGTGCTATCAAAATATATTGTGAGCTAACACTTACTATGGTTTTTCCCTTTTTGGATTTTCCACGTAAAAATTCTTGTGTCCATGTGTTATGTCTTTATGGTTGCTGTTCTTATGCTTATTCTGCTTTCATGTTATTGATTTTAGAAATTGGATTAATAAACTTGTTAAGAAGTGGTTTTGTAGAATATTGATTCACCCCTCCGCTCAATATTCCTTATATTCAATAATTGGTATCAGAGCAAGGTTCCTTGGAAGAAGCCTAACAACTTGAGGAAGATCTAGGAGAGTTCACTAATGGCAGCCAAGATATTTGAAAACTTCTCAAACAATGTTGAACTAGAAGTAGCTCTTATTGATCTTGAAAAATTTGAAGCAGAAATTAGGGATCTGAAGGATAACATACAAGAAGCTGATGAATGCATTCTAAAGCTGAAAGAACAAGTCAAGAAATTCAAATAAAAATACAAAGAGGTTAGTGAACAATTGATATCAGCAAATGAAACCCTGGATGATTTGAAAGTGGAAGTTGTAGAAAGAGCTAAAGTAGAAGAAGATCTAAATCTAATGGTAAAAAGCAAGTTAGAAGAATGTGATAAACTTGAAAAAGAGGTTGTGAGCTTGAAATCAGACTTGCAAAAAGCTAAGAGCTATGAATAAAAGTTCAAGACAAGTTTTGCAAAACCTGATGAGATGATTGCTAGTCAAAAGAGTTCCGATGACAAGCAAGGCTTGGGATTTGAGAAAGGAGAAAGTTCAAAATCAGGTCAAGCAAACACTGATTTAAAGCAAAACAAAGGCAACCAGTTCAGGAATTAAAGAAGAAGACCTAGAAGACCTTTGGTCAGACAGCCAAATGCTCAAAGATACCCATATTTCAATGGTTATTGTTTTAATTACAAAAGGTTTGGTCATAAGGCTACTCAGTGTAGGAGCAGAAAAAATTAGAATGTTCCATCATTCTCTGGTCAATGTTTCAATTGCAAGAAAAATGGTCATAGATCAAATGAATGCAGAAGTCTAGTAAGGAATGGATTTATAATGCAAGGAATACTCAATCATTCAATGGAAAGTGTTTTTCTTGTAATAGATTTGGGCACATGGCTAATCAATATAGATTAAGGATGAATTCATTCAGAGGAAGGAATCAAGGATAGGTAAGTATTGTGTGCTACAACTGCAACAAACTTGGTCATATGGCAAAATTTTGCAGAAGCAAGAATGATAAAAGAAACTACTATGCTGAAGAAAGAAAAATAGAGCAGAGGAATGATAAGGGAAATGAAAAAGTTGATCCGGTTGAAACTAAGAAAGAAATGGACAAAATCTAGATCAAGAAAGATGTGATTGAAGTCAAGGATGAATCCGCACCAGCATCTGGTGTAGATACTTCCTTTGGGAAGTGAATTGGGAGTTCTGGCTCAAGAGGAGGTGAGTTTAAAATCCAAAACCCCCAGCCAAAAAGTTAGTGTTGGAATCTGGCATGAAGATATGTTGAAAAGATGCATATGATAGATCATTTGAAAGAACTTCTGGTGAAAAAGGTTCAAGTACGGAGGATTGCATAGAAATCCTAATAGATTGTATTCTATAGAGATGTGTTTGATAGCTTTTTCATTTGAAGCATTTATGATGATTAAGTCAAGATAGATAAAGGATTAGAAAGGGGCTCATTCAACAGAAAATTCATTCTACACTCAAATTTTCAAGTGTCTAAGGAAAACTGAAGCGTGATTCCAAGGGACTTAGTGATCTCCAAAGGAAATCAAGACAAGATCAAAGAAAACCCTAATTCAGCAAAAAGAGGTATTCTTCAGATTCGAAACCCTACTATGAATTTATTTGAATCTTTGCAAAAATAGAAATACTACATATAATTGACATAACTGAAAGAGCTCGACCAAAATTCAAAAGGCATCCAATCAAATTAACAGAGGTCGATCCAAATGGTGCATTTTCTGGGATTCCATTCGGTTTGATGCATGTAGAAGATGTTTGGGCTTATATTCATGTTGCTATAGAGGAACATGGAGGTAGTAAACTCACAGACCTATATCTAAAACATCTAAGTGGTGATACATTTGACCTAAAAGAAGAATACAAGGCTTTGGAGGAGAATAAACTCATTCAGTATATAGATTTTCTAGTTTTTACAAAAGATGAATGGGTCCAGTATGTCTTAAGTCAAATTCATGATGAGTTTATGTGGCTAAAATCTATATTCAAGATCACTAAAGATGCCGTAAGGGCCGTCACATGACTAAATTCTATTGGTACAGTGCCTATATTGAAGGCTGTGAAAAATGATACAGTGATGAAAGCCACCAGAGCAAAATTTGATAAAAGGGCATTGACAATCAGTAACATTGAAGGTCATGCAGTTAGACTTGCATCAATGGTAATCAAGTATAAGGTCTACTTCACAAACCAGGAAAACTTTGTCTCCGGTACTGCTATATACATTGCCTATCAAATGGTCAACGAAAATGCAGAGTATGACCTGTGTGAACTGCTCCGTTAATAGTTAATGGAGAACTTGAAGAAAACAAAAGAAAACAAATACCCTTTCAAATTTGGTACGTTGATTTTGTGCTTATATTTCTACTTTATGCAAGAATTACCAGACATGAAGAATCAGTTTTGGACTGAAGATAAACTTGTTGGAGTATAGATTAGAAACCAATTAAGCAATATAGGAAACATTGATACAAAAACTACAACCCTATGGGGATATTTCAAGAACATCCAAAAGTTAATGCAATCTAGAGAAAGGATTCCTAAAACCATTGTGGAAAAATACAAAGATGATATATGTTTTATTGTAGACAAGAATAAATGTATGATGGAGGCCGTGGAACCCAGAATTGTCTAGATCTTACCAATGGGATATGAAGTTGATGGAAAAATATTGGACAACTATGCCCAACATATGCTAAGAAAGCCAAGGGACTCCAAAGAGGAAAGATTTGGAACCTATGACGCGCTGTTAACAAAAGTCTTTGTTGAGCAAAGAAGGCTAGAAATTTCAAAAAAAGCCCAGAAAATGGCAGAAGATTATGCACAAAGCAAAGGTTTCACCCAAGAACAAATATCAGCTACAGGAGCTAGTGCAGAGGCAGAAAATGTAACTAAAGAAAAGGAGGAACAAGAAAAGGAAAGAAATAAAGATCCAGAAGTTCAAAAGACACAATAAGAAGCACCAACTGCACCAAAAAGAAGAACAAGAAGTGCTGGTTCCTCTGGAACAACATCTAAATCCTCCGGTATTCCTTCCACTACAACTATAGAAGAGCAAACAGGCAAAAGGAAGAAGACCAAAGGTTAGAGAGTGTATGTCAGTATTGAACCAATTGATGGTGAGGAAACTAAGACCAATGAAGATGTAAAAAAAATGAAGACACAAAGTGCCCCCCCTTTCAATTCTCAGCAAGGCAAACCCTTTGGTACCACAAAAGGGAAGGCATCTGGTAAGAGTAAAGAAATAAAGAAAGCTAAGACTGCAGTATCTACATAAGATCAGGCTAAAATGAGCTTAGAGCAAGTTTTAAGGGCTATTACAATTGATGGCAATCTAACACCTATTGCCAAATTCTATGATGAATACAATGATGCAGATAAAAAAATCATTGAAGATGAGATTGTCAAATACTTTTGCATTTACAATAAGGCCCTCATTGAGATCATTACTGATCTCCCTAACACCTTGGGTAGTATCATGACTGCAAGGAAAGATGCTGCTATGACAAAGGCTATCGAACTTAGAGAACACATATTGATAACGTTATTTCTGGAGATCACTCCTGAAGACAAAACAAAAATCTCAAAAGTGCTTAGAAAGGAGTTCAGAACAAAGAAAAGAATGAATATTCTTATGTCAAATGACATTGAGAAAATAGTGAAGGAAACTGAGGAAATCACTTTGAGGGTATTAAAGAAACATCATCTTCTAACTATACATGATAGAGAAGAAGAAAATACTGGTAATGATACATCTATTCCTGATGTGAACTTAAATCAAGGAAGTGAAGAGCCAAAGGAGAAAGAAGATTTAGTCCCTGTTACTGGTTCAGAGACTGCCATTGAGGATCAATCTAAGATTGAGAAACAAAACAAAACATATGAACAAGCTGAGATGAGCCCTATATAAGAGAAAAATGCTGACAAAAGAAAAGATATGAACCTAGATCATCCAGAACCAAACCAAGAAGAAGTCTCTGGTAGAGCAAGAGACTCTGCAAAGTCTGTTAAAGATTTCTTGGAGAGAGAAAAACAAATCTTTGATGAGGCCAAGTTTTTGCAGGGACAAATAAATTTAGATTCTATGTCCCCTGTGCAGAAATTCAAACTAGTGTCAGTTGTTCAAGCAAAGGCACATGAAGAGTTGATGAAAACACATATACAGAATAATGAGCTCATTAGTACAAAATCTGATGTGTTGAAGAAGTTGATGCCTCAATACCAGAAAGATACATCAATGTCATCAACTAATCAACTTAAAGGTATGATAAGATCAATCAGCAATCATTTTGAATCTTTTGAGAAATCTACTGAAACAAAAGTGAGACAAGAGTTTGATGAGAAAAGATTAAGTGAGTTAAAGACTATGATAGTAAATGACAAAGCCCTGCTAGACAATAGAATGAAAAGCATATAGAATGCTATCAAAGAAGAGTGTGACATATACAAAATTTGTTTATCTTGGCCGGAAGCCACATAAGAGCTAGAAGAAAAGATAAAGGATCTAAAATTGCAACTGACAAATATCTCTAAATTATTTGATCTAGCAGTTGAGTCGGTGAGAATCAAAGAAATACAAGTAGTTAATATTCATGATGAGTTAAGTAATCTTGTGAATAAGAGGGATCAAATGAAAAATAAAATGTGTCAGTTGAGAGGACTAATTAGTCCCAAGTTAGATTCAATGATTAGTATTGTAGCAGAAGCACATGTAGCTTCACAAATAGACACACCTTTTGATGTGCAAAAGGCAGAAAAATTAGTCTTTTTGATAAATGGTCACATTCAAATTTTGGAAAGAGCTAAGAAATGGTGGGATGAAGAGATTACACAATTAAATATTGTATTTAAGGATATCCTTTCATCTACAACTAATTGAGTTGCAGATTGTATGTGTACATATGCGGCAGAGTATGACACAATTTTGACTTTTTTTACATACACCTTTGCCATTGATGTCAAAGGGGGAGAAGAAGACCAGTGAAAAATGGGAAAACACCTGAGGGGGAGTGAAAGAATAGAGTGTATATAGAAAGGGGGAGTAGATACACATTTTTCACTAAGTGTTACCATCAATGCCAAAGGAGGAGATTGTTGGCAAGAGACACTGCTCTGATGAAGGATTGCATGTTGTCATTGATGGAAACAAGACAAAGGGATTCCATTGACATGATCAAGAGACATTACTCTAGAAGACCAACTTGGTTTGGCTACAAGGCATAAAAGTATTCTGGTCTGGAAGGCTAAAATGACTGAGTATGGGCAGTATTCAGAGCAAGTGACAGAAAATGGGTCAGTATGCCTCCACAGTTGAAGACCAGTATATGTGGTTTGGTTATGATGTTCATAGCTATTTGATGATGATATGTTCTAGTGCTCAAGGCTTGACTTCCTCTGGAAGTCATACTATGAAATGTCTAAGTCTGGGTGAACAAAACTAAGATAGGAACAATGCATAGTGCCAGAGAAAAAGGGCCCACATTCCTCTGCTATTGCATAATTTATATTGCGGTTCTAAAGGTATGTTAAGAGGTCAAGAATGAATGTTGGTTATGAATCCTTAAGTCTCTTGTGGTCCGCAGTGAGAGTTTTGATGTGACAGATGAATTGGCCAAGCATGTTCTTAAGTGATAGGCTGACAAACATGTAAAATCAATATGTAGAGAAGATATATTGCTTGAATAATAAATCTAAGTGGTGGTATAATTGGTGCTGACCTATATGAAGATCATTATATGTTTGGTCTGGTCTGCATTACTATTTGTACACATAATCAAGCTAACAAGGTAAAAAAACATTGTAGATACACTTCATGTCTGGCTTGCTGCCTGATTATTAAATGAATCTTGTTGCGAATATACATATTTGATGGATTGCGATGTTGAATGAGTGTGTATGGTGTAATGTGTGAATTCAAAGTGTGAAGGATTATGAGTAGAGTGCAGAGCAGAAAAAAAATAGAGTACATGTAGTTGAATTGAGAAGCATGACAGAATAGATGAAGACCTTTGAATTTGTTTATTGAGCCTTCAATGGAACTGTGATCCAACATATGGTAGATGCATTTACAACAGTTCATCTCCTGGCAGTGAGCCAATCCTTCTTCTATCTTCTTTTTCCTTGGTCTAGTGAGCCTTTGTGCAGTGAGCACTTCTTCATAGGGCAGTGAGCCTTCTTGTAATTCGTTATTGTGCTATCAAAATATATTGTGAGCTAACACTCACCCTGGTTTTTCCCTTTTTGGGTTTTCCACGTAAAAATCCTTGTGTCCATGTGTTATGTCTTTATGGTTGCTATTCTTATGCTTATTCTACTTTCATGTTATTGATTTTAGAAATTGGATTAATAAACTTATTAAGAAGTCATTTTGCCGAATATTGATTCACCCCCCTCTCAGTATTCCTTATATTCAACAATATCTTGTTGTGTCAGAATACTTTTCACTCCAGAATCTGGAACAAAAACTGTGGTATGTGAATGCATATAACATAAACTACTTTATTGCCTTGACCACCGCATAAGCGTGTTTCTCCACCTATGAGTAATTTAATTCATGTTTCTTACTCATAAAGGCAATTAGAGACTCAACTCCTTGATCATTTTTTTGTACGAGAATAGTAGACAGGGTATGTTTAGAAGCATAACTATATATAATAAAGTCTTTGTCAAACTCCAGATGCACAAGAACATGGGCATTAGCAATGGCCATTTTGATATCTAATAATGCTTGTTTCCCTGCCTCAGTCCACTTAAAATTCTATTTTCCTTTCATCATATATGTAATGTGTCTGGTCAATTTAGAGAATTCAGGGACAAATCTTCTTAGGAAATTGACCTGCCCAAAGAAGGATCTTACTCCTTTCACATTAACTGGTTGAGTAAGTCACTGTATAGCTTCCACCCTCTCAGGATCAATCCTTATGTTGTCTTTAGAAACTATATGACCTAGAAGTTTACCTTCAGTAACCCCAAAATAGATTTCTTGGGATTTAAGGATATACCATGCAAGCGACATCATTCTAGAATAGTTTCTAAATCTGTAAAATGATTATCTCTTTTCTTGGAGAAAATAGCAAGATAATCCAAATACATAACAATAATTTTATTTTTTAAGTCCCCAAAGGATAAATCCATGGCACGTTGAAAGGTATCTCCGGCATTAATTAGACCAAAGGACATGCGGTCATAGGCAAAAGTCCCTATTGGTGTAGTGAACGTTGTCTTATGTTGATCTTCTTTGGCCACATCAATCTGATTATAAATTGCAAACTCATCCAGCATCAACATCATTTCTGACCCTGAGATAGTCTATAGTACATGATCCATCCCCGAGAGTGGATAATTGTCCTTTAAGGAAGTTTGATTGAGATTTCTAAAATCCCCACAAATTTTGATTTCCTCACTCTTCTTTCACATCGATACAATGTTTGCCACCCAAGTTGAGTGATATATAGGGTAGATGATCCTTTCTTTCAACATTTTATCTATTTCCTAAAAAATAGCTTCTGCAATTTTAGGATTATAAGGGCGTTGTTTCTATTTGACTGGAGATATCCCAGGTTTCAGTGGGATATGATGCTAAAACTTCCCATTAATAAAGTGTTTCAAGTCATCATAGCACCAGGAAAATACATCCTTATATTTAAGTAGCAGCCATATTAATCTATCCCTCACCTTAGGTTACAACATTTGCCAATGCACACTATCTTGGGGTCTTCCTCAGTTCTTATGTTAACCTTTTCATAATATGTAGAGCTATTTTTAGCGTTCTAGACCTTATTTTTCACCATGTCTATTGAAAAGGTCTTCTAGAGAGACCAGATCCTTGGGTATTATATTACCCTTGAGTTGGATGACACCATCTTCTGTGACATCAGCTGAATCTAGTCATTTTTCACTACACTCAAAAGTACTTCCCTCAAAATAAAGATTTGTGAATGTTCGAGCCTTTTCAAGGAAGTTGATAATCTGTTTGTCATTCTTAAATACCTGCCAATTATTTACATTGTCAGGTACATTGGGATAATATATGAGTTCAATTTTATAAGGGATGTGCTTGAAATCAAGATGATGAAGCAACATTGATGCAGATGCTGCTAATGAATATGCTCTAGTATTATTCTCTCTTAGAACAACCTCAATTGAGAAAGCATCAAAATGCTCAATGCTATTCCAAAATCTGTTTCTGTAGTGTCTCAACTTATCATTCTTTATAGTGAGGATATTTCTCACTTGTTTAAAAATCAATTCTGCATCACCTACTGCTTTCAGTTCTTTAATTCCTTTTTCTTTTGCTACTGCAAGCCCCAGTAGCAAAGCTTCATATTTTGCTATATTGTTGGTATTTTCAAATTCCAGCTTATAAGAAAAAATAATATTTTCCCCATTTGGAGAGATCAAGACAACTCCTGCCCTAGAACCTGAATTTGAACAACTTCCATCAAACTCCAAAATCCATAACCTTGAAGCTACATTTTTCTCCATCAATTCTAGAGTTTCTTTTCCAAGTATAGAAGAAAACATGTACGTCCCAAAATCTGTCTCTTCGTATATAATTTTGGCTTTGGGGTCATCTAATTTTAACACAATAAACTTCACTTTGGGTTCATGATCTAAGTGAAATTTTTTTCTGTTATAGGAATGAGGGCATGTGACTAGTCCAATTGGATCTTGCTTCCTAAATCTCTACAAAAACTCCTACTCAGAAGCATACCATAAGTGGCAGGTATGTCAGCGACTTGAATGGTTAATTTCAACCTTTTGTTAGGATATGCTACTAAAGCCACTTGGGCATCTTTAATCTAACCAATCAGAGGTACTTTTTTAGAATCCATAGAAAAACATTTCCCATGTGTTTTGGTTAAGGTGAGGCCCAAGGCACGAGCAACCTTGGTTGACATTACATTATCTGAGGTGCTTGAGTCTATTATACAATTACTCAATTGGCATCTAGCAATATACAAAGATATATAAAAATGGTTTGGTTTCTCACAAGCTACTAAGGGATTAGAAGCTTTGGTTTTGGATGGGACATCAGTAGAGGAAATTTCAGCAAAAGACTCTCAAGACTGAGTATTTACATGAGAAGAGGCTAGGTCTAATTTAACATACTTCACCAAATGGTCCAATTCACCTAGATTTAATTTTAAATATTTATCTTGAGATATCTGTATTTTAGTATTCTTGCAATGTTCCACAATGTCAAAATTATCACAAAGTTTATCAACTAAATGTAAAGTTATAGAATTAGATGCACCTGATGGTTTTGTACCAGAGGAAGAGGCATGTGTTGAGGACACATTCCAAGGTAGAACAAATTTAGGAGTAGTAGTGTCATCAACTTTTGCTTGAGTTTTAGTATGTGGAACACCCTTTAGAGATTGTTCTTGATGACTCCTCATGAGAATAGTGTAGGCTTGACCATCCAATTTAGTGAGAACATCCTCTCCTATGTCCGAATCAGATTTATATTCTAGGTAATAAGTTGTAGAGTCTCAAGGAGGAGTAAGTCCCTCATCTTCAGAAGTCTCTTCAATAATGACCTCACCTGTAGTAGTCATTTGCATGAATCTATTCATCTCTGGGCAGGAAGCACCATCATGGTCTAAAGTTAAATGAAAATTACACATCATGTTTCCTTTACTTCCAAAGGAAGGACCTTCTATTGCCAAACGCTGCATTGCTGGAGGTAATTCTAGATTTTTACCTTTGTTGTTATTTGGTGGCACATACCCCTTTTTGGGGATATCTTGGTAGAATGGTTGTTGAGGTTTCTATATTTTAGGTAGATGCCTTTTGAGGGAAATGATCTCATTAGACAATTTTTGTAGTATGGGATCAGTAGTAGTGGTAGAGTTTTTTTTAATTTTGAAGTTCCCTTTTCCAGTATCCAGCTATGAGTAGATCATCCTCAATTTCTATGGCAGAGGTTTGGACTACCACTAGAGTAGCCACCCTATCTCTGTTTAGTTGATAACTAATATTTGGAGGTTGTGCATTGATGAAGAAGCATTTGTTCATCTCGGGGGTGGGTCTTTTAGTTGTTGGTATTTTGTTAATTAGTTTATTAAATTTAGCCACGAATTCCCTCATAGGATCATGAACACCTTTCTTCATGTGAGTTAAGTCAGCCAACAAAAAATGCTCATCTTTTGGGCCTTTAAACCTCTCCTCGAATTTATGAATCAGGATCACCCAAGAATCAATTGATGCTGATGGTAGATGATAGAACCAGTTAGTGGCTGCATGAGCAAGTGACTCAACAAACAATCTTACTGAAACATCTTCATGATGTATACCTAAAATGGAACATGCAACAAAGAAAGCATGGATATGCTCATCTATGGACACTTTTCCATCTCCTCTAAATTTGGGTATGATCTTTCAGGATTCATGAGGAAGATCGTATAGTTGATTTCCTAGGGATAATGAACCAATAGTTGCTCCCCAAGGAACATGTGCTTGTGCTAGTTGATTTTGAGCCATAATATTGTAAAAATTAATTGAGAGAGGGAGAACTATATCGTGTAAAAATAATGTTTGATAGATGGGAGAATCTCCAGGCATTTTGGTAGGTGAAGAAGGCCCACTGAATGTTTTGGATAATTTTCTACCGAAATAGAAACTTGCAATGGAACCAACCTCTCTTAGTTTCTCAAAATTAGGATCGATGATTCCCTTTCTGCGATCACCTCTCATGTATGTTTTATCAGTCAGCTTGATCACTCACTACTGGTTGGTTTTTTGGTTATTTTGGTGGTGATTCTGATTATTTTGTTGTTGATTATGATTATTTTGCTATCAGTTATCTAGTATAGTGTGAATTTGAAATGGTCTATCCCTTATGGGCAAACAACTATTCCCTAAATGATAAATTCTAATGCACCACTCTAAATTGTCTTGCTTGTCAAATAAGTTCTTGTCCCAAGTCTTCTTCGTTATCAAGAACTTGATTAACATGGTGAAATTCTTGATTATTTCTTCTTTGTCTCTAAGCCAAGTTTCACAGGTTTGTCAAAATGTCTTCTTGTTCAACATCAACCCAGTTAAGATTTGGTTGTAGGATGGGACCAAATATTCTTTGAAGCACCATTAATTGTTATTCTCTCCTTGAACATATATCTTTTGGGATACCAATGACCACAAGGAGTCACTTTTATAGATTCATTGATCAACTATATTTGTGAATTGATCAAATGCGTGAATTGTCTTAACTGAGTGTGAAATGATTTAAGTTCTCTAGGCAACACTAAAAAGTGATTCTACTTAGTTAAAATTTTAACACATTGTAGTATTGAATAAACCAACTGTATTTGAGTGTAACCATTTAGAAATAAGAATTTCCTAGAGTGAAAAAGGTGACCTTAGAAATGTCTATTTCGATCCCCAACAGAATCACCAAAAATCTGTTAGTAAATAGATTTGTCACTAAACTCTTTATACAATTTTGTCCACAAACAGTGACAACCTTACTAACAGTTGGATGAATTGCAAATGGGTTTCACAATCACCCTCTACATTTGGAAAGGGGCAGCTCCCTTCGTAAGATAATTTTTTTATTTTCTAGGTATACTTTTAACCTGAAAGCGGGAAAGGTAATTTTCTGATAATATAAAAATAAATTAAACACTTGCGAATGCCCAATACATCCACATGAAAATATAAAGACTTCCAAATGTGTGAAATCACCATGATTTCTTCCAGACACAAGAATGAAGGGAAAAAGGATAATATCACAACATATTATGCAAAGCCACCATAGTATCTATCAAACACAAGAATGTAAACACTAAGATGACACACATGTAGGAATACACACAACACTGAGAGGGGGGGTGAATCAGTGTTGTTAACAAACAACACTTTTTAAACCTTTTGATAAACTTAACTTCACAATTATAGAATTCTTCAGATAGATAAAAAGATTATGCAAAGTATCAACACATAAAATTTGACACAAGAAATTTCCCGAGTGGAAAACCCTCCTGGGGTATAAAAACCACTCAACTGCCTCACTGGCTTAACAAAAATTTTAGGTCTACAACTGTCTCACTGACATTACAATTTTGCCTCACTGGCATATTGTACTTCTCTGCATGTCTCATTGACATTACAACATCAGAAATTTATTGAAAAGAACAAATCAGGGGATTTCCTTGTTTCAATAATCACAATACCTTATTTCTCCCTTTTAAAAAGAATCAAATAAATGTATTTTTCCTCTGCAACACAATCCCCAAAACAATCACAATATTATAAATTCTCTGACTGCAAAATTGAAAAATTAACCTTCTCTGAAAAAAAATGCTTATCTTTCAAATCTTCAATCTGCTCTGTGACACTTCAACCTTGATTGCATCATCCCATCAACAAGAAATAATACTCTGCTCTTCAATCATAAAAACCTTTCAATCTGGATTGCACCATCATACCTGCAAAAATTCATCTCATAACAAAATCTCTCATCTTCTCAAAAAATCTCTCTCATCCTCTCAAAAATCTCTCTTCAAAAACTCTTCAACACCAACTAAACTCTTTCTCAACCTTTTCAAAATTGCATTGTATTCTATATAATTTCTATAATAAAAGTTTCCAATTTCTATATCTTCTCGTCGATCCACATTCCATAATAGAAAAAAAACAAATACCTTTTATGAGACTTTCTATAAACAAAATCTTCTAACCTTCCAACTTCTATTTTCGCTGTCACTTCAAGTTAGAAACAAGTTTACTTTCTGCCTTTCATAGCACAAAAGCCGTCAATTTCAAACTCCTCAATCTACGGCATAGTTTAAACTTCAACCACCGGATGTGGTAATCCTGCCATTTTAGTTTTAAATGCTGAGCATTGATTTGCACTTCCCGCCGGGCTCAAAAGCCATCAACCAGATTACCGGGCACCCTAGGCATCGGGGCCGGTAATACCAACGAGTATTCATCCCTTAAGTTGTCACTTAAGTGACCATCACCGCCACAGCCGGTCACTGACATTTTAAAACAAAAAAGGCTTTGACGGGCATTTGAGATAAAACCTTAGACAGTTTAGGTTATTTGCCATACACATGAGTGTGTCTCTTTGAACCTTTATAGATTTTTAACAAAGATATGAATAAACTGGTTTAACATGAGAGGATACTGATTTCATAAAATGAGATATGAAGACATAATTAGGACACACTTATAAACAGTGGCAGAAGAGACAATAGTGAAGAGCTTTAACTTCAACTACAACAATTAACATTTGAATGATCAGGGAGTCTTTCATTTTGGCATGAGACACACTATGCAACACATAAAAAATAGACCACAAAAAGGAATGTAACAAATGACAGTGACAAGTGAACATAAAATGGCAAACCTGAAAGTCACATGTCACATCTTGAAACAAAGAAGACAATAATACCATTTAGGATTAAGCAATTGTGATCCATTGAGATGACTAAGTCAGAACATCTTCACACAAGATCAAAATTGATGTCATTACCATGAAGACCATGTCACTGATGAAGACCATATCACTGATGAAGACCATATTACTGATGTCATTACCATGAAGACCATGTCACTGATGAAGACCATGTCACTGATGTCACTACCATTTTGGCATCAATGAAAAGACAATATGCTCAACTGTGAAATGTGCTACAACACATGCACACACACACACACACAAATAAACTTAGGTAGTTTATCAACACTTCACACGAGGAAGAATGTAAAAATTTCTGCACTCACAATGCCATAAATCCAACACAAGAAGAATACATAACAAAACAGAGAGAAAAATTGATCCAATATCCACTATTCTCCTATATTAATGAGCAAAAATGGAGCACAATACTCCATTCTTCAAAAAATATTACACAATTTGCACTATGAAATGTAATACTCTCATAATGTTTTTTGGTGCAGGAGCACTTAGTTGACTTCATGCCTCCATGAGGCAAATTGTTCATTTTTTATTTAGTTTTGTATTTTTGATATAATAAGGTCAATTAAGACCATTTTAGGTGTGTTTGAGTCCATTTATAGGTTATTAGGTGATTTAAGTTGTTAAGTTGTCAATATTGCACAAATATTGTCATAGTTGTAAAAGTGCAAAGAAACATGGAATATGAAGAGTCATAAGTTGTAGATGAGGGAATTTGAATGGTTGTAAGTTGAAAAGTTGATTAAGAACCATTGGAAAATGGTTATAAATGTTTCAAAAATGCTTGGTAAGGTAGAAGACATGGTGAGAGGGTGTGGTGGTTGAAACTTTGGAAGTTGAAGCAATAAAAATACCTCTATTTTCTGTATTTCTGAACGTTTCCTTGTTCTTTGATGTAGTATGGATCTGTACGATCCCATAATGACTCCAAATCAATTTTTTTTGGTAAATATATGAATCTAATTTCTTTTGGCATTAGTTTCATGTAATTTCATCAAGTTTCAAGAGAGTTATGTCCATTTTACTAAAACATGTCTAAAACCCTAGTAGGCTTAATTTGAGGGAAAATAGTCCAAATTTGAGGGTTTCCGTACAAAATAACCTATCCTGGTTTTGAGATATTTTAAATAAGTTCCAAATGGGTATTTGAATCCAATCTTCTTTCTTAGATTTTAGTTTTGGTTTGAAAATTATGGCTGAAAAACCCTATTTGCTGCTCTACTTCAAAACCTAGGCAAGAGTAGAACAATCAAGTTTTGAACCTTTCCTTCCACAGTAACCATATTTGATTTCTTCATATGTTGAATAAAGCCATAAAGGGTATCTAAAATGGTGTTTTGTTTCTGGGTTTGAGGCCTTATCTAAAAGTTATACTCGAAAAACCTAGTTTACTGTCCTAATTAGGCCTTTATCAGAACGGGACAATCAATTTTAAGGCCCTATGTTGCAAAACACTCACCCCTGATTTCCACATATGTTGAATAAATTCCAAATGGGTACTCAAAAAAGGTTTCAGATTTTGGATATGAGGTTTGGTCTACAACTTATGTCAAAAAAGAGGTGTTTGTTGTCCTACTAGCAGAATAGAGGAATTTGTGAAGAAATTCACTTTGATTGTTGGGTAAAGAGTTTGGTAAAGATTTGATTGAGTTAGTTTGATTGTGAGACCCCCTGCTTTGCATTAGTTTTGAAACTCAATATTTCAAAAACAAAACCCTTACACCAATGATCTAATCATGAATCAATTTCACCAAAAGACCCTTTAATCTCCTTATTCATTTTTTAAATAGGAATAATATCAAAACTTCCCAAACTTGTAACTATTTCTTGAAATAATGTATAAAATAAACTTATCTCCATTCTTATAAAAATTAAACGAAGATAAAGTTTAACTAAGTTCATAACAACACATTACAGCTCTTAGAAATAAGAAACAAGCATTTAGGAGGGGACATCTTTGTCGTCTTCATTTTTGTCACCTTGGTTAACTTGTTCACCTTTGTCACCCTGATCTCCTTTACCAGTTTTAGCTAATTGATCCTTTGATGCCTGGGTAGTATTCATTTTTTCTCTAAAAACTCTGAATTTGGTCACCATAGGAGCGATAGATTTCACATTTAGAATGGTAGTCATATTCAGATGTACCTGCCACATAGCAAGGGTATTATTAGCCTCCTCATACTTCTTGTGAAACTTGGTTATTTCCTTCTTGAAAGACAATAGATAGGAAGACACATTGCAAAGCTTCTCAAGGGAATTTCCATCCATATTGCACTTATCACTCAGTTCTTCTGCGACAAGGTCCTTGAAGTTCTGCTTGATAGTAATGATATCGATCAAATCTGTTTCATTTTCATCTAAAATATCAACCCCCATGGTTATACAATTACTTTTAAGATCCATCAAGTGTGATTTATAATTTTTCAAAATTTTCTCCAAATCTACTAAACATTGTTTAACCATTAGTAATTTCCATTAAATGGCACTTACCCACTTCAAAGTTTCATTCTCTTCAGGTTTGTCGATGATATTTTATGATACCAGGATACTCATGTCTATCTTTGCTATCTCCTACAGATCATACATGGCTACCGTTAGTAGACCTTCTTCCTTCTTGACATCTTTTATAATGGCAATTGCTTCTTTTTGTTTGGTTGATATCTTCTCGTATGAGGAAATTACTTCACTGAGATATAATATTCCCTCTACTATCAATTTTTTGGTCCATGCTTCAGTTGCTTTATCTAGGGCTTGGTACTTACTTATTTGATCTATTACATCTAGGTTTTCTTCTTTAGGAGAAGCCTTCATAGGAGTGCCAAGAGAAGCATCCAAGGGCTGTGCAGTAGTATCCACAATAGACTTAATATAAGAGGTGAGGACTTCCACCTGTTCTTCTAGTAATTATTTCTCTTTCTCCTCCTCTTCTAATCTTTTAGCTAGGATATCCATGGATAATTTAGCATTATGGATATCACCCTCTATGGTGGGAGGGCCTAGATCTATTTTTCTAACATTAAAATCCTCTATAGAGATTCCTGCCTTATTTTTATCCATCATTGAGTCAACAATTTTAACAAATTGATGTTTAGTCACATAATCCACCTTCAACCTAGACATCCTCTTGGATTTCTTAGGATGAGAATCTAATTGTAACAACTTGGCTACTACATCAAAGCCTGGGTCAATCATTTGTGTATATTTTATTTTCTTGCCCACAACCTCTTTTAACAATGTAGGAGATGATAAAACTGATTGAGTACCTGCCATAGTTGTTGGCATTGAATCTGAGGGAGTACCAGGAACATCCTATTGTTTCTATGGAGGAGTTTGGACTGGAGATGAAGGCACATTACATTTGGAAGATGGAGAAAAAGAAAGACCTTGGCCCATACTTTGTTGCTTTTGCTTAGATCCAAAAGTACTTATGGAGTCAGCCTTAGGCCCTCTTTTAATTTTGAATTTTTTCCTTGGCTGTTCACTATCATCTTCACATTGAGATTTTAATTTACCATTTTTATTTGTATCATCATCATCATCACCATCACTTCCACCTACTTTATTTGTTTTGGAATTGGTTGAATAAATCCTAATAGATGGAGCCTGAGAAGTAGACCGAGCAGTTGTTTTCTGCCCAGCTATAGTTCGCTCTTTAGGTGGGGATGCTCCTACATATGACCAAGGGTTTTGGTTTTCAACCACCTTTCACTATTTTTAAATACAAATGAGGATCTGATAAAAATATTAGTGATCTCCTTCTCTAAACACCTCAACTTGGGTAAATGTTTCAAACTTTCCACATAGTATCCTTCATCTAGCATATCTGAATAGTCATCAACAATATTGGGCAGATCCCACCCTAGGTTAAAGGTTTTCATTTGATACATTGTAAGCCTCATCCAATCCCTTTTCCTTACTTCATGTTCATCCATACAGTCTTCCCAGAAATCCTAAAGTTGAGGTTGATGCTCATGTAGCAATGGATTATACAAATGCTTTCACAAAGCTTTTACTATCAAAATAAGGCCTAGCAACAAATATATGGAATTTAAATTGTGAAAGGATTCAGTCTACATTCCTTGCATCTTCATGTGTCTTGCATGTGAAATGAGTTAACTTTAGAGGAAAAGCATATCCCCCTTTTTTATAAGCTTGGTATCACTTACTAGCTTGGGCCATCTGTTTGCAAATTTCTAGAAATACAATATAATTTGAAGCATATCTAGACAACTTGTAAGGAGGTTTCTCAAAACCACCAATTCTTATATACATAAATCAATTAAATTGAATATAAAAACTCCCAAATTGCATTATCAAATTGGCTGCTTTAGGTGAAATTCTACCTTTAGGATTCGCATAAATCCTCCTTACATTAAACATAAGGAAAACATTGTTAATTCTTTGATAGTATTTGTTGCCATTTTCTTTCTACAACTGAGAGTGATAATCATATACTTGTGTATCATCCTTGAAAACAACAAAAGTCTTCAAACTAGGCCAACCCTTTGTGTACTTGCCAATGTGTAAAAGAGATAAGAATAGATATGGAACTATTTTTTCTTTTGAGAACTTGTCAATTGATCATGTAGGTGGTCACTGATTATCTTCGTCCAATCTATGTGTATAACCAGTATGAAATGACATGTCCATTCTATAAATTCATTAAATTTTGCACTACTAACTACTCTATGGAGTAGAGTTATCATATCTGAAATATCTTGTTTGAAATGCACCCACCAGATTTTTAGGAACTTCCAATTTTCCTTTCTTCTCCTTCACTTACCAGGTTTTGGAAATACAAGTCTTACTCCAATCTTTCCCATCTACATAATAGGCCCAGCTAGTCTCCATAGACATATCTATGTATTCCCCCCGTACGGGTAGCCTAAAGGTATTACTGATTGATTCAACATCTAATTTCACAATTACATTGCCATCTTCTATAACCACTTGTCTAGATTCAACATGATATTTGTCAATGTAAGCTAGCACAAGATCAGGACATCGTACTGCAGGAGGAAAACCCCTGTCATGGGTGAGTCCACTAGCAAATGTATGTTCAACCAGTGATGCTGATTTGGGGTTTTCGTTCATCCTCTTCTAAAAATCTTTCAAATCCACATGCCCCAAGTTGGTATTGTTTATCCCCACAATTTTGATTTCAATTATTGAGGATACGTCAAATCCTTGATACTTGTATTTCATATTGGCGAACAATATTAATGAATGGATAGAAAAATCAACAGTTCATCGAGAAAATTGATTTATCATCCAGACAAGTTCAAGGTATTGGAGACTATAATGTGCACAACGTGCAGTATACATGAAGGTTTTTTAATTATACACTTCAATATCCTAAATAATCCCAAATTGCATGGAATTCCAAAGCCAGGAAGAAAATGAACTCACTTTTTTACTCGCGGTAAACAATTGTGAGCTGCGAGTAACTGTCAGTAAAGAAAATGCTCCAATCCTCGAAGAGTGCAAGTCCCAAATGATGAATAATAATAACCACAAAAACCCCTTTTAAGAGAATAACTAGGGCATTTCTTTTAATTCTTAGTCATTAACTTTTTAGAGCACCATCATGAATACACTTTGGATAGCACTGACGACCACTTGAACACTTTGCAAACATTAGAAATGCACCCCCATCTTTATTTTGCTTTATTGGTGAAACCTCACTTTTAACAAGTCTTGTCATCGGCTGAGAACTTGTTGGTAAACTTAAAAAATTGGCGATTTGATTTATCCTTTCCAAGTTTCCACTTTTAAAAGCTATTCACATCATCGACTGAAGTCTACATCGTTGAACTTCTCTATTGGAGAAAACTCCTTTTCATGAACCTTTAAAAGAGGCGATAGAAGTGAAGTCTTTATGAATTCCTCTTTTTATATTGGCCTATAGGAAAACCAACCAGTTCACTAACCAAGTTTTCACTTCTTTTTTTCTTTGGCGATCTTCACTTTCACATATTTTAATTGGGAATTTTTTCGATCGGCGTACTCAAGGGTTCACGAACACCCAAAATTAGCAATGTAACTTAAACTTTGGTTCACTTTACCGACAAGGAAAATATTTCACACACTTAGACTCATGAGGTAGAAAAATTAGCCAAATAGGGAGTTCAAGAACCAAATAACTAAGCGATAAGGAAGACTCAAAGATAAAACAAGTTCACAAAAGAAGAGAAGGGTCGATAAGGGACCTATTGACAAGGCACTTGACTCTTAATCACTACGTTGGTAGGTTCACAAATTGGCGAACCTGGCAACAAGGTTTGTGAAAAGACAAAGTTGTCAATCTCACTTAGAAAAAGAAACTTTTTTCAAAAGGTTCACAAGATATAAAAGACACAAGGAAAAACCAAGTTTTTTATAAAGACTAAGAATTAAAAAAGATTTAAAATTGATAGGGTACAAAGACAAAAAATTGAGTAACACTATCTCATTTCTTTGTTGAGAAAAGTAGCAACAAGACTATCCATATTAGGTTTTGTAGTAACACCATTGGTTGTAACTATTAGATTCTCATAGGATTTAGGTAAAGAGCATAACAGTAAAATACATTTATCCTCCTCATCTAACTTACCATCAATGCTTCCTAGCTGACTCAAAATAAGATTAAATACATTTAAATGCTTGGCTATAGTGTCTCCTTCCTTCATTTTTAAGGAATATAATTTTTTTAAATAAAACTTGTTTACCAGACTCTTTGTTTGATAAATCTCACCAATCCTTCTCTATATACTATGTGCAGTAGTCTCCTTGGAGACATTAAAAAATATTGAATTCGAGAGACATAGCCATATTGTAACTTAAGCCTTTTTATCCATATTTGTCCAATCTACATCAAACGTATTCACAAACTTATCATGTTATGTCACAACTCTCCATTGATCTCTCTCCTCCAAGAGATCCTCCATTTTTAGTTTCCACAACTTGTATTTGAATCCATTGAGCTTTTTAACCTCTCATCATGATGTGCTTGCCATGGATTCTCTAACCACACTCAGATTTGTAAAACTACTAAAACAATACTCCCACTACAACCATAAAAAAACCCAACAATATTGCAAGAAAGACATCCCCTTCTACAATCTAGCCAAATCTTTGATACCAAATATTGAAAATCTAGGGTAAATGACGCAATGGAAATAATAAACAATATAGAGTTTAATCTAATTATGATATGATTAATCCAATAAACGTATATCAATGAAATAGTGGAGAAGAAATATAACAAATCAACAAACTCATAAAATGTAGACTAGTACATGTCAGATATACATGGAGAAACCCCTGTAGGAAAAATTCTACCCCAAAGAGACCCAAGCTTGTATTATTCTCAAAAGATGAAGTATAATAATACAATCTACTTATCCTTCTAACAATAGATTGGTTATAAGAGTACCTACAAAGAACTGTACAATCCACTATCCCATGCTTCTAATATATAGGAAAATCAGAAACAAGAAACCATCAAGTGGTATCCAAAATTGAGTCAAACCCATGAGCCATGACAAAAATCCAACACCCCTATGGTCATGGTCAAGCATCTTAGATTAGTATGTAATTCCTCTTACACATCTTACGCACTCCTTACACATCATATATTTCATAGTCTATAGATTTGGTCACAGTGGTCAAATTGACCAAGATCCCAATCTTAGGTGCTCCATGAGGGCATTGATTGCCTTGTCATAGCACCAAATATGAAAGATCTTACAACTTGCAATCTTGATTGATTCTTTGTAACCTCCCTATTAAATTCCTTTTTACACAATATCACAAGTATCCAGAAGAATAAATAAGTAATAAATAAATGCCTTCCCTTACATGGATGTCCAACTCGACCCCATTGCATGATGTTTGGAGACTAGACATTATTTATCATCTACATAATTGCTAAGAGGCGTAACATATAGTGGCAGTAGGGGGAGAAGCATCTAATGTCGTGACCATGAAAGAGAAAGTGAGAAATTTTTTAGAGCTAACATTTATTTTTTAAATATAAAGATAACAAATTTTTTAATATATATATATATATATATTAATATGAAACTATTAAAAAGTAACATATAAGTATATAATATTTACTACACTTTTCAAAGTAAAAACAAAATAAAATAATTATCAAAATGATGAATGATGGTTTTTCCAAAAGTAAAATTAAAAGTTACATATAAAAGTAAACCAAGTGTATTACCAAAAATAGCTTTTCAAATAAAAATAAAGTAAACAATGTTAGATAAAATAAATAGTTCTTAAATAAAAATAAAAATTTATTTGTCCATGTCTATATATAATAAATAAATTAAATAATTCTAAAGTTCAAATCCCCCTAAGGACACATTACAATTGAATGGTGTGTTGAATGTATATCTTAGCATTGCTCTTTCATGTACCCAGTTCATAGCTTTGGTAAAAAATGTACCCTCAAAAAGAAAAAAGCTTGAGACTAATATCTAATGACATTTTTTAGATAGATGTATTTGAAATATCTATACTAGTTAAATTACTATTACAAGACTTAAGACTTGCAAGGTGAATGGCACACCTAGTCCTAATATTATGGGATTTAGATCAATCATTTGGATCATTTCATCATTATTTGTAGAGCTAAATACCATTATTTATATTTATATTCCCACATTTAATTGTTACAACTTGTCAAATTGATGCAGGATCATCCCTGTTATAGAGAAATCTTGCATCAACCAAAAATATTTGAATTCTTTCTTTGTTTCTTTCATTTTCCAGTTCATTTCAGTTTAGTTCAGTCAGTAGCAGTTCCAACATTTTGTACCGCATTTTTTCACGTTTGTATTTCAAAGCTTACGGAGCAGGACTTCGCATCTAGACATCATCATGCACAACATATCCAAAACTAGATTATTTGGATTAGTTTCCAGAAAGATAGCACTATCAGAAGATCAACTGTTTTCTCATAACAAAGCATTCAGATAGTCAACTAAAGGAGAAGGTTTACAGAGCACTTCCGTGAATTGCAGAGCAAATTGAAGCACATCGCATGGCACATTATGATCTTATAGACCTTCCTTGAGGTCCGCACATTGAATCATTCACTTGTAGAGGATTTCCATATGTTTTGGGCTGACCTAGTTGTTGCTACACATTACATCTCTTTCATTGGAGTTTGTAATCTTTCTTGGCTAACCCAAAGGATTCTTACAATCCGGAGATGATATATAATCATGTATTAGATACGTAGGAAAGTAGTTAGTTAGAGTTAGTGAGAGTTAGTTAGTTCATAAGTCAGATCTTCTTTTGTAAGGCGCTTCAAAGCTATATCTTGCATATATGTTGTACTAGAGAATCAGGCTTGTGAGCCCTAATTTGTAGCCTGCATGTTGTTGGCATATAAGTATTTTGAATCTATGGTATACTAAACATTTGAATCATTCATTGCATTCTGATTTGGAGTTGCTTCTGTTGTGTTTACTCTTGTTGCATGGCCTGGATAGTTCACTCCATGGACCCTTCGACCATGACTGCACCAAGTGGTATCAGAGTGAAGTTTGACTCCTTTTGGAGTGAAGTTTGTGAAGGCATTCCATAAGATCTTGCTGTGAACACATTGCTGAACTTGAGGGAGACTGCCTATTTTGTCAACTAATTGCCAATTGTGAGGCAGTTGTCACCTTGTAGCCTGATCACCGAATTTGAGGCAGTTACACTTGATCCTAGGAAGAGATGTCACCGAGGAGAATACCTGCTATTGGCACTATGGATGGAAGAATGGATGAGATGATGGAGATGATGAAAATAATGAAAGTTTACTTGGATGTTGTTGAAGAAGATAGGTGAAGAGGACTTAAGCCTAGACCTAATGTTGAAAGTGATGATGACGAATTTCAATCAGCTGATCAAAATGAAGAAACCCTAGAAGAAGAAGAAGAATCAAATCAAGTAAAAATGTTGAGAGCTATTTTGAAGATTGGAAAAAAGACCTAGAGTGGAAGTACCAAATTACATTGGCAATTTGAATCTAGAGGAATTGATTGACTAGATAAATGACCTAGAAGAATACTTCAAATATGAAGAAATTGAAGATCTGGAGAATGTGAGATTTGAAAGGACATGCTGCTATTTGGTGGAAAGAAGTTCAGTTGGATAGAAATAGAAGAGGAAAGGAAAAGATTATAAAATGGGATAGAATGGTGAAAAAGTTGAAGAATCAGTTTATACCTGCTGACTATGAGTTGGAATTGTTGAAGAGATTGCAAAACCTAAGACAAAAGGAGAAATATGTGAAGTATACTAAAGAATTTCATAAGATGATTATAATGACATGACATAGTGAAGCAAGAAAGGAAAAAGTGGCAAGATACATCAATGGACTGAGATTGAACATTCAAGAAGAACTGAGTTTGGTGAGGATGACAACACTAGAAGAAGCATATCAGTTTGCCCTGAAAGATGAAGAAAAATTGAACAAGAAGCATGAGCAGAGATAGAGAGGTAGAGGAGGTAAATTTTAGAGAGGTAGAACATATTCCAGAGGAGAAAGATCATATGCAGAGAAAAATAGACAAGATAGCACATTCAAGAAGGAAGACAAAGATAGCAGTTCATACTGGAGAGATGACATAACTTTCTACCGCAGAGGGAATCATAATTCTTATTGGAGTGAAGGGTATTGATGCAGAGGCATCCACACTATAACCTTCGCATATAACATGAATGTCTGCAGACCAACCTCATCATCATCATCTTCGCCATCATCATATTGCATCTGCCGACCGATATCCTCCTGCAGACAAGCCTTCGCACTTTCGCCTGTCAACAGCATCACCTTACTCGATTATCGGCAGCATCATCATGTTCGATCAGCGCGAACATCCTCCTGACGTCCACTGTTCATCTCACCGACAATTTCTGTCTTCACTACCTTCAACATCATCATGATGTTCAACAGGCGCAAACATCCTCCGGTTGCACTGTTCATCGGGCGCCAAGCACTAGCGGCCTCATCATGATATTTAACATCACCTTCGTCAGCAGGATATTCAACATCCGGTTGCTCCCAAATATCCTGATGACGACCTTCAACACCTTCCCTTCGATGCTCCGATAGCCGACGACACAAGCTTCAGCATCATGATATTCAACAGGATAACGAACATCCGGTTCTTCGCATTTATCCTGATGATGACAAACCTTAACTCCTCGCACCGTTCACTCGATGCTGACGTCACCCGATATCCTGATGACGTAGATCCTGATGACGATGACGTCACCCGCAGTTTCACAATATCCTGCTGCTCCGAAATGTCCTGATGACGTATATCATGATGATGATGATGTCATATCCTGCTGTTTGCCAAACTTAGTTTTTCTTCGGCCCGCGATCAACCCGATCTTCAGCCTGATGCCGATGCGCTCCTCCTCGGCTCCTCCTGATGATGATCACCCCAACGAACTCACTCTTCATGAAATCGACATCATCATGCTGACCTCCTCCACTTATCCGGATGATGATGTCCGAACTGTCTGCAGGATATTTGCAGAAATATCCTGATGATGCCGTTTTGGCGAACTTCTTCACTTAGCGAAATCTCTCTTCGCCGATCCACCAGGGACGACCCGATCCAATTCAGGGTGATCTTCCAACTCAATTAGCTTATCAACTCGACCTAGCACATGAGGATGCTAGGGTCTTCAACATCTCTTGGCCACGATCCTGCACACCTGCATGCAAACGGAAAACAATCTAACATCTAACCTACTGTACATTGCCATTCCACCGATCAGGTGAGTCAACCGGTGGAATGGATCAGGAAATCCATGAAAAACTCTCAAACCCGCGATCGATTACAGGAAGGAGATCAAACAGAAAACAAAACAGGATCTTTATTGATTCACAGATGTAATACAATATGATGTTCCTCACACAGAACACTCAACCTACTCTGCGCAACACTACACTGGCGATCGATGATATCTGTCTGTCCAATATCAAACGATTTCATGCTTATAAAGACTTTCCTACGAGTACTACTGACCCGACTCCAAGCGGCTGGGAACTCTCCAAGCGGCTGGGAACTCTCCAAGCGGCTGGGAGATCCCACCGAACATACATCATGACAGCTGTTATAACTAACTAGCTAAAAATAGCAAAAGCCTGGTCAGCATGATCTTATCCTGATCAGCATGACCTTATTACATGCAAATGGTCAAACAGACCTTCTTGGAAACATAAACAAGACCTAAACTACTAACTGCCTTATCAAGACCAGCTGTCAGGTAGGTGCTCCTGCACCATACTCCCCAACAGAAAAGAACTCATGTCCCATGAGTTTAGCATGTGGAAGTCCTCCACCTCTACCCTTTGCCTTGTCAATAGGCTGACCTGCTCCAGCTTTATCTGCTGCTGTCTCTTGGCTGCTCCAAGACTTCTGAACTGTAACTTGCTTTCTGGCAAGTAAATCATCATGCCTGTTGATGTAGGCCTTTCTCAGGTTATCTCTGTGTTTGGTAGATTGGCTGACCAGAACCTCTGGCTGAACTGCTTCTTGAACTCCTGAAGTGTTCAAGTCTATCTTCCTTTCAACTCTTATAGGACAAACAATAGTCCCAACTATGACAACATCCTTGTCATTCCTCTGAACTGGTGGCTGTTTGCACCCCTGTTTCTGAACCTGCTGCTGACCTCTGTCAGTCACAACTGAAACTTTCTTCAGCTTGTTGTCTGTAACAACTCCTTTCTCTGCAGTGTCCTGAACTGCCTTCATGCCTGCTCCTCTAGGCATCTGCACATACTCCTTCTTTCCCATTAAAATGATTTGAGCTGCCTTCTGTACTGCAGCTTTTGCCTGCAAGGGCATCAACTTAATAGTCTTCCCATCCTTCTTGATGGTGTAGGTATTAGCATACCCATCATACAGTACCCTTCTGTCAAATTGCCATGGTCTACCCAACAGTAGGTGACAACATTCCATAGGCAATATATCACACAAAATTCTATCATGATATGGGCCAATCTGGAAATCCACATATGCCTGTTCAGAGACAAAAAGTGATTGACTATCACTCACCCAAGATGCCTTGTAAGGGTGTGGATGTGGAATTCTTTCCAGCTTCAGTTTATCCACCATTTCCTGAGATACCATGTTGTCTGTTGAACCAGTATCAATGACAACTTTACATACCTTACCTTTGCTCTTGCATGTGGTTTTGAAAAGAGCTCTTCTTTGCATCAGATCCTTTGATGCCTGCAAACTAATTCTCCTTAACATCAGTGATTCTCCACTCTCTGGATATCCAAAATTCTCAGGACCTTTGTTTGCACTTTCTTCTTCTTTCTCTTCTTGTACCAGTTGTACTCTCTTGTCACTAGTTCTATCATTTCTGGATGATGAACCTTTGTTTTCTGGACATTTGAAAGATGGATGACCAAACTCTCCACAGGTGTAACACTTTCCTGAAAATGTAGTAGAACCTCTACCACCTCCAAATCTTCCTCTATTACCTTTCCATCCACCTCTGAAATCAGACTGTCCTTGTCCTTTACCAGTGTCTTCTTGAACCTCATTGGTTTGCTTTTGTGCAGGGGCTGTTCCTCTTCCCCTATTGTTTCCTCTTCCTCTCATGGACTTATCATGTCCTCTATTCAGCTTTTCTTCAATCCGGATTGCCATTTGATAACAATCCTCCACATTCTTAGGGTTAGCTAACACTAACTCATCCTGTATGTTAAACCTTAAACCTGCCAAGTACCTAGCCACCTTTTCTACCTCATTCTCATGATGACCAGATCTCATACTTAACAGATAAAATTCCTCAGTATATGATTTCACATCCCTGTCTTTCTGCTTTAAAAATTGCAGCTTCTTAAACATCTGGATTTCATAATCCCTTGGCAAGAATTTCCCCTTTATCCTTGCTACCATCTTATCCCAAGAAGTGATCTTAGACTTCCCTTGTTTCCTTCTCTCAGATTGTACATAATCCCACCATACCAAAGCATGACCTCCTAACTTGGTCTTTGCAATCTTGACTTTCTGATCCTCAGCAACATCTTCACATTCAAAGTGATTATCCAGTGCAGCAATCCAGTCCAACAACTCATCGTCATTCAAGCTTCCAGTATACTTGGAAACATCAACCTTTACCTTAGGTTTTTCACTCTGCACTGCCTTTAACAGTTTTGCCAATCTCTGGTCTTCAGCATCCAGATCTTCAGCTACCTCTTCATACTCTTCAACAGTATCTGCCTCTTCTTCAGACTCACTGTCTTCTACCTCCCTCTTTTTGTTCTTTTCCAGGGCTGTCAGCCTGGCTTGAAGTGCTTCAGCAAGCTCCTTCATCTTCCTCATCTCTCTAGCATGTTTCTCCTTCATATCCTGCAATTCCCTTGCAGTACCATTACCTTTAGGAGGCATTTTGTCAACCTCTCAATCACAACACAATCAACTCTATCTCTACCTCTGCCCTTTCGGTGACAGAATCAACACACAACAGCCCAGTCTTTTTGCTGAGCTCTGATACCACTATGATGCAGAGGCATCCACACTATAACCTTCGCATATAGCATGAATGTCTGCAGACCAACCTCATCATCATCATCTTCGCCATCATCATATTGCATCTGCCGACTGATATCCTCCTGCAGACAAGCCTTCGCACTTTCGCCTGTCAACAGCATCACCTTACTCGATTATCGGCAGCATCATCATGTTCGATCAGCGCGAACATCCTCCTGACGTCCACTGTTCATCTCACCGACAATTTCCGTCTTCACTACCTTCAACATCATCATGATGTTCAACAGGCGCAAACATCCTCCGGTTGCACTGTTCATCGGGCGCCAAGCACTAGCGGCCTCATCATGATATTTAACATCACCTTCGTCAGCAGGATATTCAACATCCGGTTGCTCCCAAATATCCTGATGACGACCTTCAACACCTTCCCTTCGATGCTCCGATAGCCGACGACACAAGCTTCAGCATCATGATATTCAACAGGATAACGAACATCCGGTTCTTCGCATTTATCCTGATGATGACAAACCTTAACTCCTCGCACCGTTCACTCGATGCTGACGTCACCCGATATCCTGATGACGTAGATCCTGATGACGATGACGTCACCCGCAGTTTCACAATATCCTGCTGCTCCGAAATGTCCTGATGACGTATATCATGATGATGATGACGTCATATCCTGCTGTTTGCCAAACTTAGTTTTTCTTCGGCCCGCGATCAACCCGATCTTCAGCCTGATGCCGATGCGCTCCTCCTCGGCTCCTCCTGATGATGATCACCCCAACGAACTCACTCTTCATGAAATCGACATCATCATGCTGACCTCCTCCACTTATCCGGATGATGATGTCCGAACTGTCTGCAGGATATTTGCAGAAATATCCTGATGATGCCGTTTTGGCGAACTTCTTCACTTAGCGAAATCTCTCTTCGCCGATCCACCAGGGACGACCCGATCCAATTCAGGGTGATCTTCCAACTCAATTAGCTTATCAACTCGACCTAGCACATGAGGATGCTAGGGTCTTCAACATCTCTTGGCCACGATCCTGCACACCTGCATGCAAACGGAAAACAATCTAACATCTAACCTACTGTACATTGCCATTCCACCGATCAGGTGAGTCAACCGGTGGAATGGATCAGGAAATCCATGAAAAACTCTCAAACCCGCGATCGATTACAGGAAGGAGATCAAACAGAAAACAAAACAGGATCTTTATTGATTCACAGATGTAATACAATATGATGTTCCTCACACAGAACACTCAACCTACTCTGCGCAACACTACACTGGCGATCGATGATATCTGTCTGTCCAATATCAAACGATTTCATGCTTATAAAGACTTTCCTACGAGTACTACTGACCCGACTCCAAGCGGCTGGGAACTCTCCAAGCGGCTGGGAGATCCCACCGAACATACATCATGACAGCTGTTATAACTAACTAGCTAAAAATAGCAAAAGCCTGGTCAGCATGATCTTATCCTGATCAGCATGACCTTATTACATGCAAATGGTCAAACAGACCTTCTTGGAAACATAAACAAGACCTAAACTACTAACTGCCTTATCAAGACCAGCTGTCAGGTAGGTGCTCCTGCACCAGGTATAAGAGAGATGAAAGAGGGTTTGACAAGAGAACATTCAGAGGAACTTGTTTTAAGTGTGGAGGTGAAGGACACAGAGCATATGAATGTCATTGGGGAAGTATAAGCAAGAGGACAGAGAACAGTGCAAGAACAGATTATGTAGAAGAATAACCTATTGGATCGCCTAATTTAGTTGGTAAACCTGAGAAAGAAGAATCACTTGTCATGAGGAGAGCACTATTTCAAGCAGAGACAAATGAGGAACCACCGCAGAGGAAGAGTTTGTTCCGGACCAGATACAAATTAGGAGATAAATGTTGTAAGGTTGTAATTGATAGTGGTAGTTCTAATAATTTGGTTTCAGAGGAGATGGTGACTAAGTTGAACATGGAGAGATTGAAACACCCTAAGCCCTATCAGATAGCATGGATTCAGGATGAACACAAGGTACTAGTGAGTGAACAATGTTTGGTAAAATTTCATATAGGATCTTATCAGGATGAAGTATTGTGTGATATTATGCCAATGGATGTATGTCATATATTGTTGGGTAGACCATGGCAGTATGATAGAAAATCTATACATGATGGAAGAAAGAATACCTATACTGTAACATCAAATGGAAAGAGAATTACCTTGATTCCTTTGGAAGATGAACCTAAAAGTGAAGTGTGTGGAAATGCTAGAATCTATTTGGTTTATGGAAGGAAATTTCTGGATGGTTTGAGGCATGAGAATATGTGTTATGCTTTAATTCCTAAGAATCCTGGAACCCTAAAAGTGGAGACTAAAGAATCACAACCGGAGGAGATAACTGAATTGCTGACAGAGTACGAAGACATCATATCAGATAATGTACCTAAAGGATTGCCACCAATCAGGAGTATCAGTTATCATATAGATCTAATACCTAGAGCTAGTTTGCCTAATAAACAAGCACATAGAATGGCACAAACAGAGAATGAGAAATTGAATAGACAGATACAAGAGTTGTTGAGGAAAGGTTTGATCAGAGAAAGCTTGAGCCCTTGTATAGTACCTGTAGTGTTAGCACTGAACAAGGATGAAGAATGGAGGATGTGTATAGAATCTAGAGCAATCAACAAGATGATCATAGTTAAGTATATATTTCTATTGCCTAGGATGGATGACATTATGGACTGTTTGAGTGGAGCAAAATATTTTACAAAGATAGACTTGAAGAGTGGATACCATCATATCAGAATCAGAGAAGGAGATGAATGGAAGATTTCTTTTAAGAGAAATGAAGGATTGTATGAGTGGTTAGTGATGCCTTTTGTATTGACTAATGCACTAAGTACTTTCATGAGATTGATGAATGAAGTTTTGAATAAATTCTTGGGTAAGTTTGTTATTGTATACTTAGATGATATTCTAATTTTCAGTAAGACAAAAGAAGAACATATGTGGCACCCGAGACAAGTATTCTAGAGGTTGAGAGAAGAGAAATTGCTGATAAACATCAAGAAGTGTAGTATCATGAAGGAAGAATTGGTATACTTGGGATTTGTGATTTTTGCGGAAGGATTGAAGATTGACCCTGAGAAAGTTAGAGCAATTGTTGAGTGGCCAACACATGAGAGCATTGGAGAAATTAGATCATTTCATGGATTAGCTAGTTTCTACTGGAAGTTCATTAGAAATTTTAGTTCAGTATGCACACCTATGATAGAGACAATGAGAGGTGACAAAAAGGACTTTAAGTGGACATTAGGAGGAAATAAAAATTTTGAATTGTTAAAGCAGAAAGTGACAGAGTAGTTCCAATATTAACATTATCAGATTTCAACAAAGTATTTCGACTAGATTGTGATGCAAGTCGAAATGCAATAGGAGAAGTGTTAAGTCAAGAAGGTAGACCAATAACATATTTCAGTGAAAATTTGAATGATGCAAGGAGAAGATATTCAGTTTATGATCAAGAGTTCTATGCCATAATTCAAGCCTTGAAGAAGTGGAGACATTACTTGTTGCCTAAGGAATTTGTGTTGTATACATATCATCAAGCTTTGTAATATTTGAACAGTCAAGGGAAGCTAAACCAGAGACATATGAGATGGGTAGAGTTCATGCAGAGTTACACCTTTGTACTGAAGCATAGGAGTGGAAAGTCAAACAAAGTTGCAGATGTATTGAGTAGAAGAAGGAATTTGTTGATAGAGATGAGAGTAGAAGTATTAGGTTTTGAAGAACTAAAGCACATGTATGAAGAAGACCTTGATTTTGCAAAACCTTGGAAAGCATGTAAGGAACCTATTGTGACAGATAGAAGTAAGTGGTTGGATTATTTCATTCAGGAGGATATGTTGTCCAAAGGAAATCAATTGTGTATACCTAGGAGTTCAATGAGAGACAATTTGATAAAGGAGAAACACAGTGGTGGATTGGTAGGACATTTTAAAATTGACAAGACAGTGGCTTTGGTAAGTGAACATTAATTTTGGCCTCATATATATAACGATGTAAGGAAGTTTGTGCAGAGTTGTAGAGTTTGTCAAGTAGCAAAAGGGACTAGTCAGAATACTAGGTTGTACAAATCTTTGACAGTACCGGAGAGACCTTGGGAAGACATAAGCATGGATTTCATATTAGGGTTGCCAAAGACATAGAGAGGACATGATTCTATATTTGTAGTGGTGGATAGATTTTCAAAGATGGCATATTTCATACCTTGCAAGAAGACAAATGATGCAGTGCATGTTGCTGACCTATTTTTCAAGGAGATTGTGAGATTGCATGGATTACCTAAGAGTATAGTTTCAGACGGAGATACAAGATTCATTGGATAATTTTGGAAGACATTGTGGAAGAAGATGAAGATAGACCTAAAGTATAGTTCAGCCTTTCATCCAAAGATTGATGGACAAACATAAGTGGTAAATAGGAGTTTGGGTAACCTATTGATGTTAGGGTTCAAAAAGATCAAAGCAATAAACACTAACAATTATATATAGATTAAATAACCCAAATATGACAATGAAGAACAACACAAAAGATATCAACATAGCAATTTAACATGGTTATATGGGCTACATCCACAGAAACTTAGCCATCCAATGATTTTATTATCCAGTGCAAAACAGATTACAATCTCATGAATTCCACACCTGTAACATACATCCTAGCCGCTTATAACAAGCTTTTTGGATGCTTCTAGAATTAGGGTTTTACAATGTCATTTTTCTTTTGTTGGTTAATAAAAATTAACAACCAATTTTGAACGGGTAAAAAGAGGATACGTTACGAGTGTACAGTACATGCATGATCAGTCGCCACATACCAATAGTTGAGAAGTTTGGTTGGAGAGAAGGTAGGAAATTGGGATCTCATTCTATCACAAGAAGAGTTTGCATACAATAATTCAGTGAATAGGAGTACCGGAAAGACACCATTTGAGATTGTGATAGGAACTAACCCTAGAGGAGTAGTAGAATTGATAGATATCAGTATGGAGAATAAGAGGAGTGCAGAGGCAGAAGAATTTGCAAGACACATGGAGACAGTGCATAATCAAGTTAAGAAGCACTTGGAGGAGATGAATAGTAAGTATAAGGAGCAAGCAGATGAGAAGAGGAGACATAAAGACTTTTCAGTTGGAGATGAAGTAATGGTATATCTGAGAAAAGAAAGATTTCCAGTAGGGACATATAACAAGTTGAAGATGAAGAATTTTGGACCATGTAGGATACTCAGGAAGTTTGATTCAGGAAATGCATATGAAGTGGAGCTACCAGAGACATTGGGCATATCACCTATTTTCAACATTGCAGACCTATATCAGTATCAAGAAGGAGAAACTAGTGGCACCATTGAAGAAGCAGTTACCATAGCAAGCACTAGAGCAGATTAAAGACATCTTGGATAGTAGAATTGGATGCACTAGGTGAGGAAAGTAATACAAGGAATATTTGGTAAAGTGGAAAGGCAGATCGGAAGAAGACTCATCTTGGATTTCTCAGGTTGAGGTGGACCTTCTTGGTTTTCCTCTTGCCCCAACAAAGTGAGGGACTCACTTTTTCAGCAACCCTGAGTGTCTGATGCAGGAGCATCCCTGGTTACAAAGTGATCTTGCATCAACCAAAAATATTTGTATTCTTTCTTTGTTTCTTTCATTTTCCAGTTCATTTCATTTCAGTTTAGTCAGTAGCAGTTCCAACATTTTGTACCACATTTTGTTGCATTTGCATTTCAGAGCTTGTGGAGCAAGACTTAGCATCTAGACATCATCATGCACAGTATATCCAAAATTTAGATCATTTGGATTAGTTTCTGGAAAGATATCACTATTAGAAGATCAACTATTTTCTGAGAACAGAGCATTCAAATAGTCAGCTGAAGGAGAAGGTTTGTGGAGCACTTCTGTGACTTACAGAGCAAATTGAAGCACATCACATGGCACATTATGATCATATAGACCTTCCTTGAGGTCTGCACATTGATTCATTCACTTGCGTAGGATTTCCATATGTTTTAGGCCAACCTAGTTGCTGCTACATGTTACATTTGTTTCATTGGAGTTTGTAATCTTTCTTGGCCAACCCGGAGGATTCTTGCAATCTGGAGATGATATATAATCATGTATTAGATGCATAGGAAAATAGTTAGTGAGAGTTAGTTAGTTCATAAGTTAGATCTTCTTTTGTAAGGCACTTCAAAGCTAGATCTTGCATATATGTTGTATTGGAGAATCAAGCCCGTGAGCCCTAATTTGTAGCCCACATGTTGCTGGCATATAAGTATTTTGAATCTATGGTATACTGAGCGTTTGAATCATTCATTGCATTCTGATTTGGAGTTGCTTCCATTGTGTTTACTCTTTCTGCATGACCTAGATAGTTCACTCCATGGACCCTCTGACTGTGGCTGCACCACAAATTATCAGATTATCTATTCTAACTCTAAGTTAATTATATTTATATGTATGCATTTTATTAGATTAGCTAGACTAGGCATTAAGTAAATTATATTTTCCTTTACAATGGTCTTGAGCTTGACTTTTAAATAGTAAGTTCAAGGCTCTGTTTTGTTTCGGTCTATTATTTAGATGATGGCTAACCCAACATGAAACTTGGCTAGACTTAAAATTGTATGTCACCAAATATAAGGGGAGAAATTTAACCTTTGTAATTCCCAAACAACGTTTATCGACATAAGATGTTTTAATTGAGTTAAAAAAACTTAGTAAATCTAATTAAAGCTTGTTTGCCAAGAAAAAAGCTATGGTAGAGGCTAACTCCAATTACGTTTAATGTCTAACAATTTGATAAAAGAATATGTCTCATTTTAAAAACCAAAAGATAGTGAGGTTTAAAGTTCGAATTCAAAGTTAAGATGTTAGTTTTCTAATTGCAAGGTATATAATGTTTATTAAAGTTTAGATAATTTGAAGATGATGAGGCTTAAGGTTCATGTTGAAATCTTGGTGGTGAAAGATATCCAACCATGAAAAACCCAATAATATAGAAATTACAATTCAACAAAATCTTAAATTACATAAGTGATGAAATTGTTAAGTGGTGGGATCCTCAACCCCTAACTCTGGGCTCCCTAGTCCTCTCTAACCTCACTGGTAGTGTGCTCACTAACAGTTCAAGCTTTTGGGGTAGTGGCAATTTCACTGTATTAACGTTCTTGGTTACTCTATTGTGGATCAAACCTAGAATATCTAGTTTCAAGAATGTTAACACACCCTTGACTACCACTACATCAAAATCTTAAATTGTTAGCAAGTGCACCAATAGTGAGGGTAGAGGGGACTAGGGAGCCTGAAGGTAGGGGTTGAGGGTCGCACCACTTAATAGTTTAGCTCCCCAAGTTGACACAGTCTGATAGATGGGACACGGTCAACCATGAGGCAAGTAAATTACCG
Organism: Cunninghamia lanceolata; assembly: GCA_027924645.1. Taxonomy (NCBI): domain Eukaryota; kingdom Viridiplantae; phylum Streptophyta; class Pinopsida; order Cupressales; family Cupressaceae; genus Cunninghamia; species Cunninghamia lanceolata. Next base: position 1,475,529 of record BSBN01001564.1, read on the forward strand.
AACGCAAGATTCAAACCCCTCCTAATAGAATTGCCAAAAATGTAAACACACCTCAACTACCACTACACCAAAAAACTCAAACTATTAATGAGCGATCCACCAAAGAAATTAAAGAAGACTAAGAAACCCAAAAATAAGAGTTTGAAAGGCCAAATAGTCAAAGGAGATTATTGTAAAGCATGAGTTATACTCAAAACTTAATTATTGTAGATCTCAATGACATGATTGTGAAGCTCATGCCCAAATCCTTCGTGAAAGAGATTAAAAAAAGGAAATGAAAAAAAAAAACCATTTACACATTTTCCCTTGAATATTAAAATCAAGGGATCAAAAAGCAACTTGTACGAAGGTAAAACCCATTACTCATATGGAACTAGTTTACACACCCTTTAAAACACATGTATTAGAATTTTCCTTAATTTAAACTAGGGGGTGTTTTCTAAAATATTAAAATAGCAAATTACTTTCCATTTGAAATGACTAAAAAACAAATAATAAATAATAAATAATAAATAATAAATAATAAAAATCTACCTTCCATAAATCGTGTGGATATAATTGAGGGTTGAATTAATGATTTGTAACATGGTGGGTCTGACCACATTGAGTGGTTGTGGCATGTGCATGGATTATCTTCCTTACAATACATGCTTGTGACTTGTCTCCTACTTTTAGAAACCAAGCCAAGATTTATTCGATTCTTTCTTTTAAAAGAAAACAAGTAAGACAAGTTTAAGTTTCCCATCAGAGCTACTCTTGAAAAGCTCATTAGAGACAATATCTGTTGTAAGAGAAGTTGACTAGGTGCTTGAGAGGATCCACATGTTCAATTCAGTAAGCAGATTTTCTTGACGAGGAAAGGTGAGATTATTGGGCTACTGGGCTTTACATGATGTAGGAAGTAAGATCAAGTGTCGGTGCCATTATTTTATATTTTGTAAAAGGAAAATCTTATATATATATATAAATATAAATAAAGATATATATAAAGTTAAGACTGATTAATGATCTTAGTTAGGATTTGATAGTTTAAAAATTTGTAACAATTATGTAAGAAATGTAAATGGTAATAAATGACAATTTTTATTTATGTTATTGAAGAATGAATGATTTATATAAAGATAATGGAATCTAAGAAATATTAGGATTTAAAATAGGAAATCTTAGTTTGATATTAGTTTGGGGATTCAAATATTCCTTTTTCTCTGTGTGGGGTCGAGTTTGGAGATTAGGGCTGAGTTTGTTGGTCATTGATTTGTCCTTCACTTGCAGACGTGATATAGTAAATGGCAGAGTTTTACGTTTTGCCTAAATTGGTTTTGTTTCTTCAAGGTTTTTTTTTTAAATGTTTGGAGATTGGTGATATTTATAAATACCTTGGTAGGGTTGTTATGTCACAAGAGGGCATGTTCTCTTAGATCAACTCGTAGAAATGTGTGTACAAAATTGAAAATGAGACTCTTTACTCATGCATATGCTCTTATAAATGCTTGTGCAGATTTAGATTCATTTTATTGCACTAGATCCAAATGTTGTAATGCAAATGGACAAATACTTGAGGATTATGAGAATGAATGCATTGAGTACCTTTAAATTCAAGGACATAGCAATATATTACACAAATTTGTGTTTAGTTGATCCTTGGCAAGAAGGGTATAGGTGGGAGTTGGTCAAATTTGAATTTGAAAGGATCAAGTCTGTGATGGTGAGGTTGACTGTGAAAATAACCCCAAACATAAAAAGGGCCCAGATCAATTTGGGAATTGAGTATGTGAAAGTATGTGCATATAATGGGCCTAATAAGTATGTGCATATAATAGGCCTAATAAATATGTGAATATAGCAAATGTATGAGAATGTATAAACATATGAATGGGGTAAGGGATAGGTGTATAGAAATATGTGTGATGAATAGGTAGGTGGCATAAGGCAAGGGATCCGACTTTGCACAAAAATACACCATTTTTCAATATGTAAATGTATCAAGGCATTCTCTTCAAAATAGACACAAAGCTAAATGGGAAATGACATGGTATGCAAATTTCACCATTACAATATTTAAGATTTGATGGGCCTCATGAAGAAGGTAATTGTTACTGTTTCAGCAAGCTAAATATGATTAGAGTTATTCTTTGGACCTTGGTTGTGTATTGGAAAATTTTATGGTCACCCATAATTAAGGATGCTTGGAGGTGTCTAGCTTATTTACTATGCCTTCTCTTAATGTTGTTAGTTAGTGCTAACCAACCAACAGGTGAAGATATTCTGAGATAAAGATTACTGGTCTTGTTGCTCCATGCTTTGGCTCTATAAAAATGGATGCAGTTGGTGATAAGGACATGGTGACCATGGAAGATTTGGTGGACCAGAGCATAGATTCTTCTAGAAGTTCTGGTGGGTTGAGTGCATGTTTTTAAATTTGTTGTTCTCAATATAACTTGTTAAAGTTTTTGGCTTTGAGTTGACATATCAATTTTGAATGTTTTTATAATCGCATAACTTTCTTTGTAGAAGTTACTTTTCTTTGTGGATGGAAGCCTTAAATCCCCACTAATTAATCTATATATATGCTTGCCTAAAAATATGAAACAGAGACCATACAACGCAGAGTCATAACAGTGACAGTATCCACGTTGAAACAGGACAAAACACAGTTCACAATAACCAGGGGCAGCAGTAAAACAAACATCTTGAAAGTCGCCATACAAATGACAACTGAGAGCATAAATCAGTGTAGCGAAAGGAACTGCCAAAGAACTGAACAGAGCTGTAAGAATGAGCTCCAATAACACAGAGGCAATAAATACAGCAGAACTGTATCCATAGGCACAGGAATGGTGGTGCAGAATGAAGCCTTCCAACAGACACCAGCAACGGGTATGACTGGAAAAATCTGCCCAAAAAAAGAGCACTATAATGCAAAAATAAAGAAGCCTTAATGAACTCGAAAAAAAAGCCCTATTTCAGTCATCAAACCATAAGCTTTCTAAATGCCATTGGACACAAAGCAGAGACTTCCACATCATGAAAGATCTCTTTCCAACATTGAAGCATTCTGATTAATAGTTACAGGGTTGAGTCCTTGAGTTAAATAACTGCTCAGCTGCATACCTGTAGAATCAACATATTGGAAAACTCTGTCCATTTTTTATCTAAAACCATAATCTTCTTAATCTGGAGTTGAGACAACTGCATTTTAATTAGCTGTAATTAATGACTGAGCTTTAGGTTCTTCATCTTCCCCTGTAACTGAGCAAATAAAGAGGCAATTTGAAAAAAAACATTAGTGTAAAGCGTTATAATTACTGTTTCCTGATGAATGTTAGACTTAGCAAAACTCATTATGCATCTAATTTTCCAAACATGCAATAAGATAGCCTGTCTGACAGAATCAGCTATAACATTATTATGCAAACCCACACCCAGTAAAGCTTTTTTCCAATTCATAAGATGACCAAAAATAGCTGGTAAATCATTGAAAATAGCATTCCATTATTTTTTTAATGGAAGTAGTCTCAAAAAACATGTCTCATACTTTCAACACAATGGCAAAACGGGGAGTTGGTTGGTTGGATCATAATACATTTCACTCTATCTCCAATAGGCAGCTTGTAATGCAGTATCTTTCAAGCCATGAACTAAGCATCTGCTTCTGCTTTGGTTTTCCATATTTGAGTTCTAAGCGTAATCCAAAACCTCTCGCTGAATCTGCATTTCTACTTCAGATTCAACGGGGAAGGTGTGTAAGAAACCCCGTGTAAATTTTCTTCAAAGGAAAGGCCGTAAAGTGATGAGAAGACAACCACTCCCAGTCTTTAAAGAAACAGCATGGAACGGGGGTGCACAATTTCATAGATAACTCCAAAGGAACTAAAGATTGAACGAAAATGATGAATTGCTTATAGTTATTACTTAATTTAAAATGAGCTTTGACACCTTGCTAAGGGGCACAATTTAATATATGAATTCCCAAATATCACCAAACTGTGGGACTCCCTTTTTAAACAAATAAAGGGCTTGTTTCTAAAAAAATCACAGCAAGTGGTTGGCCATGGTACTGAGTGTGCCTATTCTACCAGATGGACGAGGAAGCAAAACTAAACCCATGTTGAAGAGAAGAATCTCTCCACTCTAAAAAATGACATACCTGTTGCAATGCCTTCCAAACAGACTATAAAGGAGGCGAAGCTTTAATTTTAAAATATGATGCAAGAATTATCTTATCCCACCAATTAACAAGCTACCATATGCCCTTAACTGAAGCAAGATTAATTCTATGGTGAACCAAAATCTTCCAAGGTTCATCCCCTTGGGAAGCTTGAATAATCCATTTAGTTGCTAAACAACTTCCTTGAGTCTTCAGATCTATCAGTCGCAAACCTCCTCTACATCTCAGTTGTATACAGTGTGCCCAAGAGGTGGTCTTAAAACCAACATTGCCATCCCATTTGCTCCAAAGAAACTGCTGAATGATTTTGTTTAAGTCTTCATATCCTTTGTTGGAAGACATCTAGCAAGATGAATAGTAAACATGAGTGGTAAGAAAGATTTTGTTTGCTATTTGATTTTTCAGGGTGCTAGAGATAAAAAACTTGTTTCCCCAATTAAATAGTTTGTTTTCGAGTTTATCAATGTACCAACTCCACATATCTGAAAGGGAAACTCCCAGCCGAAAAGGGATTCCTAGATACCTGGTAATCTCCCCGTGCTTGATCTATTTCCAATCCTTAGGAATCCATTGAGGAATAGGTCTTGAATGTGTCATCAAAAACTCAATTTTGTTATGTCCAAATTGAGATCCATAAACATAACAGTACAAATTCAAAATGTCCATGGTATTATTCAATTCTGCTTTATAATTAATTAAAAATAGCAAGCTATCATTAGCGAAATGAGAGTTCATAACAACCATATCATTAGGTAGTAGGATTCCTAAAATAAGTTGTAGCTGATTTGTTTTTTGTAACAAATATCCCAATGCATCAATAGTAAGGACATATAGGAAAGGAGATAATGGGCATCCTCGTCTAATAGAGTGTTGTAAAGGAAATGATTTTGTCATAGAATCATTAATAACAATCTGAGCATTGGCCTCTTGGAATAGCATTTGAGTATGAAATTGAATTTGGGTCCAAAGCCCAGCCATTGCAACATCTTAAGTATAAAACTCCACCTTATTCTATCATAAGCCTTATCGAAATCAAGTTTGATCAAAAGAGCATTCTACCCTGACTGTTGAGTCCATTCACAGGTTTCCCAGGCCAAAATAAGATTATCAAAAATATATCTGCCAATTAGAAAGCCAGATTGTTTAGCTCTAACAATTCCTTAAACCACAGGTTTGATTCAGATAGCCAATGCTTTTGCTATAATTTTATAAGAGGAGCTAAGAAGGGTAATTGGTCTCTAGACAAAAATGAAATCTTCTTTTTCCCCTTTAGGTAATAGCTTGATTAGACCTTTGTTTATAGTGTCCCCAATGTCCACCTTTCTTTAAAGCTTCCAAGTATAAAAGGTAGAAATCATCCTTGATATGTGGCTAAATAGCTTGGTAGAATTCAACTGGAAGCCCATCAATACTAGGGCTTTTATTAGTAGGCATAAAAAAAGCATGTTCTAGTTCTTCTAATGAGAGGATCATATCAATGAATTGACTGTAACCTTGATCAATTTTATTAGGTGTACAGTCTTTGACTATTTCCTCCAAGATGAGTTAAACATCCTTCCAATGTTGATCTTGTTTGAAAAGGTTCTCATAGAAATTTTGAAATATCAAATTAATCTCAGAATTGTTCATATGGAGAATACCTTTCTCATCCAAAATCACATTGATTTTTCTTTTTATGTTTATAGTTTAAAATATTGAAGAAATATTTATAACCTCTATTCCCTTCTTTTATCCATTGTAATATTGCTCATATTTTAGCCTATTGCTCTTTATAGTTATCAAGTTTACACAGTGGAGTTTCTGTAACAACAATAGTAGCTTGTAGTCTAGTTGATGCAGAGGCATCCACACTATAACCTTACCATACAGCATGGATGTCCGCAACCCATCATCATCATCATCATCATCATCATCATCATCATCATATTTGACTTAACACTGTCAGCATCATCATATTTACTGTGCCGACCGATATCCTCCTGATGACAAGCCCTCGCCCGTTCGCATGTCAACAGCATCACCTTATTCGATTATCGACAGCATCATCATGTTCGGCAAGCGCGAACATCCTCCTGACGTCCACTGTTCATCTCACCGACAACTTCCGTCTTCACTATCTTCAGCATCATGATATTCAACATCATGATAATCAGCAGGATAAAGAACATCCGGTTCCTCCCATTTATCCTGATGATGACAAACCTTAACTCCACGCACCGTCCCCTCGATGCTTACGTCACCCGATATCCTGATGACGTATATCCTGATGACGATGACGTCACCTGCAGCTTCTCAATATCCTGCTACTCCGAAATATCCTGATGACGTATATCCTGATGATGATGACGTCATATCTTGCTGTTGGCCAAACTTAGCTTTTTCGGCCCGCGATCAACCCGATCTTCTTCCTTATGCCGATACGCTCCTCCTCGGCACCTCCTGATGATGATCACCCTGACGCACATTCACTTCATGCACTCGACTGCATCATACTCATCTCCTCTTATCCGGATGACGATGCCCAAAGCGACTGCAGGATATACGCAGAAATATCCTGATGATGTCGTTTTGCTGAACTTTCAGCCTTAGCGGATTTTCACTGTTCTGATCCGCCGAACCTCCTGGGATGACTCGATCCACTTCCAGGGTGATCTTCCACACTTTATCAGCTCGACCTAGCACATGCCCATGCTAGGGTCTTCAACACCTCTCGACCGCGATCCTGCACACCTGCATGCAGACAAACAAACTAAAACCTAACCTACTGTACATCGCCATTCCACCGATCCGATGAATCAACCGGTGGAATGGATCAGTGAATCCATGAAACCACCAAAACCGCAGATCGATTACACAAAGGAGATCAAACAGAAGATGAAAACAGGATCTTTATTGATTTCAAAGATGCAATACAATATACTGTTTCTCACACAGCACACTCTAACTCCTCTGCTCAATGCAATACTATACTATCGATCGATGATCTACAGTCAACCGATCCTCATGCTTAAATAGATTTTCCTACGAGTACTACTGACCCGACTCCAAGCGGCTGGGAAATCTCTCCAGGTGGCTGGGAGATCCAACCGGCCCTACAGCATGACAACTGTCCTAACAAACTGGCTAAAAATAGCAAAGCATGGTCAGCATGATCTTATCATGATCAGCATGACCTTATTACATGCATTTGGTCTTATCAGACCTTCTTGGAAACATAAACAAGACTCAAACTAACTAACTGCCTCATGAAGGCCAGCTGTCAAGTAGGTGCTCCTGCACCATACTCCCCAACAGAAAAGAACTCATGTCCCATGAGTTTAGTATGTGGAAGTCCTCCACCTTTACACTTTGCCTTAGCAATATGCTGAACTGTTCCAGCTTTGTCCTCTGCTGTCTCTTGGCTGCTCCAAGACCTCTGAACTGTAACTTGTCTTCCTGCAAGTAAATCCTCATGCCTGTCAATGTAGGCCTTTTTCTCACATACCCTGTGTTTGTCAGGTTGTCTGACCAGAATCTCTGTCTGAACTGCCTCTTGAACTTCTGAAATGTTCAATTCTGTCTTCCTGGCAATCTTGATAGGACAAGCAATAGTCCCAACTATGACAACATCCTTGTCATTCCGCTCAACTGGTTGCTGTGTGCAAACCTGTTTCTGCACCTGCTGCTGACCTCTGTCAGTCACAACTAAAACTTTCTTCAACCTGTTGTCCTGAACAACTCCTTTCTCTGCAGTATCCTCAACTGCCTTTATGCCTGCTCCTATAGGCACCTGTACAAACTCCTTCTTTCCTATTAAAATGATTTTGGCTGCCCCTTGTGCTGCAGCATCTGCCTGCAATGGCATTAACGTAATAGTCTTCCCATCTTTCTTGATGGTGTAGGTATTAGCATACCCATCATACAGTACCCTTCTATCAAATTGCCATGGTCTACCCAACAGTAGGTGACAACATTCCATGGGCAAAATATCACACAAAATTCTATCCTGATATGCTCCAATCTGAAAATCCACATATGCCTGTTCAGAGACAAAAAGTGATTGGCTATCACTCACCCAAGATGCCTTGTAAGGGTGTGGATGTGGAATCCTTTCCAAATTCAGTTTATCCACCATCTCCTGAGATACCATGTTGTCTATTGAACCAGTGTCAATGACAACCTTACATAGTTTACCTTTGCTCTTACATATGGTCTTGAAAAGAGCTCTTCTTTGCATCATATCCTTTGATGCCTGCAAACTAATTCTCCTTAGCATCAATGATTCTCCCTCCTCAGGATATGCATAATAGTCAGGCTCCTTATCCTTTTGATAAGTGTTTGAACTCTGCACACTTTGCTCTGCTTTCTCTTCTTGTACCAATTGTACTCTCTTGTCAGGTGTTCTATCATTTCTGGATGATGAACCTTTGTTTTCTGGACATTTGAAAGATGGATGCCCAAACTCTCCACAGGTGTAACATTTTCCTGAAAATGTAGTAGAACCTCTACCACCTCCAAATCTGCCTCTATTACCTTTCCATCCACCTCTGAAATCAAACTGTCCCTGTCCTTTACCAGTGTCTTCTTGACCCTCATTGGTTTGCTTTTGTGTAGGGGCTGCTCCTCTTCCCCTCATATTGTTTCCTCTTCCTCTCATGGACTTATCATGTCCTCTATTCATCTTTTCTTCAATCCTGATTGCCATTTGGTAACAATCCTCCACATTCTTAGGGTTAGCTAAAACTAACTCATCCTGTATGTTAAATCTCAAACCAGCCAAGTACCTAGCCACCTTTTCTACCTCATTCTCATGATGACCAGATCTCATACTCAACTTATAAAACTCCTTAGTATATGCCTTCACATCCCTTTCCTTCTGCCTTAAAAATTGTAGCTTCTTAAACATCTGGATTTCATAATCCCTTGGCAAGAATTTACCTTTGATCCTTGCTACCATCTTATCCCATGAAGTGATCTTTGACTTCCCTTGTTTCCTTCTCTCAGATTGTACATAATCCCACCATACCAAAGCATGACCTCCTAACTTGGTCTTTGCAATCTTTACCTTCTGATCCTCAGCAACATCTTCACATTCAAAGTGATTATCAAGTGCAGCAATCCAATCCAGCAACTCATCTTCATTCAAACTTCCATTATACTTGGAAACATCAACCTTTACCTTAGGTTTATCACTCTGCACTGCCTTTAACAGTTTTTCCAGTCTCTGGTCTTCAGCATCCAGATCTTCAGCTACCTCTTCATACTCTTCTACAGCATCTTCATCTTCTTCAGATTCACTGTCTTCCACTTCCCTCTTTTTGTTCTTTTCCAGGGCTGTAAGCCTGGCTTGAAGTGCTTCAGCAAGCTCCTTCATCTTCCTCATCTCTCTGGCATGTTTTTCCTTCATTTCCTGCAATTCCCTTGCAGTACCACTACCTTTAGGAGGCATTTTGTCAACCTCTCACTCAACACACAACACACAATCAACTCTACCTCTGCCCTTTCGGTGACAGAATCAACACACAACAGCCCAGACCTTTTGCTGAGCTCTGATACCACTATGATGCAGAGGCATCCACACTATAACCTTACCATACAGCATGGATGTCCGCAACCCATCATCATCATCATCATCATCATCATCATCATATTTGACTTAACACTGTCAGCATCATCATATTTACTGTGCCGACTGATATCCTCCTGATGACAAGCCCTCGCCCATTGGCATGTCAACAGCATCACCTTATTCGATTATCGACAGCATCATCATGTTCGGCAAGCGTGAACATCCTCCTGACGTCCACTGTTCATCTCACCGACAACTTCCGTCTTCACTATCTTCAGCATCATGATATTCAACATCATGATAATTAGCAGGATAAAGAACATCCGGTTCCTCCCATTTATCCTGATGATGACAAACCTTAACTCCACGCACCGTCCCCTCGATGCTTACGTCACCCGATATCCTGATGACGTATATCCTGATGACGATGACGTCACCTGCAGCTTCTCAATATCCTGCTGCTCCGAAATATCCTGATGACGTATATCCTGATGATGATGACGTCATATCCTGCTGTTGGCCAAACTTAGCTTTTTTGGCCCGCGATCAACCCGATCTTCTTCCTTATGCCGATATGCTCCTCCTCGGCACCTCCTGATGATGATCACCCCGACGCACATTCACTTCATGCACTCGACTGCATCATACTCATCTCCTCTTATCTGGATGACGATGCCCGAAGCGACTGCAGGATATACGCAGAAATATCCTGATGATGCCGTTTTGCCGAACTTTCAGCCTTAGCGGATTTTCACTGTTCTGATCCGCCGAACCTCCTGGGATGACTCGATCCACTTCCAGGGTGATCTTCCACACTTTATCAGCTCGACCTAGCACATGCCCATGCTAGGGTCTTCAACACCTCTCGACCGCGATCCTGCACACCTGCATGTAGACAAACAAACTAAAACCTAACCTACTGTACATCGCCATTCCACCGATCCGACGAATCAACCGGTGGAATGGATCAGTGAATCCATGAAACCACCAAAACCGCAGATCGATTACACAAAGGAGATCAAACAGAAGATGAAAACAGGATCTTTATTGATTTCAAAGATGCAATACAATATACTATTTCTCACACAGCACACTCTAACTCCTCTGCTCAATGCAATACTATACTATCGATCGATGATCTACAGTCAACCGATCCTCATGCTTAAATAGATTTTCCTACGAGTATTACTGACCCGACTCCAAGCGGCTGGGAAATCTCTCCAGGCGGCTAGGAGATCCAACCGGCCCTACAGCATGACAACTGTCCTAACAAACTGGCTAAAAATAGCAAAGCATGGTCAGCATGATCTTATCATGATCAGCATGACCTTATTACATGCATTTGGTCTTATCAGACCTTCTTGGAAACATAAACAAGACTCAAACTAACTAACTGCCTCATGAAGGCCAGCTGTCAGGTAGGTGCTCCTGCACCACTAGTATTGCTTGGGTCCACATTGAGTTATTTTCTGGCTTGTTCCAACTTTCCTTGGAGAGTTTTTTCCCTACTCTTATGTTGCCAAGCCATTCTTTTTCCAAAGAAGCACAGAAAAGTAATAAATTGAGTTACACTCTACCCATGACTCTCCTTTTGGTTTGGAGATAGAATTCCATATCCCCACTAGAGCTTCCATAAAATTAGGGTTCTTTAGGTGTGAAATATTAAATTTTTAAGGCAAAGGGGTAGGAGTGTTAGATCTTTGAGAAAGGGAAATAGAGAAATAGATTGGAAAGTTATTATATAGAGTAGTAGAATAATCCACATGAATGTAAATGCCTAAAGAATCATGGTCCAACTGTAGATTATGAGATATATAAAATCTATCTAATCTACTTAGTTTCCTATCATCTCCTAATCTGCAATTAGACCATGTAAACTAGTTTCTAGTATGGCTAATGATTTATCATGGATTAGGTCAACAATACCCAAGGAATTTTGACAGAATAACCAGTTATTGAATTCATCATTGCTGTTTTTGTAGGGACTAAATCAACTCTAGTCAATATGATGCTCTACCATATTAAAATCACCACCAATAATCCAATCAGCAATAGGAAAGAATTTAGACATCTAATCCCAAAACTCAATCGACTCTTTAGTGTTGTTAGGCGCATAAACAAAGCAAAAACCAATGGGCTATCCATTGATAATGGTGAGGGCCCAAACACAACTATGTGATGGGTCCTCCCCCTTATCAATGAGATATTTAGAAACCCACGGTGAAATTCCTATAATAGATCCACCTCTGTCGTCACTATGAGAAGTATGTAGAAACATGACATCTCTCCATACATAACATAGAGATGCATCCAATCTGTTGTTACCAATTTTAACTTCTTGCAAAAATAAAATGTTTGGTTTCTATTTCATGACCGTCTCTTTGAATTTAAACTTATGATGAGGGAGTGTGATCCCTCTTACATTCCAAGAAAGTATATTGAAGTTCATGATGATGATGGAGTATCATTATCATATCCTTGTGGAAACACACTAAAGTTGTTAGCAAGGGTAATGGATTGGACATTGCTTAAACGATTAGATGAAACAAGAGATGGGAATCTAGACCTTTGACAAGGAGCTAGTGATGGAGAAGTAGAACCATGAGCATGATGGGTAAAGGGTGTATGGGAGGGAGATGGGGAATGAGTTTGAGAGGGGGTGACCATTAGAATGAGGAGAGGAATCGAATGGTTCTTTCTTTTTCCTAACCAATCTCCAATTGTCCGTCATAATAGCATCCTTATAGGATGGAATCTCAGAAGGAATGGATGGTGAAGGGGGATGGATTGTGCGAAATTGGAAGCCATGGAGAAGAAAAAGAACCAACATGTGTAGGGACAACATGCAAGATAGATTGGACATTTGTTTAATAGGATCTGTAGGCAAGGAAGATTGGGATAATCTATTTTTCCTAACAGGGTAGTCTCGAATCAGGTGACCTTCTTGTCAACAAAAGAAACATGTGTTTGGTTTATTAAAATAAAATAATGGATTCTCTAGATAAAACCTTGGGCCAATTAGTTTTATGCTCTTAGGTAAAGGTATGGTCAAATCCACTTCCACACACATCCTAGGATGCACCCTCAGACTTGAAAATCTATCCGTATTATGTTTGCACCAAATGACTCTGCCCAATTGGACCACCATATCTTTTAAGAAAGGTCTAAAGGCTAGTTTGAGATATGGTAACTTTATCCACATTGGACAGTGAGAGCATGAAGGGCCTTTGGGATGGAAATAAAAGTTTCATGCCTAAAGATAGTAGACTTGCCCACAAATCAAACAAGTGCCAATTACAACCCTGCTTGAGCATCATCAGCTAACTTTAACATACATGAAACATACCCTTTCCCTAGACCCCTTAGAGCTTCAATTTCCCATCCTCTATTTTCCCAGTTTAAATGTGCCCATTTATAAAAATATGCTTTAGAAGGTATGCCTCTAATAAAAAAAGAATAAAAGTTCTACTCTGGCATTCCAAAATCAAATCCATAACATCATCAGGGACCAGGAATTCTAAGGATTTACCTGACTCCTTGTTGGGTGCCTCCTTTGTCATACAGTTGATTTTAGCCTCTCCTGCAACAATGGTAGCTTTTTCTAGTATATTTACTGCATTTCCTTCTCTATTTTTATTGATTTTCTCCTTCAATAAGGTTATTTCACCATTCTCATCTTCTATATTGTTGAATACCTCCATGTTTGCTTATTTCCTGATAAATCCTCCTGCATTTAGATCTAAATCAACCCCAGGGTCTCCTCTTGCTTGCCTTGCCATAGATTTCAACCTCATTTGGGAATTAGCAACAAAAAACTCAGTCTCTTGGTGGCTAGGGTATGCATAATCAAATGGTATTAGGGTTTCTAGACACTTCGCTCACTCTTTTTTTTCTTTTGAGAAGGTGAAGTTATATGATTTATTGTTAGGGTCATGAAGTCTATGTTTTAGTGTAAGCAAACTGTTGTGACCTATTCCAACACGCCCCATTTTGGCTAAGACAAAATGGGGTCCACCTGCATTGTTGATGATTTTTCACCTATGTATTTTGATTTGTTTTTCTTCCTTATGCATTTTGTGCCCTGTCAAACTTTCAGGGTTTGTCATTTTAGCACGATAGTAGAAGCATCCCTGAAGGTCATATGTTTTCCTTTGTGTTTACCCCTATTATTTCATGGTGCCTTTTGGCCTATCAGGGTTGGTTGGCTTGGCATGACCATAGAATTCTCCCTAAATTCCTGATCCTGAGGATAATAGCATAAGAGTTATGTCACCTTCATCAGACTTTGGGCAGTTGGCCTTCTGGCATGCCCAAAAGGTCAACTCCTGCTATGTAGGATATGACCTAGCCCTAGCTACCCTCAGTCCTGTGTTAGTTGTAGGTCTCCCGCATGTGCAAGAATGGGCATTCATTGTGATTTAGGTTTGATTTCCTTTCATTTGCATTTTCGCTTTGCCTGGTTGGTTCTTTATTCGTTACATTTTTGGTTATCTGAATGATTGTTTGAGCTTGATTTCTTTTTTCTTTTTTGCTTGTTTTTCCTTTCATGTTGGTTTGGTGGTAAAAGCAAGAATGGGAGGTTATCAAAACAACAATTCTAAATCCCAAAAGTCCTAAGTAAAGGCATAGATGGAAAGAACATAAAATTTTATCTTGGGTCACCTTTGGAATTTTTGAAAATTCATTGAAATGAGCAAGTCATTCCAATCAAACATTTCAACTAGATGTCCTAACTGGACATTTTCAACTAGACATGACATTTGCACATCTTGTGTTCCATATCTAGTTAGAGTTCAACATGATAAAAGAGCTCTGGTTGGAAGTGGTCCTTAAACATTTAAAATAACTAAAAGAAGTCCCCAGACCTGACCCTAATCTAAAATACAATTTAATTCTAAGAAATAAAGTGCCTAATCCAATCTTCATCTAAACCCGATGTTCCAACTGAACATGACATTTGCAAATTTTAAGATCTGGTTCATTCTGTGTTCCACATCTAGTTAGTCCATAAAGCAATTTCTATCTAGATATTTTCTTAACGAGTTTATACACTAACCCGAACCTGGTCTTGCACAATAGACATTTGGTTTATTTGGTGTTCCACATCCAGTTAGCCTATAAAGCAATTTTTGTCCGGATATTTTCCTAATGAGTTTATACGCTAACTTGAACCCGATCTTCCACAATAGACATTTGGTTTATCTCGTGTTCCACATCTGGTTAGAGTTCAACATCTGATAGCATTGGGATAGGTCATCATGATGTCATGCATCTAACCTGACATATCCCAACTTGAAGTACACCAACCTGACATATTCTAACTTGATATATTTGCCTGATATAAACTACTGGTCAAACCTGATTTAGTCAAATCGGACATCAGGATCAAACATGACATTTTGGTCAAACTTGATATTCCTAACCAGACATTGCCTAACTAGACATTCTAACTAAACCTGACATTATAAGATTTGAATGTTCCACATCCGGTTAGATGCAATGTATAGTACATTGGGGTCAAACATGACATTTTGGTCAAACCGAATATTCCTAACCGGACATTGCCTAACCAAACATTCTAGTTGAACCTGAGTTTATAATATTTGAATGTTCCACATCCGGTTAGACATAATGTATTGTTAAAAATGAATTTTATCTTCATTGTTTATTACCAAAACTATCGATTAATCAAAGGGTTAACTTGCTAAGAGATTTAACAATGAATTACGGAGCTTATGAAGTGCGGAGGAGAAATTGCAATCTAAAATTGAATTCAACATCGACAATGACATTTCCATCTGGACATTCTTTGAAAGTATAATACCCATATAAAGGTGAAGTACATGGTATACAAGGATTTTATTCTTCGAAGGAAGTTCATGAAGAAGTTTGGATATTGGCGTTCCAGATATAGTTTTGCAACTAGATGTTCCACATCCAGATGGTTCACAGGGAGAAGTTTTACATACAGAAGAACTGATGGTAGAATAGGAGAAACCAAATAATATACATCTAGATACAACCTGAATAGACATCTACTCAATGGGAGGATATACATCTGGATGACATTCCAGATAGTCTTTAGGAAAGAGAAAGGGCCACAACAAGAGAACATCCAACCCGGTGCTTCCCAACATCTGGTTGAACAGGGGAGAGCACTTGGAGTGCAAGATATGCATATAGAAGATCAATCAACATGAAGAGGATCCACATCAGGATCAAGGAAAAGTGACACATCTGGATGGTCAATTAGGATAAAGGTCAGGATATGGAAGATTATCTAGTTGATGATAATAAGGAACAAAATATGAAGCAACCAAATGACCAAGATAAAGAAATTAATCTGGAATAAGACAAAACACAAGACCAATAGGATGATTAGGTTAGGTTGGGAATTCATTACATCAAGATGGACCAAATATCTGATTGAGGAAGTCTATCATATTCTTTGCACAAGTAAGGAAGATTGGGGATATTAAGATGTAGTTGAAGTTTCACATGCCACATCTAGAACCAAATTCCAGGTGCCTCACGATAGAATATTTGAGGGTCAAGACCATCAGAAGGCACAAAATGACCGAAAATGAAGAAAATAAGTCCTTGTAGTTGAGAAAAGGTAGAGTGTAGGGTTAGAAGAGGAGATCCAAGATGATAAGGATCTAAAGATGAAGACCTTTGTTGATGGAAAATTTGTGAAGTTGCCAATGGCAACAAAGTTACCCATAACTCACAATTGATGAACTTAGCAATCTAGAAAGATGTATCATAATGACTATTGATGTTTTTGATTTGTTTATGAGGATTTT
The DNA here is from genome assembly GCA_027924645.1 of Cunninghamia lanceolata. Lineage (NCBI taxonomy): Eukaryota > Viridiplantae > Streptophyta > Pinopsida > Cupressales > Cupressaceae > Cunninghamia > Cunninghamia lanceolata. The sequence continues at coordinate 1,492,051 of BSBN01001564.1, forward strand.
GATGCTTTTCTTATTTAATTGCATGTCCCAAAAGCTGAAAATGCTATGGAGGCATGCTCGGGCGTGATGAAGGCATATTGCGTTTAGAGAGACCTATCTTCTATAGCTATGCAAAGTGATTTGTGCCTAAAGAGATACAACGACATGAAGAAGGAGTAATGACTCTAATTTTTGATGAAAATCATTTATAAATAAAAACCAAATTGGACATATCCTACCTATGGCGAAGGCGTAGCTTGAAAATTGTAACTTGTAAAATTGTAACTTCTAAAATAGGTCCTTCCCTATAAGGGTGAGTCAAAATTTGAAAATGCAAGCCAACTTGCACAAATTGTAAGATGTAATGCAAGCCAACTTGGACAAATTGTAAGATGTATTGCAAGGCGACTTGGATAAATTGTAAGGTGTAATGCAATGTAACCTCTATAAAAAGAGGAATGTTTTTCTTTTTCATTTTGAAGGGGGGGAATACATACTCTTCACAAGAAGGATAGACTACTGTAATTTTGTCAAGGCATGTACTTGGGAAAAATTCATACATTTGAGGTGTGGGAATCCTACTGTCATTTGTAATCTATAAATTTGGTGCCAATTAATGGAAAATTATCAGTATTCTTGGTGTTACTACCTTTGGTGGTAATGTATTTGCATATTTCATTTACATTTGGTGAGTTCTGATGAGACCTAGAGTATAAATATTTTGATTAAGAGATTGATGAATAAGGTTTAGTTACTATGCATGTAATATGGAGTTTCCTTAATTATTATTCTGATATCTCAAATTATGCTTAGACTCTCACATCTGTAATGTGTATGATTGTGTGAAATATTGGTCAGTGTATTGCAGGTTATTATAGGTCTTATCCTCACTGAATGAAATTAAAGTTAGATACAAATGTTGTCCATTTATCATTAGAATAGAAAGATAGAAATCTCTAACCCTTATCTTTTGTTCTTTTTTAAGATCTGGTTAGTTTAGGAGTAGGTTAGGGTTAGAATAGGATCTTATTATTCATTACTTATAGTTATAAATCAGATTTATCATATTTGCAAGGTTCCCTATTACTGGTACAACATTGTAGATGTTCATTTCTGAGCAATAGGTGATTGGAGTAGCCTGTTCATACATTGTTTATCTTGTTTATTGATCTCCTTGTGCAAATAACCATATGTTTACTTGATTACCAACAACCCCTTGTACATGTATAGGTACATAGACCACTAATCTTTCCAACACGGTTGAGACCCAACTAACAGGGACCTTGGGGTTATCAACCTCCTCGAGGTTGGTTTCCTTTTAGGAGAGGTGGTGCATCCTATGTTCTACCCAACTGTTGTTGAGTGGTACAAAACACCCATCAACACAAACCTTACTTTTAAAGATCTAAATTACGAAAAAATACTCTAAAACACCTATGCATTCAACCATAAAGCTTACGAATAAAACCTGGATTCTTGATGATGTCTTACACTAAAATCCTCACACATTGTTTTGTAATTGTAACAATGTTGTTTTGAAGTCAATAAATTTATACAACTAGATTGTCCATACATGATATTCATAAGTGGAGTATAAGCTCATGCTTTCCTCAGATCTTTTCTTTGTGATTATTGGTGAGCACTGAATGATATTTGAGGTAAGACCATATTTCTTTAACTTGTAACTAGGTTTACGTGGTTTGAATCTTTAATGTTTGATTTAGATCGGGACTTTTATGTTAGTATTAAGTATTGTACATCTTGTAAATCCTTGTGACAAATTAATATTTATAATGTGTTATAAATTAGGTCTTCATTGAATGGAATACCACCCTTGGAGGAATCTATGAGATTCCTTGCATTATACACTCTTCTACTTGGCATGTATGGTATGATAGGTGTAAGAGAGCATTAATAGAGGGGGTAATTTTAGGATTGGGTGGAGTATCTTTGAAAACTATTTTTAGCTATTTGTAAGAACACATTGTAAGATGTTTGAATGCTCCAAGTTAGAGCACCTAGATTGACCATTTGACCCACTTAATTATAGAGGCCAAGATTCCTCATAGAGAGTTACATTCTATTTTAGGTGCATGCATTCATGGAGAGGGGTGCATGAGTCCAAGTTAGACCAATTTGATTATGACTTGTTTCATGGTTTTGAGCCCATGGTTTTGTGAAACCATTTGTAGTTTCTTAGGTTTCCATTACTTATATATTAGATTCTTGGGATGGAGGATAGCATGTTTTTTTGATTGTAGGTGCTCGCTGATAATTATTCCAAGATAGTGTGAATGTTATCCTTAATAGCACAACTATACTCTATTATATTGTAATCTTTATTTGAGATAATAGAATTAGATTAGTGCTATTATTTTTTTTAATGAGTAAATTGTGACCATTTGGGGGTCACTCCCATTGAACTAAAATGAAAAAAAATTGAGAACCACTAGATGCTCCGAAGGAGGGCCTTAAAACCAAAATTTCCCCTATATGGGAATAAATCTAAGTATTAACATTACTTTTAGAGTGAGAGCATAGATGCATGTTGTGAGGAACCAAGTTTTTTTTTTATTTGTACCACTATCTAGTTTTCATTTAAAGCCCCAATATCCAAGGTCTCAACATTAGTAACTGAAGTATTGAAATGTCTGCCCTCTTGAAACTGTGATTCATTATTTGTCACTTTTGGAGCCTCCATTGGAGATGATATTCCTTTTTCAGGCTTAGAGTCTGATGTATTTGAGGCTTTAATGCTTCCCATCTCAAGAGGGGATGATCCTTCCACTGCAGCAAGGAGGGGTTGTGATCCAACAAAATCTTTTTGACTCCCAATCTCAGGGGTCCTCATCTTTGGAGGGGATTCATTTTGAATTATGGAATCTTCCTCTTTTTCCATAGAGTAGTGATGGAAAGATACATATTTCCACCATGTGGCCTGACCATCTAGTTGGTGTTTGGAGCAATTTGCAGCAATGTGACCAATTTTGAAGCACCTACGACAGCGGAAAGACAAACCCTCGTAATCTAGAATTTGAACCCAGTTGTGATTTGAAATTTTTAGAGTAATATTTTCCAAAAGATTTTTGGTGGTATCCAAATCAACTAAAATGCGAGCAAAAGTGGTGTGACTATAATTAGAGGAGCCTTCATCTACATCCAAAAAGTTCCCTAATTTATTTCCAATTGCTTCAAAAACTGAATCGAACCAAAATCGCAGTAGTAGATTTGGGAGTCGCACCCATACAAACATCTCAGTGAAATATTTAGAGGTAGGGTTAAAATTTGGGTGCCCTGGTTTAAGAATGAGCATGTGCTGATTGCAATCACAAAGATTATCACAAAGAATGGTATTTCGAACTTGAACATTGTCAAAAACCAAAATGAAAAAACCATGAGCACAGGGGTAAATTTGAACATCATCTTTCAAAATGGGATGCCAGGTGTCTAAGATCCATTTGTGTAGATCAGAGAGGCTTGGTCATAGCCTAATAAATCTGTTGATTAATCCATTTAAAAAAAAAGATTCATTTTCAGCTACTTCTCTTATAACACCATCACCAAAATCAATGACAGGGGATTCATTGGCGCATTTGAGCGTCTTAACCTTTTGAGAAACTATGTGTTTAGTAGAAACATAGCCCTTTCCATCAGCCTATACCAAGTTTACCCTATCTTCCTATTAGGATTATGTTAGGTAGACCGACACAATCACAATTACCAATTATATGAAGATTACAATATACACAGAAATAAAAAATGAAAAATAACAATCACAATAGAGATTTAATATGGTTCACCTAATGTGGGCTACATCCACAAAACACAGCCATCCAATATCATCATCTAGAAAAACAAAACCGATTACAACCAATAATATTCAGAGTTCAATATCATTGCTATGCTACATGAAATGCATTGCAATCTCATTCGTGCCTCTTTGCTTCTCACCTTCTCTAGCTGCTATTTAACAAGCCTCTTTGGTGGTTGACAAAAGTGGGTTTTTACATGTCGGCCAATAACAAACTAACTGCCAACGCCTTTATTAAATATAGGCCAATTTTTGCTTCCAGGGTGCTACCCCCAGCAACTCCCATTGGGGGTGTTGCCCCTAGACCCCCACAATGGGCTCCACCCCTAAGCCCTCGCTGGGGGGATAAGCCCCCCCAGACCCCACAAGAGGGGCTCCACCCCCTACACTCCCATGTTAATTATTCTAGGGGGAAATCGTGGCTGACAAAGTCACCAAAATTTACCTTGCTGCATGTACCCATAGCCCCTAAAACATGATCAGTTACCACATACTAAAAATATCCCACTTGGGGACTGATCAGGCTCCACACCAAACAACCTCCCACTTGGAGACTGATCCTGGAGTACCACCACTGCACTTGTAGCTCCCACTAGATTGCATGCCTGGACTAGTTGGTTCCTCATTTCCACCATTATCAATCAAGAAGGCCAAAGGAAATTGATGAGGAAATTAGTTTCTCCCATGTCACTGCCTTCATGAACATATCTGCAGGATTTTCACTTGTGTGAATCTTCTCAAGCTTCAACTACCCTTCCTCCAAAACTAACCGGATGAAGTGGTACTTGAGTTGAATGTGCTTAGTCTTTGAATGAAGAGTTGAATTCTTTGCAAGATGAATGGTACTCTGGCTATTAGTATATGTAATGGGCTATCTTCTTGCTGTTGGCCTAATTCCTATGAATACATTGGTTTGAGATTTGGAGGTTGGTTTTTTTTCCTAAAAGGATTTTGCTACCTAGTAATCACTATGTCATATGGTGAATGCTTTATTGTGTACATTTATTTTGAAACCATTTGATCATATCTTCTATGAATTTTTCTCCTTGTTGATTAGTGTAGGAAGTATTTATACTAATAGCTTCCTTTCATTAAGAAATAATCAAAATATTTTATTTCTAGCTCAAGTTATGCATTATGTAGAAATATTACTCATCAAAATGTTGTAAAGCATAAGAAACACTTTATCAATAAATATTTTAAAAATGAGACATGTTTTAATGAAGATGCTACAAGTGCACATCATAATACTTTTCTCACCTTCATCATCAACTGTGTCCCTAGAGATTACAACATGTCACAATCAACAAACTTGATTGATTTCTTGTGCATATTTATCCATGGAAGTTACATGTTATGTTATAAAAACAAACTCCATTCGATGGATATACAAATTGAAATATAGAATAGTGGCTTAGGTGCTATATTGTGATGTCCATTTAAATATAAAAGCTTTAAAAATTGATAGTTGTAGTCAGCACATGAATTGTATATATAAACAAGTAGCATGTTGGGATGTAGAAAATATATAACTTGCAATGGACGTGGTGAACATATGAATTTAGAGCATGTAAATGCCATGAAGCACATGAATAAAAATACTCTTATATCCACTAGATTATTTTCTAACAATATGTTTGATAATAACACTATTCTATTTTTATTTTCAATTGGAAAAGGAAAGTATTGACTTTGTGAAAACTATTGGAGATAATTAAATGTTCATGTGTTGAATAATGTGTTAGTGTGTTTTTATTATTTTTAACAAGTATTAAGAAGAGTAGGATAGTTGTTAAAAGCATATAACATATATTAGTTAGATATGGTTGCCACAACTAACCTACATGACCTCATATAAAGTAGATAATAACAAGTTGATGCATGCAACAAATGATAAATCTAGTTTATAGTTTTTAAGATGAATTTGTATAATTAATCATACACATGTGTAACTTATATATCATACCAATATGATTCTCTAAATGTATATTTGATTTGAGCTCTATAAAGATTCAACAAGACTTATAGAATTGAATCATGCTAATAGGTAGAGTAAGAAACAAAAAAACTAATGTTGAACATAAATGAAGGATGAATTTTAATGATTTTAAATGGTGGTGAAAGGATAAGCTATAGAAGTTTAGTGTCTTGATCACTTGGGCAATGGAGTCAAACTTTAGTCCTTGACATAAACACATCTGTAACATCAAATGTGAGAACCAAGTATACACAAGGAGACCATAAGCATGGATCTATAACATTCAAATACATAGTTATAGATTTTATAATTATTAATGAATAAGTATACTCCAAATATCCATAACCAAATAAGAAAAATCCATGTAATGTATTGAAAAGAATTGCTAAAATACACTTTGAAGAAATTTTATGAGTCCCTATGAGGACCAACTAATCCATAAAAAATCATGTTAACAAATGTAATGTTAGGAAGATATACAACATATACATTCCTTGAAATTTCCTAGATAGATATGGAGATAGTTGTGCCATATATGTAAGTATAAAATAAAATTAATCCTGAACTACAAATCCTAGACCAATCAACCTCTACAAAATTAGAAATAAACATGTATGTATAGATCTCTACAAGGTTACCTAGAATGCATAGGATGTTGCCAATTGCCACCATCTCTAAACACAAGACACATAAGACCTTTGCTTTAACAATTATCCCACTTTTAGCACAAGAAAAATATCATATTTTATTTCCAAGCATACACATGCAAGGGAATCTTGATTTGAATTGAACACTGATAGATCTAGGATGATAATTAGCTTGGTCATGTATAACTTGACTCCTTGATCAAAATAATTTACTATCATGTGAAGAGAAATTTAATTAGAATGTTCAAGAGTATTAGAATTAATCTTAGATTTACCCTTTTGTAGAAATAAAATGCAATCAAATATACACACTGCACACAAGACAACTGGATTAAAAATGAATTTTGGCAAAACCTATGACCACTTGCAAGCAATTTCATGTTGCCACCAAAATTTTGTATTGGGATCATATTTTCCTATGATTTTGAGGCACCACCCATGTCTCCAAAGGTTTGATTTTGACTTAACAATGGGCACACAAAATAATTTGAAATCAAATCAAGTAACCTGAAATTAGATTTAAAACTTCCTCTACAACATATTATATATACCATGTGATTAAAAATACATCCTAGGCTCTAAAATTTATATGTGATGGCATAAAATTCCCTCTATAGACCCTTATTGAACCTCGCTGAAGCTAACAAAATATGCCACATAAGTTATACTCTTTGTTGCATTTACATTCACTCAGATCTAGGGTTAAAACCAAAAAAACATACAACTACCTAGATATGTTCTTGCTGCTACTGTTATCATTTAAAAAGAAAAATTCCACAAATAATGTTCCAACATCAATAATAGCTAGATAGGTATGAATTTTCTTTATTACTATCCATATATTCAAGGGAAATTCAAAAACAAGGTGCTTGAGGATGATTGGAAGGTATACACATGACCCAAAAACTAGCAAATAGAACTGCCAAGGTTTCACATCTTGCAATGGACATAAACATATTTCTAATATCTATGGTGGGTCTCCCAAATCCATGTCATCTCATCATCTATATTTCCTAAATATAAAAGTCCATCACATGGCTGTAAAAGTTTGTTTGCAAATAAAATAAAATTTCTCTAATAGTGCCTAGTATATGGATGGGAACTCCAAATTAAATGCCACATCACCACCAATATACACTAAATTTTCATGTGTACTACCACTGAAGACAATAGAACAACCCCAGGATCTACATAAGCAACTAAATACAGGAAAGATAAGGCATACCTAAAAGTTGTTGATGTTATTAGAACTAAAGCCCCACCCAATCACATTTGATACATGATCCCAAGTCTATAAAACTTTTAGACTCCAAGAATTTGAAAGGCTAGACATGTGAGAGATCTTGAGATTGTGGTTAACTTGAATTTTAGGTTTGGGATAGGCTTAAGACTGCACAAGGGTATGTGCAGGATCATCGTGGGCCAAACAGTGGCAATAGGAAAAAAATCGCGTTTTTACTTAGCCAAATTCGTGACTTGGCAAAGTTTGACTTTGAAACGGATATCTATTTTGGTTTGGATACCAAACCAAAATGGATATCTGTTTTGAGAACGGATATCCATTTTGAGAACGGATATCCATTTCTAAAACGGATATCCATTCTCAAAACGGATATTCGTTTTCTAGAAAAATTTGGGAAAAAGGCTTTTTAGTCTTTTTGAAAATATACCTCTTAAATCTTGGATCTCCCATCAATATATGAACCTCCTTAAAGACCGTTTCTAGTGAAGGAGGAGGGCAAATTAACATTGGTAGCTTCTTTACACATTAATCCATAAGGATTTGTTAAACACTAAGAATCATCACTAATGAATTACTCAAATAATCAATAATAAAATATTCAGTTTTGTTCATCATGTGAAATAATCACTTTTAGACTATGTTCCAATATTTCGGGGATAGGAATGGTGGGGCAGCAGGGGATGTGTTTCGGGGCGTTTTGGATTTCATGCCCTAAATTGCTTTACCCAATCCTTCATATGATTTGATTCATGATACATGGTTTGAGAAGGATACACATGATATACCCTTACCCTCTAGTGATAAAATTATGAATGATACTTTATGTGGTGAAGCTACACCTTCGTTAATCCTTCATGACATTGTTATTCCTTGTGATGATGATGTCCTTCATGTGATATGTTAGGACATAATGCAAAGTTAACATGGCATGAACTCTCTTGGAAGGGTAAGCATGGACTATAAGAACATTGAACTAGTTGGATCTGTTAAGCTCGCCATTTATGAAAGAACCTTAAAGGTTAACCTTAATTAGGTAAGGTTATGTTTTAGTGTGGTTGTTTGTGCAACAATGTGTAAATTAATGTTACCGAAGGATAAATCTAACTATACTAACATTTAAATAACCATGAGAGCTAGGACTAACAATTAGACTAAAAACTTGACAAACAATACAACTTGGACACATGTAGGACTTGGAAAATGGAAAAGAATATAATTAAATGTGGAAAATAATGAAAAAGTGGTATTAGTTGCACCTATATAGAGAAGTGGTTTAGAGGTTGGTTAGGGGAATTATTTAGGGTTTAGAGGTTTAGGGTTGCTCAGGTTTAGGGGTTTAGGGTTTACAGTTTAAAGAGAGATAGAGAGAGGGGACTAAAAGAGTTTGGGAGAGATAGAGGAGACAGAGGGGAGAGATAGGGAGATAGAGAGTGAGACATGTCGAAAGACATAGAGAGAGAGAGATTGAGAGGTAGAGGGATGATAGAGATAGGAAGATAGAGGTTTAGGGTTGCTTGGGTTTAGGGGCATTATTTAGAGTTTAGGGTTTAGGGTCTTGGGGTTAGGGGTTAAGGTTTAGAGGTCTAGGGTTTAGGGTTTAGAGAGAGATAAAGGACCAATAGGGAGATATAGAGGAGTCTGAGGGGAGAGATAGGGAGATAAAGAGTGAGGGACATGGCAAGAGACATAGCGAGAGAGATTGAGAGGTAGAGGGACAAAGGTGATAGGGAGATAGGGGAGAGATAGGGAGATAGTGGTTTATGGTTACTTGGGTTTAGGGTTTAGGGGTTTGGGGTTTGGGGTTTAGTGTTTCTCAGGTTTAGGGGTTAGGGGTTAGGGTTTAGGGGCATTATAATTTAGGGTTTAGGATTTATTGTTTAGGGGTTAGGGGTTAGGTTTAGAGGTTTAGGGTTTTGGATTTAGGGTTTATAGAGAGAGAGGAATGATAGGGAGATATAGAGGAGTCTGAGGGGAGAGATAGGGAGAAAAAGAATGAGGGACATGGCTAGAGACATAGGGAGAGAGATTGAGAGGTAGAGGGACAAAGGTGGTAGGGAAATAGGGGAGAGATAGGGAGATAGTGGTTTAGGGTTACTTGGGTTTAGGGTTTAGTGTTTCTCAGGTTTAGGGGTTAGGGGTTAGGGTTTAGGGGCATTATTTAGGGTTTAGGATTTAAATTATTTAGGGGTTAGGGGTTAGGTTTAGAGGTTTAGGGCTTTGGATTTAGGGTTTATAGAGAGAGAGGAATGATAGGGAGATAGAGAGAGGAGATCGAGGAGAGAGATAAGGAGATAGAGAGTGAGGCACATGGCCAGGGACATAGGGAGAGAGATCAAGAGAGGTAGAGGGATGATAGAGATAGGGAGATAGGGAGATATAGGTTTAGAGTTGATTGGATTTAGGGTGTACCTGGGTTTAGGGTTTCTTAGTTTTGTAGATAGCTAGATAGAAAGAGAGAGGAGGCAGATAGCGAGAGATGGAGGTGACAAACGGGAGAGATAAGGAGATAGAGAGTGAGCGAGATGTCCAGAGAAATAGGGAGAAAAATTGAGAGGTAGTGCTCGATGATAGAGATAGGGAGATAAGGGAGAGATAGGAGATAGGGTTTAAGGTTGCTTACATTTAGGGTTTAGGGTTTAGGGGTTCGGGGTTAAGGTTTAGGGGCATTATTTAGGGTTTAGGGTTTATGGTTTAGGGGTTAAGGTTTATAGGTTTAGGGTTTAGTGTTTAGTGTTTAGAGAGAGAGGACAATTAGGGAGATATAGAGTGAGGGACATGACCAAAGCATAGGGAGAGAGATTAAGAGGTAGAGGAATGATAGTGATGGGGAGATAGTGAGATGGGGAGATAGAGAGATAGAGGTTTAGGGTTTCTTGGGTTTAGTGTTTAGGATTTAGGGGTTAGGAAATAGGGGTTAGGGGTTAGGGGTTAGGGTTTAGGGGTTAGGTTTAATCATGTGTTAATACAGGTTGTGGAGTGAGAAATGGGTGGTATGGGAGATCGGAAGACTAGTTTAAAGTTGGGCCGATGGATATATGTCACAATGAAAGGTTCAAAGGCTTGTCAAAAGTGGAGTGATCGGAGCATCGGTATAAGAATTTTTGAGTTGGCCGATAGTGTTTATCTTGCCGATAGGAAGAATGTATATGATTTGATGTTATTTGGGACTTTGAGAAGGTTTCTTAAAGCTGATTAAGCTTTAATCTATTTGAACTATGGGTTTTGATGGGTATTTCACCGTGTTTTGAGAGCTTCCACTATGTGCTCTGCATCAGACCAATAGGGAGATATAGAGGAGTCCGAGGGTAGAGATAGGGAGATAAAGAGTGAGGGACATGGCAAGAGACATAGCGAGAGAGATTGAGAGGTAGAGGGACAAAGGTGATAGGGAGATAGGGGAGAGATAGGGAGATAGTGGTTTATGGTTACTTGGGTTTAGGGTTTAGGGGTTTGGGGTTTAGGGTTTCTCAGGTTTAGAGGTTAGGGGTTAGGGTTTAGGGGCATTATAATTTAGGGTTTAGGATTTATTGTTTAGGGGTTAGGGGTTAGGTTTAGAGGTTTAGGGTTTATAGAGAGAGGAATGATAGGGAGATATAAAGGAGTCTGAGGGGAGAGATAGGGAGATAAAGAGTGAGCGACATGGCCAGAGACATAGGGAGAGAGATTGAGAGGTAGAGGGACAAAGGTGGTAGGGAAATAGGGGAGAGATAGGGAGATAGTGGTTTAGGGTTACTTGGGTTTAGGGTTTAGGGGTTTGGGGTTTAGGGTTTCTCAGGTTTAAGGGTTAGGGGTTAGGGTTTAGGGGCATTATTTAGGGTTTAGGATTTAAATTGTTTAGGGGTTAGGGGTTAGGTTTAGAGGTTTAGAGTTTTGGATTTAGGGTTTATAGAGAGAGAGGAATGATAGGGAGATAGAGAGAGGAGACCGAGGAGAGAGATAAGGAGATAGAGAGTGAGGTACATGGCCAGGGACATAGGGAGAGAGATCAAGAGAGGTAGAGGGATGATAGAGATAGGGAGATATAGGTTTAGAGTTGATTGGATTTAGGGTGTACCTGGGTTTAGGGTTTCTCAGTTTTGGAGATAGCTAGATAGAAAGAGAGAGGAGACAGATAGGGAGAGATAGAGGTGACAAAGGGGAGAGATAAGGAGATAGAGAGTGAGCGAGATGTCTAGAGAAATAGGGAGAAGGATTAAGAGGTAAAGCTCGATGATAGAGATAGGGAGATAAGGGAGAGATAGGAGATAGGGTTTAGGGTTGCTCACGTTTAGGGTTTAGGGTTTAGGAGTTAGGGGTTAAGGTTTAGGGGCATTATTTAGGGTTTAGGGTTTATGGTTTAGGGGTTAAGGTTTAGAGGTTTAGGGTTTAGTGTTTAGAGAGAGAGGACCAATAGGGAGATATAGAGTGAGGGACATGGCCAAAGCATAGGGAGAGAGATTGAGAGGTAGAGGAATGATAGTGATGGGGAGATAGAGAGATAGAGGTTTAGGGTTTCTTGGGTTTAGTGTTTAGGATTTAGGGGTTTATGGTTTCTCAAGTTTAGGGTTTAGGGGTTAGGAAATAGGGGTTAGGGTTTAGGGGTTAGGTTTAATCAAGTGTTAATACAGGTTGTGGAGTGAGAAATGGGTGGTATGGGAGATCGAAAGACTAGTTTAAAGTTGGGCCGATGGATATATGTCACAGCGAAAGGTTCAAAGGCTCATCAAAAGTGGAGTGATCAGAGCATCGGTTTAAGAATTTTTCAGTTGGCCAATAGTGTTTATCTTGCCGATCGGAAGAATGTATATGATTTGATGTTATTTGGGACTTTGAGAAGGTTTCTTAAAGATGATTAAGCTTTAATCTATTTGAACTATGGGTTTTGATCGGTATTTCACCGTGTTTTGAGAGCTTCCACTGTGTGCTTTGCATCAGACCAATAGGGAGATATAGAGGAGTTCGAGGGGAGAGATAGGGAGATAAAGAGTGAGGGACATGGCAAGAGACATAGCGAGAGAGATTGAGAGGTAGAGGGACAAAGGTGATAGGGAGATAGGGGAGAGATAGGGAGATAGTGGTTTATGGTTACTTGGGTTTAGGGTTTAGGAGTTTGCGGTTTAGGGTTTCTCAGGTTTCCCTCAAATCATGTATAAATATGCATAAACCTTCATGGAAAAGGCATTGGAGATGTATTGAAAACATTTTGAAGATGAATTGAAGATAAGTTTGAATGAAATTAATGTCAAGAAACTTTGTTTTTGTAGATTTTACTATTTTCCTACTATTTCTTTGTTTAGTATAGCCCTGTATGGATGTGTTAGGGCCTAAGAGAAATTGTAATTGAAAGCTAGTGGAATCTACTTTCTTGTGTTTTAGGTGCCAATAAGGCCACTAAGGACACTGGGGGCACATTATAAACATAAAAAACTTACATCTTGGGGGGAGGTGCCAATAAGGCCAATAAGGATACTATTTCAGTTGGGTGTGTGTGTATGCAAATCCCATTTATGGCCAAGAAGCTCTCTATTTACTATTATTCAACTCTCGTTGATAGGAGGTTGGCTCTACAACTATTGCAATTTGTGTATGAAACCTAGATGCCTACGAGATCATATATATATATGTATGTATGTATGTATGTATGTAAATCCTATTTATGGTCAAGTAGCTCTCTATTTACTATCATTGAAATCTCATTGATAGGAGGTTGGCTCTCTAACTATTGCAATTCAATCCATTTGTAATGATGCCTCTATCATGTTGAGTTAGATCCTATCTCTGCATCAAGTTAAAATCATGAATATGACAACACCATACAATCCTCATTAGGCTGTTAAAATGCACAAAACAATCATACAAGATAGTCATTCATGAAATTACTATACAAAGAGGGTTTATAAGTTGCATTAGGGTTTGTATAAATGATCTAATGGATTTATAAGGTTGTCAAACACCAAAATGGATGATTTATATGAGTTTTGGGACTGTCATAGTCCATGTACAACTTGCCCTTTATGATTGTTAAAAAGATACATATGGCTATCCAAAAATTGCCCTTTATGACTATCCTAAAACAACATCATGTATATGCTCATAAAAGCCATCAAACTCTGCGAATAAACTTGTCATTGTATAAGGAGTGGAAGGATAAAGTCACATTCCCAAAACCTCTTAAAATCACATGTCTCCCCTTATGAAAACTAGGGTTTTTGCCGATACATTGTTCTGTAAGAGCAAAAACCTTGCTAAGTGCCATATTTTTTGTTTTGCTCATTGTGGGGTCGAACGGACTACGCCAACGCATCAAGGTGGATGGGTAAATGCTAATGGAGGTCTCGTTTCATGTGCCAAGTGTCCCATTCGTTCCGGGCAAGAGGCTACCTGCAAAGTCCCTTAAGATCCCTGAGACCAAAAATGCGCCAAACTTTGACGGAGCAGTTCTCAGAATTTGTGATAGCTGGGAATGTTGTGTTTGGACCTACAAGTGTACGTGGGGTCTGTTGACAATAACCTCTCTCATTTTTGGTCAACTCCATTCCGTTTGACCGTGCCGAAATCAAACGCATTGTTGCAAAATGCTTCAATTTGATGCAGTGGAAAGGTGCTAGGTGTGACATTTTTCATTCCATAGCATGTGGGGTCGAACGGACTGCACCAATGCATCGGGGTGGGTGGGTAAATGCTATTGGAGGTCTCATTTCGTGCGCCAAGCATCCCAGTCCTTCCGGGCAAGAGGCTACCGGTAAAGTCCCTTAAGATCCCTGAGACCAAAAATGAGCCAAACTTTGACGGAACAGTTCTCAGAATTCATGATAGCTGGGAATGTTGTGTTTGGACCTATAGGTGCATGTGGGGTCCGTCAATAATAACCTCTCTCATTTTTGGTCAACTCCATTCCGTTTGACCGTGTCGAAATCAAACGCATTGTTGTAAAATGCTTGAATTTGATGCAGTGGAAAGGTGCTAGGTGTGACATTTTTCATTCCATAGCTCATGGGGTCGAATGGACTACACCAACGCATCAGGGTGGGTGGGTAAATGCCAATGGCGGTCTCGTTTTGTGCGCCAAGAGTCCCAGTCGTTCCGGGCAAGAGGCTACCGGCAAAGTCCCTTAAGATCCCTAAGACCAAAAATGCGCCAAACTTTGACGGAGCAGTTCTCAGAATTCATGATAGCTGGGAATGTTGTGTTTGGACCTACGAGTGCACGTGGGGTCCGTCGACAATAACCTCTCTCATTTTTGGTCAACTCCATTTCGTTTGACCATGCCGAAATCAAACGCATTGTTGCAAAATGCTTCAATTTGATGCAGTGGAAAGGTGCTAGGTGTGACATTTTTCATTCAATAGCTCGTGGGGTCGAACGGACTACGCCAACGATTTAGGGTGGGCGGGTAAATGCCAATGGAGGTCTCATTTCATGCGCCAACCGTCCCAGTCATTCCGGGCAAGAGGCTACTAGCAAAGTCCCTTAAGATCCCTAAGACCAAAAATGTGCCAAACTTTGACGGAGCAGTTCTCGGAATTCGTGATAGCTGGGAATGTTGTGTTTAGACCTACAGGTGCACGTGGGGTCTGTCGACAATAACCTCTCTCATTTTTGGTCAACTCCATTCCGTTTGACTATGCCGAAATCAAACGCATTGTTGCAAAATGCTTCTATTTGATGCAGTGGAAAGGTGCTAGGTGTGACATTTTTCATTCCATAGCTCATGGGGTCGAACGGACTACACCAACGTGTCGGGGTGGGCAGGTAAATGCTATTGGAGGTCTCATTCCATTCGCCAAGCATCCCAGTCCTTCCGGGCAAGAGGCTACCGGCAAAGTCCCTTAAGATCCCTGAGACCAAAAATGCGCCAAACTTTGACGGAACAGTTCTCAGAATTTGTGATAGCTGGGAATGTTGTGTTTGGACCTACAAGTGCATGTGGGGTCCGTCGATAATAACCTCTCTCATTTTTGGTCAACTCTATTCCGTTTGACTATGCCGAAATCAAATGCATTGTTGCAAAATGCTTCAATTTGATGCAGTGGAAAGGTGCTAGGTGTGACATTTTTCATTCCATAGCTCGTGGGATCGAATGGACTGCGCCGACACGTCGGGGTGGGCAGGTAAATACCAGTGGAGGTCTTGTTTCACGCGCGAAGCATCCCAGTCCTTCCGGGCAAGAGGCTACTAGCAAAGTCCCTTAAGATCCCTGAGACCAAAAATGCGCCAAACTTTGACGGAGCAGTTCTTAGAATTCGTGATAGCTGGGAATGTTGTGTTTGGACCTACAGGTGCACGTGGGGTCCGTCGATAATAACCTCTCTCGTTTTTGGTCAACTCCATTCCATTTGACCGTGCCGAAATCAAACGCATTGTTGCAAAATGCTTCAATTTGATGCAGTGGATAGGTGCTAGGTGTGACATTTTTCATTCCATAGCTCATGGGGTCGAACGGACTACGCCAACGCGTTGGGGTGAGTGGGTAAATGCTAGTGGAGGTCTCGTTTCGTGCGCCAAGCTTCCCAGTCATTCCGAGCAAGAGGCTACCGACAAAGTCAAAAGTTGCTAGGATTGAAATTTTGCATTCCACAGGTCCTGGGGTCGAACAGATTACGCCAACATGTCGGGGTGGGCGGGTAAATGCTAGGGGAGGTCTCGTTTTGTGTGTAAAGCATCGCAGTCATTCCAAGCTATAAGCTACCGGTAAAGTCACTTTGCTGGTAGCTTACAGCTCAGAAGGACTGGGAGCCTTGGTACATAAAATGAGACCTCCCCTAGCATTTACTCACCCACCCCGACGTGTTGGCGCAATCTGTTTAGCCCCAGGACTTGTAGAATGTAAAATTTCAATCCTAGCAACTTTTGACTTTGTCGATAGCTTACAGCTCAGAACGACTGGGACACTTGGCACACAAAACGAGACCTCCACTGGCATTTACCTACCCATCCTGACTCGTTGGCGCGGTCCGTTTGACCCCACGAGCTATGGAATGAAAAATGTCACACCTAGCACCTTTCCACTGCATCAAATTGAAGCATTTTGCAATAATGCATTTGATTTCAGCACGGTCAAATGGAATGGAGTTGACCAAAAATGAGAGAGGTTATTGTCGACGGACCTCACGTGCACCTGTAGGTCCAAACACAACATTTCCAACTATCACGAATTTTGAGAACTGCTCTGTCAAAGTTTGGCGCATTTTTGGTCTCATGGATTTTAAGGGACTTTGCTGGTAGCCTCTTGCCCGGAAGGACTGGGACACTTGGTGCACGAAACGAGACCTCCAATGGCATTTACCTGCCCACCCCGATGCGCTGGCGTAGTCTGTTTGACTCCACGAGCTATGGAATAAAAAATGTCACACCTAGCACCTTTCCACTGCATCAAATTGAAGCATTTTGCAACAATGCGTTTGATTTCGGCACAGTCAAACAGAATGGAGTTGACCAAAAATGAGAGAGGTTATTATTGACGGACCCCACATGCACCTGTAGGTCCAAACACAACATTCCCAGCTATCATGAATTCTAAGAACTGCTCCGTCAAAGTTTGGTGCATTTTTGGTCTCAGGGATCTTAAGGGACTTTGCCGGTAGCCTCTTGCCCGGAACGACTGGGATGCTTGGCGCACGAAACAAGACCTCCACTGGCATTTACCCACCCACCCCGATGCGTTGGCGCAGTCCGTTCGACCCCATGAGCTATGGAATGAACAATGTCACACCTAGCACCTTTCCACTGCATCAAATTGAAGCATTTTGCAACAATGCGTTTGATTTCGGCACGGTCAAACGTAATGGAGTTGACCAAAAATGAGAGAAGCTATTGTCAATGGACCCCATGTGCACCTGTAGGTCCAAACACAACATTCCCAGCTGTCACAAATTTTGAGAACTCCTCCGTCAAAGTTTGGCGCATTTTTGGTCTCAGGGATCTTAAGGGACTTTGCCCGTAACCTCTTGCCCAGAACGACTGGGATGCTTGGCGGACGAAAGGAGACCTCCATTGGCATTTACCCGCCCACCCCGACGCATTGGCGCAGTCCGTTCGACCCCACGAGCTATGGAATGAAAAATGTCACACCTAGCACCTTTCCACTGCATCAAATTGAAGCATTTTGCAACAATGCATTTGATTTCGGCACGGTCAAACGGAATGGAGTTGACCAAAAATGAGAGAGGTTATTGTTGACGGACCCCACGCACACCTGTAGGTCCAAACACAACATTCCAGCTGTCACGAATTCTGAGAACTGCTCCGTCAAAGTTTGGCACATTTTTGGTCTCAGGGATCTTAAGGGACTTTGCGGGTAGCCTCTTGCCCAGAATGACTGGGACGCTTAGCGCACAAAATGAGACCTCTACTGGTATTTACCCGCCCACCCCGACACGTTGGCACAGTCCATTCGACCCCACGATGAGAAAAACAAAAAATATTGTACTAGTTGACACATTCTCAATCATTGACATGGATGTTATCTTAGTACCATTCCTTTAGGCACAATATGAGCTTCCAAGGGAAGGTGCAATTGTGAGGTTGGAGATAATGAAAATTGCACCTCATTCACAATCATGTTTTACTTGTCTTCAATGATGATTCCTTGATTCAATTTAATCCTTTGATAATACATTTTAACCTCCTTGTCAAAGCGCACTTTCAAGGTTGCTTGAGCAAGAGCTAGCGCCTCAACATCTAGGCTCACTTTTGGTGTTCTAGAAGCATGAACTAGCAACTCAAATAGTAAGGCACTCATTCTAGGTTGTTTGTTCAATAATTGGCACCTTGTATTCTTTGGACATTCTTTCAACTTGTGGAGACAACCTTAACTTGCAAGATTAATTCATTATCAAGGCGCATATCCAAAGTCATAGAGATATGAAGTGGTGCCTCACTAATCTAGGTGCACATTTGATGGTGTAGAGAGGTAGATGTGCGCCCAAGTCATCATTTGATGCCTTCAATAACTATAAACTCCTTTGATGATGCATTTTATCCTTCCAATTCAATATCTAGCCTTAGGCGCACATTTTAGGTTGATCAATCATAATCTAGCGCCCTAAGTACCAAGGCACACTTTTAGGTTAGTTTGATCAAGGATTAGCGCCTTCACTTCTATGTGCAAGTTTGGAGTTGAAATACATCAAAATAACAAGTTTCTTCATCACTTACCGCTAATTGGTGATCCCTCTTGATCATTTGTTGTCTCTCTTCTTCTGTAGAGCTGGATGGGTAGGGGAGGTGACGTCCTGTGAGAAGCATGAACAAGCAAATTTAAGTAAATCCCAATTCTTTGCCAACGGACACTCTGCAACATCCATATCACAACTACAAAACAGATATCTATTTTATTATGTACATTTGGATTCTAGACTAGGGATTCATTTTATTATTCTATAAACTTGTGAATTACCATCTAATTTGAATGTTTACACACTAATCCACCTAGGTATCAACTTAATAAAGCTCTGGATATAAGCCATTATTTGATTTGAGTAATCTTACTTTGGACACATTTGTGAAGACTCCTAAAGAGCCTGGACATACAATTGTAAAGATGATATAGCCTCCATATAAGCATAAAGATGATATATATATTTAGTTTGTTGAAGGCCATGTAAATCAGTCATTGATGAGGACTCTGCTATACCTAAAGTTGAGTCCTTTGTTTGGAACTTTGAAGCATGCAAAGAGGTAAGTGACTTGTAATGCTTAAGTAAACACGAGTCTCAACATGATGTAGTTCAACTTGATGACATGTCTAAATATGACACATTTTAGTTTGTATTGCATGAGGACTTCCTTATTCATGCATATGAAATTTATAATTAGGTATATTTTTCTGAATTGTATGAGTTTGAGGCTTTCAATTTTTGTATTGACTCACTTGAAGATGCTAGTAGCCATGTGAACATGATTAATATGGGATCCAAGAGTTGTCCTTTTCCCATGCATTTGGAGTGGATTGTTGGCCCTTATGATTGTTTAAATCATGTTGGCCTAGCATTTGAATAGTTGCTTCGTGACATGGATGGGAATAGATAATGTATAGACTTTATCACAATTTAGGGTTTTCCCATTATGCTAAAATGTTATGACTATCCACTTATTCTATTTTAGGCTATCATCAAATGAGGAGCTTCTAAAGGCAAAAATGTTGTCCCAAAAGAAGGCTCAATGTTATTCGTAAAGACATTAGATTGTTAAAATACAAATTCAAGGGTAGATATTCCTTGGGCTATTTTAGTATAGAGAAGCAAAATTGCAATATATGACTATCCTAGGAATTAGAATGGTTGATCATAGGATATTCATGGCATTTTGATATTAATGGATGAATTGATGTATGTTTAGGGAGTTTAAGTTTAATTGTAATGTATGAGAATTCTTATTTATGAAGGATCTAAAAGGTCTTATGTCTTATTTGTAGGCCATTCAAGAAAGAAATGAAAAGATACCAAGGACTATCATAACACCTATTACAATTAGGTGCATCAAAGGATTGTCATCCAGGACCTTACCACTATGGAAAGTTATCAAAACCATGTCATGTTTAAACTTAAAGGCTTTATCACCTCTTTGTCCCTATAGGCCTATTAGAACAATAGGTCACATTTTATTCATATACCGGGGTTGAGAATAAACACTAAGCATTTGTAGTTATGGCAAGTGTAAATGGAAATAGATTACAACTTTAGACAATCTATCCTCTCCTAGATTGCACTGACTGAGTGGAAATTAAAAATTCCCTATCAATGTCCTTTATATATTGAAGGTATGGGTGAGAAAGGTAAACTTTGTATGTTGTAGACAAGGCCTCAAATATAAAATATATTGTGACAATAATGATAAGGACTGTTAGGCATGAATGGTATCACTATTATAGATTGTCAAAGCAACCATAGGCTGCCATAATAGTACACTGCTGACTATCATACCTTTAGGCATGGTGCCATGAACCTTATGAGTAGAATGCATTGGTATTTGTGAGAAATGTATTGCTTATGTTAAGAATAAGTATTTATATTGTTTGAACATCATCAAAAGGTGGACTACAAATACGACTTTGTCAAAGGAAAACTTTAGTGGCAAAAATCTAACTATGAACTATTGTGCCATCCAAGCACAATCATGACCAACATCAAGGGATAGTCAAGGTATGGGTGTCTTAAGAAACACAATTGAAATTGTCCATGGATATTTAAAGTAATTCGCAATATTCATGATCAAGAATCAACTCTGACTGTCTCAACAGTGGTAAATTTGGCTTCAAGACAATAAAAAATGAGCTTAGGGATTCATTATCACCAAGTAATAAAGAAGAGTAACTGTAAGTGTCAACCTTCAATTTCATTATACAAGAGGATGAAGAAGGGGCCATAGTATTTTCATACCATAATACAACATACAAAAGGAAAATCATGAAGTCAAAACATGTGCAAAGGGTATCTATGTTAAAGAGGAGAGTTGTGAATGGATGATGACTATCACTGTCAAAATAAGATATAGTCTCACTAAGGACAGTTAAGTGATTTGTGGATTGTCATGACTACAAGGCACGAGAATCTTGTGTATGAAGAGGAAAGAAATATAAATAAAAGAAGATTGAAGGATTGTTGCACCTGGGTACAATGATCCTAAAGGATTATCATGCTAAAAGGATAGTCAACAGTACAAAGATTCATATTTCAAGGCTATCCTTAATCTCATTCACATGGTCCTAATGTTGGTTTGATTTCCATGGAGTGAGATGACACTATCAGGATTAATTGAAAAGGTGAAAGGATTTGGTACCAAATTTGGTCACAAGTGTAAAAATTGCAATAAGCTTGAGAATATTGTTCACTAAACCTAGAACTATCATAAGATGTGATCAACAAACATGTAAGAAAAATGGATATCAACCTTCTTGGTTATGCGTACTTGATAAGAGCCCATACTTTTCACAAGGAGCCACAAATTTTTAACTAAATATTCCATTAGAAATGGATTAAAAAATGTTCCCCCAAATGAGGAAACTAGATTTTTAATTAGAATTCTATGTGTAATGTGATATGAAACAATAGATACACCTATAAATGACCAACTAACTTTAACTTGTATTATTGCCTCGATGTTTCAAATATGTTGCTTCTCTTCATCCAAAACCAATGGTACAAAATTTTTCATAGATCAAGGAAACGGATATCCGTTTTGAGTTGCTTTTACCGAAGCAAAACGGATATCCATCTTGCTTTGGTACAAAGCAAGACGGATATCCGTTTTGGTTGTTGACTTTTTATGGATTCTAACGTGTTTTCATGTTTCAGTCTCTTCTTCAAACTTCACCCTTCGTGCTGAAGACTTTTTTTAATGCAAAATTGATAAAACAAAAAGGGTTTATAGAAAAAATTGTTAGCTTTCTAAAAATATAAGATTTGTTTGGTTATCATTTTATTAAATAATTATTAATAATTTTCTATATACCATGTGTTTGAAATCCTGATGGACACACTGATTGAAAAACATCCATAACTTTCAAACCATTTCACCTTTTTGAGATCTGAAACCTGCGTCACACTCTATGCTTTTCTGGCTACAGGTTAAAAAAAAAAATTTGAATTTTGAATTTTTTTAATCGAGTTAGGTTGGCTGGAAAATTACTTTTTATTTTTTAAAAAAAGTCATAGTAAAAAAGTCATAACTAATTATTTTATTGGAAAAAAATTTCAAATAAATATGCGTCACATCCGGACATGAGTCCTCTACTTATTTTGAAAGTTTCAAAAAAAAAATTTTTTTTTACTTAGGTTGGCTTGATAGACACCCACTTTTTATTTTTTTTTGAAAAATTTAATAGATGTTCTTTGAAATATTCAATTTTCACTAAGTAAATTTATTTTTTTTTAAAAAAAAAATAGTAGCCTATAAACTAGATTCAATTCTTTACAAATTTTGTTCTTACATCTTTTTCAAATTGTGTAGATAATCCATTCAAATTTTCACATGAACTTGATAAATTCTGATTTTTTGTATTTTTATTGCCACTTAGAGGTATAGTTTGGCCCATCATGATCCTGCACATACCCACAACAATCCTAGGAATACATGGTGACAAACACAAAATTCAAATAAGGGATAAAAACATGCAAAGTTAGACATAAAACTAACACGTAGAAAAGTAGATACAAAACACCTTTGTTGCAAGTAATGTTGAAACAATATAAATTATGAAATGAACAAGTCTACCAATTACTACAAGTGGGATCAACACCAAAATTTTATTTTTTCCCTACTTCCCATCTTTAAATAGATCTTAGATACAAACTAGGAGGCATAAACTGTATATATTTGGACAAAGGCAACTATTGGCTCTAGTTGGGGATGTGTGCCTCTTATAGGCACAACAATAATCTAGACATTTATGGGAAGTCCCAACTAAACAAAAAGAATAGGGGACAAAATAAAATACTAACAAAAGCAAAATATATAGGATCAAAATTTCACATGTAGCCAACTTGACATGTGAGCACAAATGGTTAGATCAATTTAACTTATGTTTGAATACATGTAACATGAGATAAATGTTGCAAGTTAAACCTTGCAAAGAAAATCTATGGTCTGATGTCATAGAAAAATAAGTACCACCTCTTTCCTTAGTCAAACACTCTATTTTTAGTTGAGCTACACTTCTTCACCTTTGCAATATGTTCCTTGTCCAATTGAAGTATAAAACTTCTCTCATACACAAACATGTGCATAAGCTCATTGATATTGAAGAAAAATGACCATGTTGATCATGATTAACCTATCCTTTTAGTCTAAAATTAATAAGTTATGTAGCTCATATGGATCTCAAAAAGCATTGCCATCTTGCTCATAATCGTCATTCTAGATGAACCAATGTATACCATAGACATAAGAGTTAGCAACATTAACCTCATGCATTGGAAAGTCAAATAGATCATGGTTCACACTTCTAATATTATCTTTAATGCCAACCACCTTAGGTATATCAACATTGAAATTAAATACCTTTTATTCACATGAGACAAAACTGTATACCTACCTAAAAGACTAATCTACAAATTTACTTCTACATTAGGTATCCAAATGTTTGAATATATTGAATTTTGTTGACTCTCCATGTTACCCATATAGGACACTTTTTATTTACTCTCATCAATACTCAAGTCCCATTAAAAGACCACAACTTCAAACTCATTGATTGTATTGGTAGATTTAACAATTACATTAGAGCAAAAATATTCATGGTTAGGAAATGTTGATTCAAAGTCACCTGAGTCACCTTCATTGTAGACAAAATCATCTACACCAAAAAAGGAAGATCAAGGCAACTCAAATGAAGAACACACTTCTTAAATTTTCCCCTTAGTTTCATAACCATTATTGTTGCATATAAAATAATGGTACAATAAAATTGGTTACTAGTTTCATATGTAAAATCATAAATAGATAATGCTAAATCAACATCATCAAAGGCACATTCTTATTCCATGGAATCTCCTACAACACACTCTTCATGAAACGATTGGTGCTTAATCCTCAAACAAAGGGTATGGATTATCATATAGATGGACATTAGGTTCTCATAGTTATCGACTGCAATGAGATCACTACTATGAACATTCTTGCCTTCATGTACATCATTGAGAAACTTGAGATTCTTCTAATCTCATCAACATATTTTACCCAATAGTAATCCCATTTAAGGGTTGTTGGATTCATATTTTTCAAAATAATACCAATGTATTCGCCAATAACTTTAAAATACAAGTTGACACAAGTTGACTCTTCAAGGCTAGTAAGCTCAAGAATATCCAACAAAACACCGTCAATCCTAGTGTTAAACTCATATATAGACTCATCTTCATATCTCATAATAGAAGATAAGATGTAAAGGGCTTTCAAGTGGATAGCATGGGCCTTTTGTTGTAAAAATTGTTGCTCAAGGGTTTCTATCTCTTGCATAACAATATCCATCTCTTGTTTTATATGAACTAATTCTTAATAAAAATTAGGGGAACTTATATGTTAATTAACAATAGAGGGGGATTCCTAATTAATATAATCATGGATTTAAGAATATTTATGAAAATAAGTCACATGAAAATGGGCTAGATAAATGCATGGACAAGGCCTTAAGAAATCCTTCCAACCATGCACCCAATAAGATCCCATGACTTTGTAATTTATTTATTTGCCTTTAAAACATATGCCCATACACCAATATATTTGAGAGTATTGATCATTAACATCTTTTTATGGAGAGAGACTAAAATAATCAAGTCTTTTCACCTTTGAATATTCTCTCCTTGGAATGTACATGAAGAAAATTTTGGCCAAGATTTGGCAATGGAGTCAAACTTTACTCCTTAGCACAAACACATATCCAACATCAAATGTGAGAACCAAGCATACACAAGGAGATCATAAGCATGTCTCTATGACATTCAAATGCATACCTATAAATTTTAGAATAATTCATGAAAACACATACTCCAAATATCCATAACTGAACAAAAAAAATCAATGTAATGTATTGAAAAGGACCACACAAATACACTTTGCAATTTATGATCCATTATGAGGATCAACTAATCAATACAAAACCATGGTAGTAAATGTAACATCACGAACATATACAACATATACATCCCTTGAACTTTTCCAAATAGCTATGGAGATAGTCATATCATAAAGAAAATTTTGCATTTCATTGCCTTTTATTGACATGTAAATACAAGCATACAAAAAAGAGCTTGAATTATAAGGGTTGATTCTCTAAAACAACCTTCATCAATTGGGACACACCAAAAATTTACAATAGGACAAATCCCATACCAACCCAACCTCTACAAAATAAAAGAACACATGTATCCTATAAGGTTACCTAGAATGCATTGGATGTTGCAATCTGTCACCATCTCTAGGTACTACAAGATACATTATCTTTCTACTTTGACATTTATTCCACTTGTAACACAAGAAAAGATCAATTTGATTTCTAAGCATAAATAGGCAAGCAACTCTTGATTATAATTAAACACTAACAGATCATAGAAGATAATTAGCTTGGTCTTGTACAACAACTCCTCGATCAAAATAATCAATTCTCATGTGCAAGAAAATCTAACTAGAATGTTCAAGAGTATGAGAATTAATCTTTGGATTTACCCTTTGTATAAATAGAACACAATCAAATATACACACTACACATAAGATAATTATATTGGATTATAATTTTGGCAAAACTAACAACCACTCAAGAAAACAATTTTCATGTTGCCACTAGATTTCGGTATTAGGATCATGCTCACATATAATTTTGGGAAACCATCCATGTCTCTAAAGGTTTGATTTTGACTCAACTATGGGCACACAAAATAATTTGAAATTAAATCGAATAAGGAAATTAGATTTTAAAACTTCCTATGCTATATTATTGATACCATATCATTAAAAATACATGTTGGGCTCTAAAATTTATGTACTGGCATAAAATTCTCTCTATAGACTCTCCTTGACTCTTCACACAATGACAAAACAATGCCACATATAACTTATTAGTAAATTAGAAATCTCCTTTGTTGTGTTTACATTCATTCCAATGGTACCAAAACCAAGAAAATATATAGCTACATATACATATTTTATTGTTGTTGCTCACATTTAGAAGGAAAAACTATAGAAATAGTGTGCCAAAATCAATAATAAACAATTTCCTACAAATTTTCTTTATTATTGTCAACACTTGTAAGGAAAATTAAACAACACAGGGTGCTTGGGGATGGCTTGAAGATATACACATGGCCTAGAAAATAGAAAACATAACCACTAGGGTTTTATATCATTCAATGTGAATAAACATATTGCCAATAGCTATGGTGGGTCACTAAAATTTGTGTCATCTCATTGCCTATATTTGTTGAATAGAAAAGGCCCCCACATGGCTCAAAAAACACTTAGTTTGTTGGAAAATAAAATAGAATTTCTCTAGTAGCACTAGAATATGGGTGGACCCTCCACATGGAATGCCACATAACCACCAATATGTATAAAATTTGCACAAGAGGACTACCATAAATATAATACAACACCCCCAATATCCACATAAGCAACCGTATATAGGAAAGAGAAGGTGGACTTAAACAATTGATGATGTTACCAAAATTAAAGATGCCACCCAACCTTAGGATACCATATATTTGATTTTTATAATAGACATATAACATGAATACATTATAGCATGCTTGCATTATGGGATCTGTTGATGGTGTTTCTAGCACGCAACAACGTAGGTGTGATTGCTGGTTTCACACCTCTCTTGAAAAGTATCTTACCCTAGGTAAGACTACTCCAAGGATAATACAGCTAGGTCTTAGCGTGCTTGGAATTTCTCAATGGTTATGTTCTAGCTGTACCTACAAGGGGTCTTACATGTAATCTGCAAATCTTCAGGTTTGGGACAGCAAATAAACATAAACCCTATTATAATCCTCAGCTGATTGACAAGGTAAGATGCTGCTGAAACTTTCTATTCTAACAACTAAACAGTGGGTTTAAAGAAAATGCAAAAGATTTAGGGTTTTAGAAGGAGTCCTAAGTGACATTCACAATGCAAGGGTGATCTTCAGTAGACAAATATTCCAGACTTTAAACCAGTTTTCTGAGTTACCAAACTGAAATGGGTGTTACAGTGCTGTAGAAAATGGTGCTATCTTCAATGGAAGTCGAAAGATTTTCAGACCACATTCATTCGTTAAATACCCAATAAATGGTGCAACTTAACTCATAAAATTAAGTCAAACTTCAGCACAAATAATAAGCCCAGACTAACTTTACACAGTTATTTACCATCAGCAAACAACTAAAAGCATGGACTTGGAACATTCATCAAATACTGCAGCAAACCGTTAACATCATAAAAGCACAACTAATCTAACTATGGGAGAGCAAGAAGCAAACCATGAAGACCACAATGAATCGACACAAGATACAAATTTTCAGAAATACCGCAGAAATTTGCTTTGTATTAATTCAAATGGCACAGAGTCAACAATTTGGCATCAAAATCTCTCTTACAAAAAGTGGAGATGGCAGCCCTTTATATAGAAAGCAGCATACCCTAGCTCTCAAATGAATGGTGGAGATTAACTCAACACCGACGGTCCAGATTACATCAAGAATGACCCACATTAATTCCCGGATTACATTTTGTCTTTTATGAAAAAGACGAAAAAATAGCCCCAGATACATTGAATCTAGTCATTTTGACTAGCCAACTCAATACACTAGTGAAAAGGCTCATTTTGGAAGTGAGGAGAAGACAAAAATGAGTCACATGCCATCCAGATACATCAAGCTTACAATAGTGACGGGATTGAATCATCAAAATATTCAAATAGTATTAAGACTCTTTATCCAGATTGATGCTATCCTCACTGGTCAGCTTATTTCGATAGGTCAACCATGCTTCAAGTGCCGGATTGATGTCAGACGGGTCCGGATTGATGTCAGACGGGTCCGGATCTTTCAAATGATGTACTCTGTAATCAAATACTTCCAGCTCCCGACTGAACTTGGTGTATATCCTTTCAAAATCTGCCTCTGCCCTGTGGAATGCCTTGAATTATACTCTGAGGTCACTTACTTTATCCAGCCGTTCTTCCGTGCTTAATGCAGTGTCTTCAAATAATATAATATGCAACTTACCTTTGCATTTCTCAGCTTCAAAAGGAGCATAATCATCAAAAGATTCCTCCCTATAGCTCCTCAGAGCATCATTGATATCGTATATGACAGATCTCAGTTCTTCGTCGGCGGGCCTGTATGCCTCCTTAACTTGTTCAAAGGTTTCCTTCCTCAGAAGTAACTGTTGATACCATTCAATAGCCTTTGGGAGCCTATCCCTAGTCAAAATATTTTCTGTAACCAAGGTTTGAGCTGGCAATTCTCGGATACCCTTGATTCGCGGATACATGTGAGAGTAATATTCGTCAAACAAATCGCATTCATCACACAAATCCTTCCATTTTTTATGCAAATCCACTACTTGTTGGTGAGCTTGAGCAGAGGCACTTATGGCATCGCACCCTGCCTCAAAAACACTCATCAACCAATTCTTGACGCCCTGGGACTTTGATCTTACCTCGCTCAGCTTTGCCATTTCATCGGTAGATAGGAAAGTAGGCACTGTCCTTATATCACCTCCTGCATCTATTGGTTTTACCAGAAATTGAAGGCATGCTTTGGGCTCTTCATTTTGGCACTTTAATTCCTTCT
This sequence comes from Cunninghamia lanceolata, assembly GCA_027924645.1. NCBI lineage: Eukaryota > Viridiplantae > Streptophyta > Pinopsida > Cupressales > Cupressaceae > Cunninghamia > Cunninghamia lanceolata. Next base: position 1,520,958 of record BSBN01001564.1, read on the forward strand.
TGGACATTTCGTCCTTATCCAACTGCTTCAAAATTGACGTAACCGATCCCTTGAAATCATCCACCCTTTGAGCACGGGTGGTTGGGCCTAAATCAAACGTGGATATTACATAATCTTCCACCCTAACCTGATCTATTGCTACGTCAGCCGGAGGGACAGCTACCTCCATGATCCTTGAGCCTGATCCGCTTTGGAAGATCCTTGATTGAACCTTAGCCCTTTTCTGTTTCTGAGGCTTTTGAGCCTGCGATAGGATGGTGCTTAAATCAATTTTCATCACTTCAATCTAGGGTTCTGGGTACACCATCCTACCTTGCAGCCATTCGGGAGCGGAAGATTTGTTCAACTCAGTAGCTCCATCCTTATCTGATACAGCCAATATGATGTAGAGGCATCCACACTAAAACATTGACACATAGCATGGACGTCTACAGCCCATCATCATCATCATATTCATCCTCATCATCATCATATTTGACTTCACTGTCAGCATCATCATATTTCACCTGCTGACCGATATCCTCCTGCAGACAAGCCTTCGCACTTTCGCCTGTCAACAGCATCACCTTACTCGATTATCGACAGCATCATCATGTTCGACCAGCGCGAACATCCTTCTGACGTCCACTGTTCACTCCAGCGACAACTTCCGTCTTCACTACCTTCAGCATCATGATATTCAACATCATGATTATCAACAGGATAAAGAACATCCGGTTCCTTCCATTTATCCTGATGATGACAAACCTTAACTCCTCGCACCATCCCCTCGATGCTTGCGTCACTCGATATCCTGATGACGTATATCCTGATGACGATGACGTCACCCGCAGCTGCTCAATATCCTGCCGCTCCGAAATGTCCTGATGACGTATATCATGATGATGATGACGTCATATCCTGTTGGGGCCAAACTTAGCTTTTTCGGCCCGCGATCAACCCGACCTTCTTCCTTATGCCGATGCACTCCTCGGCAACTCCTGATGATGATCACCCTGACGCACTTGCACTTCATGCAATCGAAAGCATCATGCTCTCCTCCACTTATTCGGATGACGATGTCTGAACTGACTACAGGATATTTGCAGAAATATCCTGATGATGCTGTTTTAACGAATTTTCAACCTTAGCGAAATTTCACTTCGCCGATCCTCCAGGGACGACCCGATCCACTCTCAGGGTGATCTTCCAACTCAAACTTATCAGCTCGACCTAGCACATACCCATGCTAGGGTCTTCAACATCTCTGGACGGCGATCCTGCACACCTGCATGCAAACAAACAAACTAACACCTACCCTACTGTACATAACCATTCCACCGATCAGACGAATCAACCGGTGAAATGGATCAGTGAATCCATGAAACCACCCAAACCAGCAAATCGATTAAACAATGGAGATCAAACAGAAAACGAAGATAACAGGATCTCTTATTCGATTTCAAAAGATGCTATTACAATGATCAATCTCTCTCTCAGTCTCACTCTCGCAAAGTCTGATCGATGATCTATCTGTCTATGCAATATCAACTGATCCTCATGCTTAAATAGATTTGCCTTCGAGTACTACTGACCCGACTCCAAGCGGCTGGGAACTCTCCAGGCGGCTGGGAGATCCAACCGGACCCTACAGCATGACAGCTGTTCTAACAAACTAACTAAAAATAGAAAAAGATAGCAAAAGCACGGTCAGCATGATCTTAATATGATCGGCTTGACCTTATTACATGCATTTGGTCTTATCAGACCTTCTTGAAAACATAAACAAGACTCAAACTAACTAACTGCCTCATGAAGGCCAGCTGTCAGGTAGGTGCTCCTGCACCATACTCCCCAACAGAAAAGAACTCATGTCCCATGAGTTTAGTATGTGGAAGTCCTCCACCTGTACACTTTGCTTTGTCAGTCTTCTGACCTGTTCCAGCTGTATCCTCTGCTGGCTCTTGGCTGCTCCAAGACTTCTGAACTGTAACTTGCTTGCTGGCAAGTAAATCCTCATGCCTGTCAATGTAGGCCTTTCTCTCACATACCCTGTGTTTGTCAGGTTGTCTGACCAGAACCTCTTTCTGAACTGCCTCTTGAACTTCTGAAATGTTCAACTCTATCTTCCTGTCAATCTTTATAGGACAAGCAATAGTCCCAACTATGACAACATCCCTGTCATTCCTCTCAACTGGTTGCTGTATGCAAACCTGTTTCTGCACCTGCTGCTGATCTCTGTCAGTCAAAACTAAAACTTTCTTCAATCTATTGTCCTGAACAACTTCTTTTCCTGCAGTATCCTCAACTGCCTTTATGCCTGCTCCTCTAGGCATCTGCACATACTCCTTCTTTCCCATCAAAATGATTTTGGCTGCCCCCTGTGCTGCAGCATCTGCCTGCAATGGCATCAACTTAATAGTCTTCCCATCTTTCTTGATGGTATAGGTATTAGAATACCCATCATACAGTACCCTTCTATCAAATTGCCATGGTCTACCCAACAGTAGGTGACAACATTCCATAGGCAAAATATCACACAAAATTCTATCCTGATATGCTCCAATCTGAAAATCCACATATGCCTGTTTAGAGACAAAAAGTGAATGACTATCACTCACCCAAGATGCCTTGTAAGGGTGTGGATGTGGAATCTTTTCCAAATGCAGTTTATCCACCATTTCCTGAGATACCATATTGTCAGTTGAACCAGTATCAATGACAACCTTACATTTTTTACCTTTGCTCTTGCAGATGGTCTTGAAAAGAGCTCTTCTTTGTGGGGATTCTTTGTCATGTACCTTCATGGTAGTTGCTGTTCTTCTCATCAGCAGAGACTCTCCACTTTCTGGGTATGCATAATTATCAGGCTCCTTATCCTTTTGATAAGTGTTGGAACTCTGCGCACTTTGCTCTACTGTCTCTTCTTGCACAAGTTGTACTCTCTTGTCATTAGTTCTATCATTTCTGGATGATGAACCTTTGTTTTCTGGACATTTGAAAGATGGATGACCAAACTCACCACAGGTGTAACATTTTCCTGAAAATGTAGTAGAACCTCTACCACCTCCAAATCTTCCTCTATTACCTTTCCATCCACGCCTGAAATCAGACTGTCCCTGTCCTTTACCAGTGTCTTCTTGACCCTCATTGGTTTGCTTTTGTGTAGGGGCTGCTCCTCTTCCCCTATGGTTTCCTCTTCCTCTCATGGACTTATCATGTCCTCTATTCATCTTTTCTTCAATCCTGATTGCCATTTGATAACAATCCTCCACCTTCTTAGGGTTAGCTAAAACTAACTCATCCTGTATGTTAAATCTCAAACCAGCCAAATACCTAGCCACCTTTTCTACCTCATTCTCATGATGACCAGATCTCATACTCAACTTATAAAACTCCTCAGTATATGCCTTCACATCCCTTTCCTTCTGCTTTAAAAATTGCAGCTTCTTAAACATCTGGATTTCATAATCCCTTGGCAAGAATTTACCTTTTATCCTTGCTACCATCTTATCCCATGAAGTGATCTTTGACTTCCCTTGTTTCCTTCTCTCAGATTGTATATAATCCCACCATACCAAAGCATGACCTCCTAACTTGGTCTTTGCAATCTTTACCTTCTGATCCTCAGCAACATCTTCACATTCAAAGTGATTATCAAGTGCAGCAATCCAATCCAACAACTCATCTTCATTCAAACTTCCAGTATACTTGGAAACATCAACCTTTACCTTAGGTTTATCACTCTGTACTGCCTTTAACAGTTTTGCCAATCTCTGGTCTTCAGCATCCAGATCTTCAGCTACCTCTTCATACTCTTCAGCAGTATCTTCATCTTCTTCAGACTCACTGTCTTCCACTTCCCTCTTTTTGTTCTTTTCCAGGGCTGTAAGCCTGGCTTGAAGTGCTTCAGCAAGCTCCTTCATCTTCCTCATTTCTCTAGCATGTTTCTCCTTCATCTCCTGCAATTCCCTTGCAGTACCACTACCTTTTGGAGGCATTTTGTCAACCTCTCAATCAACACACAACACACAATTCAACTCTACCTCTGCCCTTTTGGTGACAGAATCAACACACAACAGCCCAGATGTTTTGCTGAGCTCTAATACCACTATGATGCAGAGGCATCCACACTATAACCTTACAATACAGCATGGACGTCTGCAGCCCATCATCATCATCATATTCATCCTCATCATCATCATATTTGACTTCACTGTCAGCATCATCATATTTCACCTGCCGACCTATATCCTCCTGCAGACAAGCCTTCGCACTTTCGCCTGTCAACAGCATCACCTTACTCGATTATCGACAGCATCATCATGTTCGACCAGCGCGAACATCCTCCTGACGTCCACTGTTCACTCCAGCGACAACTTCCGTCTTCACTACCTTCAGCATCATGATATTCAACATCATGATTATCAACAGGATAAAGAACATCCGATTCCTTCCATTTATCCTGATGATGACAAACCTTAACTCCTCGCACCGTCCCCTCGATGCTTGCGTCACCCGATATCCTGATGACGTATATCCTGATGACGATGACGTCACCCGCAGTTGCTCAATATCCTGCCGCTCCGAAATGTCCTGATGACGTATATCATGATGATGATGACGTCATATCCTGCTGTTGGCCAAACTTAGCTTTTTCGGCCCGCGATCAACCCGACCTTCTTCCTTATGCCGATGCACTCCTCGGCAACTCCTGATGATGATCACCCCGACGCACTTGCACTTCATGCAATCGAAAGCATCATGCTCTCCTCCACTTATTCGGATGACGATGTCCGAACTGACTGCAGGATATTTGCAGAAATATCCTGATGATGCCGTTTTAACGAATTTTCAACCTTAGCAAAATTTCACTTCGCCGATCCTCCAGGGACGACCCGATCCACTCTCAGGGTGATCTTCCAACTCAAACTTATCAGCTCGACCTAGCACATACCCATGCTAGGGTCTTCAACATCTCTGGACGGCGATCCTGCACACCTGCATGCAAACAAACAAACTAACACCTACCCTACTGTACATAACCATTCCACCGATCAGACGAATCAACCGGTGAAATGGATCAGTGAATCCATGAAACCACCCAAACCAGCAAATCGATTAAACAATGGAGATCAAACAGAAAACGAAGATAACAGGATCTCTTATTCGATTTCAAAAGATGCTATTACAATGATCAATCTCTCTCTCAGTCTCACTCTCGCAAAGTCTGATCGATGATCTATCTGTCTATGCAATATCAACCGATCCTCATGCTTAAATAGATTTGCCTTCGAGTACTACTGACCTGACTCCAAGCGGCTGGGAACTCTCCAGGCGGCTGGGAGATCCAACCGGACCCTACAGCATGACAGCTGTTCTAACAAACTAACTAAAAATAGCAAAAGATAGCAAAAGCACGGTCAGCATGATCTTAATATGATCGACTTGACCTTATTACATGCATTTGGTCTTATCAGACCTTCTTGAAAACATAAACAAGACTCAAACTAACTAACTGCCTCATGAAGGCCAGCTGTCAGGTAGGTGCTCCTGCACCACAATTCTTTAGAAGGCTCTTGTTCTGGCTCAGGACTCTTCTCCTTTTCTCCTTGAGCCAATTCACTCAGGCTTTCAATCACATTCTCCCGCGCAATTTTCAAAACTTCTTCTGTTGGATCCTTGCTCAGGGGACTATCAGATATATTAATTATTTCTACGCCATTTGATGTGTCGAGGAGGCTTTTATCATCTACACTGGTCAATACTTCCTCACTCTTTTCAGTCACTACTCCGTGCTCTTGCAACTCCAATTCTGCGCACACCTTCTCGATACCAGTCAATAGAGGCACTTCCAATGACCCTGCAGACATTTGTGAAATGGGGACAGCAGAAGAAATTGTGAAGGAAGGTGTACTAATTTGGGTCAAATTAGCTAAGGCTGGTGATAAGGAGGAGGAAATGGTAAAGGGTGAAGCGAAGGCCAACGAGGGCAACGGAAGTGGGGGCGATAAGATGGTTGATATGGAAGGCAATGGTAAGGGAGAGGAAAGGGTAGATGTAGTAGAGGGGTATGTAATGGCAAGAATGGGAGAAACAGGGTTGCTGAGATCACCGGAGGAGATTGCCAGCGAGCAGGAAGTGGTAGTAATGCCAGAGGTAGGAGAAGCGGAAGGAGATGATTCCTGCACTATGAAAGCTGAAGTGGTGGGAGAAGTAGATGAAACGGAGGAAGGAGGGATAGAAGTAGAAAAGGTGGAATTCAAGATAGCAGTTCCTGTATCCGGTATGGGGGATTGGGTGATTGAAGGAATTGAATTATCTTTGGCTGCAACATCCTCCTTGCTTGCTGCTTTCGTTTTTACCTTCTTGACTTTGGAGGCCTCCCCAGTACTGCTTGGCATGTCTTTCCTCTTAGAAGCTCTGGCCCTAGGAGGTGGATCTTTCTTCCGGGGAGATCTTACAGGAGGTTTCCTCACTTTTCCTGCCCTTGTTGCCAAAGGGGCATGTTCCTCAATGTCTGAATCCTTCTCCTTGGTTGGCTCCATATCATCTGTCACTAGTACGGGCTCATCTTCCTCTCCGCCGGAGTCTTTATTTGATTCAACTGCCGTATAGGTCAATTGGACCCCTTGCCCCCTTAGGACACCCAATTGCGCTCTGACCCAGGCTTTACTTAATCTAATCAGCTCCTTCATGATCACATCCAAGGAGCTCTCTTCGGCGTTCGCCCAATTGGGTAATGGAATGGGTAGGTCGTATTGTGCCTCCCATGGGCCTCTGACCATGACATTTTCATCGTCCTGCAATTGGTCTGGTACTGCCATTATATGGAATTTCTTAATGAAATCCAAGGATAGCCTTGCGTGCGCCCTTTTCATGACCTCATAGTCATCAAGGTAGTTGGCCCAGAAATCTTCAATATGGTCCTTGTGAAACAGCTTCTTGCTCACGAACTTCTCCATCACTTGATTCGGGTCAAAGTGAGTCCTGGCATTGTAATAGTGTAAGTTCAAGAGTTGGAGCTCTTTATCTGAATATTCAGCTGAGGCGAGGGAGGGGCACGCGTAGAGTCCTTTGCCAAACTTGATGGGAAACTGGACATTTGTTCTGTGCAGGTGCTTGAGCTTTTCTGCGCATGGTATTAGTTGCCTAGATAGTTCTAGGAGCACTGTCTTATCATCGGGGTATCTTGGCAACCTATATGCCATTCCAGTGAAGCCTTGTACTCTGATATATGTAAACTTTTCAAACTGGATATACCACCGGCCATATTGGATTACTTCGTTCATGGCCTCGGCTGAAATCCTCAAGGCTGTATTACCTTGCAACTTCCTCGCTATATACATAGTGAATGCATCATTGACCCGCTTGAAGTGTATCAAGGACTGTGATGAAGTCAATTGAGGATAGCCTTCATATACCTTGACCTGCGTCTTTTCATCATTTCCAATTTCTCCAATCTTGGACAATCCGTCGTAATGATTCATTCTTGCCAATGCATAAATGACGTAGGATGTCCATCTGAAATACTTTTTCTCATTGAAGTTGCTGAAAGCTTCATGTATATTGTCGCTAATGATTTGCGACCAATGGAACTTGGTTCCCTTCAATACTTCCGAGATTATAACAAACATCCAATCTTCAAAGGTGGAAGCAGCTGGCAACCCATATACTCTGCTCAAGAAGGTTATGATATCCCCAATTTCATCATGGAAATCACTTCTGTATAATACTATGGGGAGCTTGACGAGAGCGGATTTCTTGCTCTTGACCCAATGGTCAATTATATGTTTCCTGCATCCCTCCACATCTTTATTATATGCTTCCTTGGATGCTTGTTTATCAGGCATGGTCATGGTTTTATGCCATGGGATATCCAGCATCTCTGCCAAAGCGGGCGGGGTCAAATCAGCTAAGATTTCTCTGCTAGCTGTTTGTATTTGTCTAGATACAATATCATATCTATCTGCACAACTTGCCATCAACTCTGCACATTGGACTGAGGTCGGGAAGGTAGCTACTTGTCCCAGTCCACTATCCTTTAGTCTCTTAGCCCGGGGAGTTGGAGTGGGTCCGAAGATTCTGAGTTTGAAATCATCTAGGTCGATATGACCTAGATCAGTGTCTCCCACATGGCTCCACCCAGAGTGGATTCTAGTCTCCGGAGGTATCCCTTTGAACTCGTACTTCATAGCTTGAGCCCGTGCAGTCATTTAATCTACAAAACCTTATCTTATAAGCTTGATACCAAGTTAGCTCCCTAATATACTCCTAGGATTAGATAAACCAATCATAAATCCATCATTCATTACAAGCATGCATTTCGAAGGAAAACTAAGTTAACATAAACAAGGTACTGCATGCAAGGAGATATCAAGTGTTGCAAATAATTTCACCTAAACATCATTATTACAGCCTCACAACATTAATTGTATTACCTTGAACAACCTTCTCTAAAGAAACTTCAACAAATTCGGCCATTTAGAGAGTTTTGCGCTAATTTAGAGGTTGTCTGACCTTGAGCAAGGAAAGCGCTATAATTGAAGCTGTCCGACCTTGGCAGGAAAATAAGGAAGGTCTGACCTTGAATTGGGGTCTGTTTTGTGTGTCCTAGATTTTGCGCTGTTTTCAGGGGTGTCCGACTTGCGCGAGATTTGGAGGTCTCCGACCTCCAATGGTTTACAAGTTGGTCGGTGGACAATCTGGTGCAAAACAATTGCTGATACAACATGGCTTCTTCTGCCTGGAATTTAGGTAGGTCTGACCTGCACGGGTTTCGATGGGGTCCGACCAGGTCGGATACAAGGCATTTTAACGCATGGTCAGACGGAGGATATTGTAGCGCAAACAGTTTGATGAGTCCTCCCGGCGGGGTTTTCGAGTAGCACCGACTTCGCGGGGGAATGGACATCATCTGACTAGGTCAGACACAAGGTATTTTAGCACAAGGTCAGACGGAGGAGGTTTTAGCGCAAAAAAAGTTTTCTGAGTTGCAAAAATTTTGAAACCATCCAACCTGACTAAAAACGACATATTAGTCGCAAGGGTCGGATGAAGTTATTTTTAGCGCAATTGGGCGCTGGGATTTTGGCACTAAATCCCGGGGTGTCAGACCAGATCTGGTGGCTTTGGTGTCTAAGGTCGATTGGGGATCGATTTAGCGCCGACTTGGTGTGCGGGGTTTGTAGGTCTTAAACCTAAAAGGTCTGAATTTGCCTGAGGTTCTCCAGTTTGGTTTTTTACCTGAATCCTAGTCTAGGGTTTTTGAAAGACTGAAGCGACAAATTCGCTAAACCCTAACCTAGAACTATCGTGTTTCATCAATCATTATTCAAATACAAAACCCTAACGGCCCCCTTCGATTTGCTCGAAAAACCCTAAAAAAAACATGAAATAAAGAGGGTTAGAACCCTACCTGCAAATGGCAGCGCAGATTTGAACTTGTCGGGGAGGTCGCGGGTTCGAGCTCGGGTGATGTTGGCAGTGAAGATCGGAGCTTGAGGTGCGCAGTCGGAAAAAATGCAACTAAAAATGAGTTAAAACCCACTTAATTCCCTATTTAAACCACACCATTCCGTCATTAATCACTCAGGAATACGGACTGTCAGTGCAGATTTGCAGTTGGTCCGACTTGGCGGAGAAACTGGAGGTCTCCAACTTGGTCGGTCGAGGGAAAATTCGCGCGAACCCAAGAGGTTCAAATTGCCCTGTTTGGCGGGGTTTTCGAACTCATCTGACCTGCGGGGCTCTTTTGGGGATCCGACCTAGTCAGCGGTTGAAGTTTTTAGCACAAGGTCAGTTGGAACGAATTCTAGCACAGAAGGTCTAATGAAGGGAGAATTAGCGCTAGGTCTGACAGACTGAAAATCGGCGCCAAAAGTCGGTTGAAGCCAGTTTTAGTGCATAGGTCGGTTGAGGCCAGTTTTAGCGCATAGGTCGGTTGAGGCTAGTTTTAGCGCATAGGTCAGTTGAGGCTAGTTTTAGCGCAAAATACTAAATCAAGGACTTCAAAGGGAAAATAACAACCCACCCTAGCAGGTTTGAAGTGATTTTTTCAATGCAATCTTCCTACCTAGGGCATAAATACTTCAGACCATACAACCACTTTGAGAGAGAGATCAGAAAACCAAATGACATCACTTAGCCAAAACGAAAAAGGGGGGGGGGGGTCCACATGTTCAGCATGGGGCGTGTGTGCAAGGCACAACAGGATCAAGATACCCAAGCCATAATGTGACCATGTTTAAAATGTGACTAAGCCATAATGCAAACATTTTTTAATGTGAGTGTTTTATGTAATGGATAATATGTTTGTGTTATATCTTCATTCAATTTAAAATTCTTTTTGGCCACTTTTGTCCCCTATCTTTCTGAACTCACCTATCTTCACTAGTTCTTGGTATTTTTTAGGATATTCTCATTTATAGTCTCACTTGGGATGATCATGTCAAGCATGTGGAACTTAATCTCAAGGATTTGTAGGACCATTCTATTTTCTCTGAATGCTCCAAATGTTCTCTAGTGTACAAGAGGTGAATAACTTAGGTCATGTTATTTCATAAGAAGGTGCATGTGTTGATCTGAAAAAATTGAGGCTATGCAAGATTAGCCTTGACCCTAGTTCATCGAGAGTGTTTATGGTTTCTTAGGAACGACATGATATTATCACAAACATTTCAAACATTATAGTAGGATTATAAGACCTCTCACATCCTTTTCTAAAAAAGAACTCCATTTGGAATGAGGATACAAAACAAGCTTTCCATGCCCTCAAAGCCACTATGTGTTCCAACCCAATTCTAACAATTCTTGAATTCATGAAAATGTTTGTCTTGGAATGTGATACCTCAAGAATAGGAATGGTTTTAGTCTTAATTCATAAGGGCTACCATTATCTTTAACTAGCAAGAAATTGATAGGGAAGAATTTAGCTAGATTGACTTATGAAAAGGAGATGATGGCTATCTTACATGTTGTTAAACAATGGCATCCATACCTCATCATTGCTCTCATATCAAAATTGTGTTTAAATGCGTAGGACAACTAAGAGGGGGGGTGAATCAATTGTCACAAAACTTTAACCAATTATGAATATCAACACATCCAATTCTTAATCACTGTTATTAAGATTAACCATGAAAGCATAAAACAAGAAGCTCAACACAATAACACATGAGACACCAAAATTTTTACGTGGAAAACCCTATAAGGGAAAAACTACAGTGGGTGTTAGCCCACAAAGATATATATGTTATAGCAATACTGAAAAATAGAGGCTCACTGCCTTAGGGCTCATTGCCCAAAATGCTCACTGCAAATGTTAGGGCTCACTGCCAAGGATTGGTGAACTAATTTGATAGCATCTATTTCATGCCTGAGTTTAGTTCCATTGAAGCACAATATATCACCTCTACTCTACACTTCTTAAACCTTCGCACCTATCTTCTCATTTTTACAATTCAACATCTTTTTTGCAACTACATTACATGTTTTATACAACTCATCAACCTTGGAATGTACATCAAGGTCGTCATTACATTCATCAACTGTTGGAGCAATCTCCAAGGTCGACATTACAAACATACATGGAAATAGGTCTGGACCTAAACAAGATTGGCTAAGGGAGAGATGTATGCGGATCACGTTACACCTTAGCTGGGACTCAAAAGAAATCTTCCACGGCACAACATGCTTCCACAATCTTCAATGCCTCTCTGCAAGTAGTGAAAATAACCAGGTCAGCCAAGACTGGTGTTAACATTAAGTCTTCTAAGAATAGTCTTCTTCTACGATCCAAATTTCTCTTTGCGGACCAATCAAAATGTAGGAACACGATCAGGAGACATCCACAAGCACATTGTAATCACCAAGAACAACCACACAATCTCTAACCACTCCGTCAAGAAGATTCTTCAAACTGGAGCACATAAACACCACTGCCAGCTATTGTCATAAGGAACAGATTACTTGTGGACCACCAAATCATGAACCATTGGAATTGAAGGCACTTATTATTATTACAGATTTTATTCTAGAACCACATACTGAAATATCTAACTGCAGAAAATGTAGAGCATAATACATTCTCCCTGTCACCACCAATTATATAGAAAAAGTAGATTTCACTCTAGTGAACATATCTCACTCAAATCTTCATACTAGGGGCTCAAACTTGGAACATAGTATCTTCAGACATGTATCTAAATAAATTCAAATCTGTAGACAAGGATATTCATTCTACAAGAAATGTGGAGCAATCTACTGGACTATTCTTTTGTAGACAAAGATACTTTGCAACACACTGTTTCCACCAGAGGAACAAATTTTCTCAATATCTTCAATATTAGGATCTCCAACACTAACATAAGCAAATACAAAGCATCTAACTCATTACAAGCAAGCATCAAAACAAGAGCACAGTTGACATCAATGACAACACTGGTTAGGTACATACTTGCAACAATCTCCCCCTTTTTCATTGATGGAAACATATGATATGACAAGCTGTAATGACCATCAAGACAAGATAGTCCCCCTTTCTTTTTACACATATGCACTCTTTCTTCCCTTGAGTTTTTCACATGATTTCTCTCCCCCTTTGACATCAATGGCAAAGGGCACATACTTGCACTTAACTGCTCTAATCAACTTGCTCTTTCATGAATACTGTAACACTTACTACTCTTTGTTAGGAACACTTGCTACTCCCCCTGAGAGGTATCTCTCAAAACATCAATCCAGATCAAAGAATGAGACTTTGGACACCACTAGACTAATGCATTCTTATGTATCTTAGTTCAGAGCACGAGGGGTAATGACCCCTAACTTTTCTCTGAGATGCTCAAAGGTATCCTTAGGTAGAGGCTTAGTAAAAATATTTGCAATTTGATCCTTTGTGGACACATATTCCATCTTTACTTCATTCTTTGTCACCTTCTCTCTCAAAAAGTGATACCTTATTGATATGTGCTTTGTTCTTGAGTGTGTCATTGGATTATTTGAAATGTTTATGGCACTTGTATTGTCACAAAAGATTACAATTGGATCTTCATACACAACTATGATGTCCTTCAAAGTTTGCTTCATCCATAACACTTGAGTGCAACAACATGCTGCTGCAATATACTCTGCTTCTCTGGTAGACAAGGAGATTGAGTCTTGCTTTTTGCTCAACCATGAAACTAATCTATTTCCCAAGAAGAAAGTACCTCCACTTGTACTCTTTTTTTCATCAACATCTCCGGCTCAATCTACATCTGTATAAGCACTGAGAGTGAAATCATTGTCCTTTGGATACCATTAGCTATGATCTGACGTGCCTTTCAAATATCTCAGAATTCTCTTGATTGCCATCACATGTGATTCTCTAGGATCTTCTTGAAATCTTGCCACAAGACATACTATATGCATTATATCAGGCTTTCTTTGAGTTAGATAAAGTAATCCACCAATCATAGATTTGTACCTCTTCTGATCAGTCTTAGGTGATTCATCATTTTTTCTTAATTTGCAACCAGTCACCATGGGAGTACATACTAGTTTGGAGTCCTCCATCCCAAACTTCTTCAACAACTCTTTCACATACATAGACTGAGAAATAAAGATTCCTTTATTTGATTGAGTAATTTGCAGACCTAAAAAGAAATTCATTTCACCAAACATAGACATCTCAAATTCGTTTTGTATTTCTCCTGCAAACTTCATGCACATACCTTCATTTCCTCCAAAGATAATGTCATCAAAAAAGACTTCAACAATCAGAATATGATTATCATTGATTTTGAAATAGAGATTGTTGTCAGCAGTACCTTTATTGAACCCTAATTACACCAGATACTTGTCTAACCTTGCATACCATGCTCTGGGGGCTTGTTTTAGTCCATACAATGCCTTTTTCAATCTGCATACCATATCACCTTGTTTTGATATCTTAAATCCTTCCGGTTGCTCAATATAAACTTCCTCTTCCAATTCACCATTCAAGAATGCAAACTTCACATCCATCTGATACATTTTTAAATCTTTGTGAGCTGCAAATGCCAGAAATATTCTAATTGCTTCTATCCTAGCCACTGGAGAAAAAGTCTCTTTAAAATCTATTCCTTCAATTTGAGAATATCCTTTGCACATAAGCCTTGCTTTGTTTCTTACAACTTCTCCATTTTCATTCAGCTTGTTTCTGAAAACCCATTTTGTTCCAATGCCATTCTTATCAACAGGTCTAGGAACAAATTCTCAAGTTTGATTCTTCTCAATCTGCATCAGTTCTTCTTCCATGGCTTTGACCCAATTTACATCATTACAAGCTTCATTCATAGTTTTTGGTTTAACTTTGAAAGAAAACAATAATTCACTTGTTCTTCTGCAGCTCTATTTCTTGTCAGTACACCTTTGTTTTTGTCACCTATAATCTAATCTTCAAAATGATTAATCCTTACATACTTGGGAGTCTTAACAACATTTTTTGGAGCCTCTTCTTCATTCTGACTGTCTTCTTTCTCAACTTTTTCTTCATTTGCTATAATGACAGGTTCATCTAGTTCATAGAAACTCCAATCTAATATTCTTTCCTTGCCTTCATCCACCTTCACATTAGCACTCTCAACAATCTTATTTAGTCTCTTATTGTATCATCGATAGGCCTTACTCTTGGTAGAGTAACTAATAAAAATTCCTTCATCACATCTAGCATCAAACTTGCCTGGTTTTTCATCTCTTCTGATATAACATTTGCTTCCAAAATCTTTGAAATACTTCACTATAGGAATTCTTCCATACCATATTTCAAAAGGAGTTTTTAGAGTTGTTACCTTTGACTTAAACTCTATTTAGGATGTACACAATAGTATGCATGGCTTCTCTCCAGTATACTTCTGGTAGGTCAGCTTTTTTTAACATGGTCCTCACAGATTCTTGAACTGTCCTATTTTTTCTTTTAACAACTCCATTCTACTAAGTAGTCCTAGGTGTAGACAACTGTCTCTTTATCCTTGTTCTTCACAGAAAATATTGAATTCAGTTGATGTGAACTCACCTCCTCTATCAGACCTCAAGCATTCATCCTTATTTTTCTCAACCTGAACAACCAAAGCACTTTCTTCCACTAGTTTTTCTTCCTTCACATTGCTAGCAGGATTAGTAGATATAGGGTCTTCTTTAATTGCAATAAACAAGTGTTGGTAGGTGGTGACTAATCAGGAAAGTACTGTACATTAGCCATGTATCCTCGCCGACCCTATTTTTGTAACTGACATAAGGCTTCATAAAAGTGGCTTAGGGTTAGGGTTTTGGGGGATATTGTATTGTAGCATTTGCAATGGTATTGAGTTGTAGGGATTGCTGGTTGTAGTCAGTTTGATTTACTAGATAATAATATTGGACTCTTTGTTGGTGGATGTAGGCCGAGTTTGGGTGAACCACGTTAAAACTTGTCTCTCGTTATTATTTCTGTGTATTTTCATTCCTCTGTTTTATCTTTATTTGCATTTAATTGATATCTTCTACCATCTAACCCTAACAAGTGGTATCAGAGCAGGCTGTGTTCAATTATCATCTACATGAAGGTCTCATGGTTGAGTGGGAACAATGGCGGATGAGGGTAAATTGAAGGTCGATAAATTTAATAGGCAGAACTATCAGTTATGGAAGATGCATATGGAGGATTATCTCTATCAGAAGGATTTATGGATGCCATTGGAAGGAGTAGCCAAGAAACCGGCAACAATGACTCATGAGGATTGGAATCTTCTTGACATAAAGGCACTGGGAACCATTTGGTTGTGCCTAGCACCATTGGTGGCATTCAATATAATGGAAGCGAAGACAACAGATGGTCTGATGAAAGCTTTGGCTAAATTGTATGAAAAACCCTCATCCTCAAATAAGGTCTTTCTCATGAAGCATTTGTTTAATCTAAAAATGATTGAAGGTGGATCTGTGACAGATCATTTAAATGAATTTAATACAATTACTAGTCAATTGACTTCTGTAAATGTAAAATTTGATGAAGAAGTCAGAGATCTCTTGATATTATGTTCTTTGCCTAAAAGCTAGAATAGTTTGGTAATGGCAGTTAGTAAATTTGTTTCTGGTTCAAATACCCTAAAATTTGATGATGTTGTTGGTGTTATTTTGAGTGAGGAAATTCATAGGAAAAGCTTAGGTGGATCCACATCAGGCAGTGTTTTGAATGCAGATAGTAGGGGCAGATCAAAGGAAAGAGGAAAAGGTTCTGGAGGTCATGGGAAGTCATGAGGAAAATCAAAGGATAAGAGATCACAAACCAGAGGATAGAAGGATTGCTGGTATTGTGGGAAACTAGGTCATCTGAAGAAAGATTGCTGGTCTCAAAAAAATAAAGGAGACAAACAAGAAGGAAATAAGGAGGCAAATGTGGTAAGTAATAAATCTAAAGATGATGCTTTGATTCTTTCCCTAGATAATGCTGATGATTCATGGGTTTTAGATTCAGGGGCCTCATTTCATGCTACGCCCCATAGAAGTTATTTTCTTGATTATATCCAAGGGGATTTTGGGCTGGTTTATTTAGGAGATAATGAACCCTGTCAGATTGTTGGAAAGGGAAAAATTAAGATTAAGTTATAGAATGGGGAATCATTGGCTACTACAAGAGGTAAGGCATGTTCCAAGGCTTAGTAGGAATTTAATTTCAGCAGGGCAGCTAGCTGAAGAAGGTTGCATTGTTACATTTACTAATAAAAATTGGAAGGTTTCAAAAGGTGCCTTAATAGTAGCAAAAGGTGTGAAAGTAGGCACCTTATATCTTTGTACATGTCATACTGTTCCTTCTACTTTAGCTATTGTAGAGAAAAAATAAACAGGTTTATGAACAGTTGCTGCAGGTTTGCAGGAAGAGACTAGAAAAGTTGCTACAGGTTCTGAGACAATACTGTGGCATATCAGACTTGGGCATATGAGTGAAAAAAGTATGAAGGTACTTCATTCTAAGAAAGTTTTACCAGGTCTGAAATGTATTAATATGGATTTCTGTGAAAGTTGTGTGTATGGCAAACAAAGAGAGTCAATTTTCTCAAGGATGGGAAACAAAAGAAAAATGAAAAGTTGGAGCTTGTGCAATAGATGTATGGGGACCAGCTCAGGTATCTTCTCTCGGTGGCTCTCGATATTATATTACATTCATAGATGATGCAACTAGGAAGGTATGGATTTATTTACTTAGGAAGAAATGTGATGTATTTGAAACATTAAGAAATGGAGAAGCTTGGTTGAGAATGAGACCAGTAAAAGATTAAAATGTCTTAGATCTGATAATGGTGGTGAGTATTGCAGCAAAGAATTTGAGGATTATTGTTCCTTTAATGGAATTCGTAGGTAGGAAACGGTTCCAGGGACTCCACAGGAAAATGGAGTGGCTGAACGCATGAATAGGACAATAATGGAGCATGCAAGGACCATGAGATTGCATGTTGGGCTGCCTTTAAACATGTGGGTAGAGGCTGTCAACACCAATGTATATTTAATTAATAGAGGTCCCTCAGTTCCTTTGGGTTGTGGTATTCCAGAGGAAGTATGGACAGGTAAGAAGGTGAGTTATTCTTTTCTCAAAACCTTTGGATGTGAAGCATTTGCAGATGTAGATTCTAAAAATAGAACCAAACTAGATGCAAAATCAAAAAAATGTACCTTCATTGGATATGGCATTGATGAATTTGGCTATAGGCTTTGGATGTTGAAAATCAAAAAATTGTGAGAAGCAGAGATGTTGTATTCAATGAGAAGGTGTTGTACAAAGCTCAGTTGCAGCAACATGAGAAGAAATAAAAAGATTATGCGGTGCTGGATGATACTCCAAATAGTGATATTCCAGTGGTTCCTCATGCTCCGCAACATCAACCAGAAATACCACAAACTCCAGTGAATGTTAGATGGTCAACAAGGCTAAGTAGACCTCCTGAAAGGTTTTCTCCCTCTTTGTATTCTATTTTATTAATAGATGCTAGTGAACCAAAAGGGTATGATGTAGCTATGTAGGTAGATACAAAGGTTCAGTGGGAGCTTGCAATGAAAGAAGAAATGGACTCCTTGCTCAAAATCAGACTTGGGAATTATGTAAGTTGCCTGCAGGTAAAAAGGCTTTACCAAACAAATGGGTTTACCAGCTGAAAGAGGAAGATGGAGGTAAGAAAAGATTTAAAGCCAGGTTAGTAGTAAAAGGATTTGCACAAAAAAAGGGCATTGATTTGATGAGATTTTTTCTCCGGTTGTTAAGATGACTTCTATTTGTACTATTTTAAGTATTGTGGCTGCTGAAGATTTGCATTTGGAACAACTAGATGTGAAAA